>OX381718.1:12132418-12477429 GCA_947462335.1 Harmothoe impar | reverse complement strand
CGCGCTGACGCAGGCCAGTCTAGGTTATATCCAACATCCAGGTTAATTTCTGACACCCTGTAACGTGGATGGTGTCTGTTTGGGTGTGGAGTGCGGGCTGGGTGCCCACGTGGAGGCAGAGGTCTGAGAGGAGCGCCGGTATAACACGCCGAGTACACGGGCTGTAAAGGGAGGCCGGGCGCGGTACAGCCCCCTAGTGGTACAACTCTGTACTAATATCAGGGAGGTGATCCCTCCTGATTCAGTGCATTCTACGATACTAACACCTACACTAGCGGAGGTGTCCAAGTCAGATCCCTCCTAGCAGAATATATGACAAAGGTCATCAGGCATTAACAGCATTTGGCCTATAGATTTTCAACATTTTGTGCTGTGTTTAAGACTATTTGAAAGCAATATTTCACTTGAGTGGTGCAATTTAATGGTGTCTTTGGATATCTTATATTGATACTTGGAAATTTTCCTACGGTTTTACAATTTTCAAATCACATCTGTGATATAACACAGTTATTATGTTACTCTGTCTACGTCTGAAAAATGAACTACCGGTATTATACAAATTTTATACTGCGTCAAATACTCAATATATTTGGGAACGATTGAATTCTATATTTTGGACAGAATTTTATATTCTAATAATATGAGAACTCTGATGCTAATAGCATCAGAGTCCATCAGAGTTCGTGGGGCTGTGTTTAATATCTGATTGCAATGCTGTTGACCGAGGAGGCATTGGTTTATTTCACGATGAACACAGCAGTCCCATTGATTTAACCAAGGAATGCAGTATTTCACTCCCCTTAGCAATTAAATAACCGTCTCCCGTATTTCACGGCCTTTAAGATCATTAAATGTTTTAATCACTCTCAAAGTCGTTTCAGTTCAATTCAGTGGATTTTTGTTAATAATGACATGACGTTAATAATGACATGACATGAAATAGCCCTCAGTGGGGAACGATACTCGTGAGCCTTTGTCTACATACCCATGGTATACCATGTACATAAGGTTTTCAGCATAATCCAAAATAAAAACGCTAATGCCACTTTCTTATGCAAGATAATATTTATTATACCTCGCTGTCACCAAGATGACTACAGTATTTATCATCCAGTCTAGCTGTAGACACATATAGAAATATAATACACTGTGTAAAGTAAGCAAGGCCAACTACTAATAACTTAAGTTTTTGATTAATTATGGTACATATTTAAGGACAGTGAATGAGTAATCTTGTTCATACATTATGTGTGATATGGCGGCCACATACAAATGGCTCTGTGGCAGCTATAAGTCCAGTACAACCTGCTTTCTTATGAAAAAGACCTTTATAATTTTCTGCCCTGTCCAGACTACAAAGATACTGAGATGATTCGAGAAACCATAGAGATATCCATTCGCACAAGCGGCCTTTTTCATGCTATGGTTTTGATTTGCGATACATAAGTTGACGTGCCAGTTGTATGGGTTTGCTGATCCTGGGTTTTATGGGAGCTATATCGGGTTAGGATACAAACTATCACAAACAAGAAGATAAGTTCTCACGTCAATAACTTGAAAAAAAATAAGGTGGGAATTATATTTTGATACGTGGCAAAACATCTTTACATCAATTAACCCACGGTGGGGGGCTAAGACAAAGGATTCGCACCTTGGTTATTTCGCATACCCGAGGGTTTAGTCAGATAGACGACACCTGGCCAGGGTCCTTCCACATACCCACTGCCCACTGGTCAGCGACTCGGTGTATAACACCTCGTCTTGACCCTGTGGGGCTGTGGGTATATGGAAGAACCGTGTCCAGGTGTCGTCTATCTAATACTTAAACGCTGACTCAAATTAATTGGTTGGACATATTTGTTCAGTGTGCATCGGGATAATTAGCATGAATATCGTGATTCAAATCCAGCAACGACAGCTTTTTCTTTGAGGGGAAAATGTAGTCTACTTCTTTGGCCACACGGTGTACCAAAAAGTCTTGTGTATAAACCACACCCCAATTTTGCAATTATGTATAACCCGCACTTGGGGTCTGGTTATGTCTTATTTCAGGGATGTGATTTTGTTTTGACAATCTACAAGTCAACGGCCTACTTTGGTCTTGATTTTCCTTAAAATATCAGACTCACCTCCCCTAAGAATATTTAGAAGTTTTCTTAATAGATCTGGGGAAATTACGAGTGTCAAACCTGGGCCTAAAGGAGGAGGTAATCCTTAAATTGTAGAATAAATCACATCCCCTGTAATTCAGTACCGCACCATACATATACTTCCAAAACTCTTAATATAACCCGCACCCCCAACCTTCCTATTGAGTACAACCCGCACCTGATTTACATACAGCCCCGATACTTCACGGTATGTTTGATTACATTGGTTTGAGTGTGAATGTATGAACAGCACTTATATACAAAGCTACCGTAGAACCTCGCTTATAAGCCGCACCCCGACTTTGGGCCGATCCTATAAGCCGCATCAGAGATCTGACTATGGTGACTTTTAGTTCATAATAGCAAAACCTCGCGTATAAGCCGTACCCTGTCTCTGGGCAGATCCTATAAGCTGCATCGCCGATCTGAGTCGCGTACTAGCCGCGGCTTATACGCGAGGTTTTATGGTAGTTGTGTTACCGATACCAAGCATTGACCAAAGATTTGGGTCGTGAGATGATGTGTTCAAATTATGACAATGCTCACCCAAGTCAGTAGAACCAGCACTATGAAGGACATATAGGGCACAATATTTTGGAAAATTTCCATATTTTAATGTACAATATCTTAACCACCAAATATTTTTAAGGACATTTTTCAGACATCCAACATATAATATGAGGAATGAGAAAATACCGAACCATTTAAATGTATATCCGCATTATTAGTTCACAAAGCCCTTTTTTAGTAATGAACTGAACTATGTAGGGTATACTATTATAGAAAATTCCCATATCGTAATTCATATCTTAACCACCAAATACGTTTCATGTACACTTTTCACATATCCAACATATTATATAAGGAATGAGAAAATACCGAATCAAAATCATTTAAATGTCTACCCGCAGTATTAGTTCACAAAGCCCTTTTTAGTAAAGAACTGATCTATGTAGTATATATAATGTTAAAAGATATATTATTATCTAATATTGGGTAGAGGAGGTTGACTAATGTACTAACCAGTGGGGAAGTGAAATATGAAGCTAGAACCTGATTATCTCTGTAGCTGCTATTACATATACAGGATTCCCCCAAAAAAATCAGATTGAAAATCCATGACATTTCTATGACAAAGATGCCAATTTTCCATGACATTTATAACATTCTTGTGGGGTCAGGGGGCTTGGTCTCTGAGAGAAGATCTAGAAAGCAAATGGCAGATTCTCAGAGGTTTTGTAATATTAACTCCACTATTTTCATTTCTCATGACATTTCATGAAACACCTCAATTTTCATGAACTTCCAGACAACTTTCAAGTTCCATGACATTCGATGACCAGTGGGAACCCTGTACTAATACATTATAGACTAATCTGGGAGAATCCTTGGGTACCAGCGATGGCCCCCATGAGGACAAGATGGCTGCCTTCACAGGACAACCCGCTACAGCGCTATAGGGGGACACTATGGCAGCCTACACAGGATAGCGGGTTACAGTGCTATATACACCATATAAAAGCGACTATCTCAACATGGCATAAATGCAATTGAGCTTTCCACTGAAGACACTAATGCATATGTTTTTAACCCTTTAAATGTTGCAAATTGGTTTAATGCGTTATACCATTTGGTTCAATGAATGCAGCCCTGGTGAGTAACTTACTGGTGCTACATTCATACATCATGACAACCCTTCGAGTCTGTATATCGTCATGATGCTTGAATGCAGCACTAGGGAGTAACTCGCCAGGGATGCATTCATGCATCATGACGACAAAGGACATAATGCATTAAATCAGTATGCGACCCTTAAAGGGTTAAGTAGAACTTTGAGTTGTCAGATACTATTTTTTGTTATAGTTTTGCTACATTACAATGAAAGGGAGGAATATAGCATAATTACCAAATATATGGTGGACATGTCACCCAAAGATACAAACCTAACTGTGAAAACGGTCAAATCGAAGGAATTATTTACCAGTGTCAAACACCTCTAGCTTATGATATCTTTAAACTATTTTTCTAAATTAATGAAAATGCATAAGACGAAATTCTCAACTCTTGAATAAATTCAAACTATATATCGAGATCGACGAGTGAATAAACTGAATACCATTTATCTGTCACGAGCTGAGTGTTATATAATATGACCAAAATAATAATTGTGGTAGTTGCAATCATAATGTAACTATGTCCTCTTATTTCCAGGGAAAGAATCCCTAAAAGTCCAAACCGACCATTGAGGAATTTGTTCACATAATATTTTTTTATCACAAACAATACTCATACTTATATCTACTGATTATGTACATCTCTTTTCACCAAGCTTTTTTAAATTTCATATCTCTCATCCATACTTGAGTAACACCAATAATAATAAAACACCCTAAGCATTTACCCCCCCCCCCCTGCCCCCTTACTACACAACATGACCACTCCCTCACATACACACATGGTTTCAAACCTAACTTGATTTACTCACAAACTGAGATTGGAGCAGCATAAGTTTATACAGCATAGGCTCCCCATACCCAGACCCTTGACACAAAACAAGAACAACGACTGAAGGAGTCGGTCGGGGTATCAGGAGAGTTTGACGGCTGAGAAAGGCGAGTCTTTCCGCACTCCTTTCATGGCTTCCTTCTCTATTTTTTTGCGTTGCGACTCTTGTTGGCGCTTCTCTCTCTCGATGCGTCGCTTGTCCTTAATTGCGTTCTCGGCCTCCCACGATAGGTCCTCTATGGCTTCTTCTCCCCACGCATTGTCTGCCTCCTCCCAACTGCCTAACTCTCCGCCCTGTGGAGGAATCAGTATTTCTTCAGTTTAAAAAAACAACATTTTTTTCATAACCTTTGTCCTTTTTGCTATGAATTATGCGTTTTTTCTTTACCCCTGCACCCCCATTACTCTCTTCTGTCAACTAGTCTGTCAATATTTGATTTACCCGGTACATGTTCTTCTAGACGTCACAGAGACTCTGAAATTGGTTAGTTTGTATGCATATAATACTTTGCGAATATGTGCTACCGCCCCTTTTACTACACTTTCAGCAAATCTATGAACGCAATTTTTTTAGTTTTTTAAAAAGCAATAGAGGTTATCATTTACAAGATTCTGTTTAAATTCTGAAAACAATCAACTCACCGCTACAGGGACCTCTGACGTCATGGCTAGGCGACTGGACAGCCCACCGCTGTAAGGTGTGGTATCCTTCTTACGGACCACTATCTGCAAACACAAGTTGATATGTTCTTGTCAAATAACAATTAAGGGGTTAATACCTGCCTAACCTTTTAAGGACGGCATGATGCCTTAATGCATCATGCCCTTGGTTGTCATGATGCATGAATGCAGCCCTGATGAGTAACTCGCCAGTGCTGCATTCAAGCATTATGCCGACCCTATAGGGTTGTGATACTCCCATAGGGTCAGCATGATGCACCAATGCAGCACCGACGACTTACTCACCGGGGCTATATTGGTGCATCACGACGACAAAGGTCATTTTCTAGCGACATGCGTCCTTAAAGGGTTAAGAGGATCTTTGAAGTATAGACTATGCATAATATGGAGAAAGAGGTCACTGCCATTTCATAACATTGGGTGTAGGGCGTGTGTGTTGCTCTCACTGATCGCGACCACAGAATAAATCTCAAATTGACTGCTAGAACCGGAGAGGGAAATCTTTTTCTAAACCCTCTTTACATATCATAACATTGGTATCGGCTAAAGCGGGTCATCTACTTAACCCGATTTTGACATTGGTTTACAACCGTACACAATTAGGTATCTTCTCCTTCAAATGAAAATGTATGCACTATGATAAATGCAAATGAGGGTACCTTGGGATTCCTTTTAACTTGAGGCGTCATATCGGTGAAGAAGTCTATGTCGGGCTCGGTTTCCGGCTCCTTGTTGCCCCGGTACATGGCATTGTGGTTATTTGCTGAACTGGGCACTGTTTGGCCATCGGCACCCCAGTTGTCCCATGATTCTAATTCAATCTGAACACAAAAAATAAAGATAAACTTTGAAACGCAAAACATAGTTATTGTAATAGTGCAAGTACTGATTAAATTTGATCATAAAATACATGAATTTGTCATCATCTTATCCTCCAGACCCGTTCAATTAGTGTTTACTTAAATAACATATACTGAACGGAAGCAGTAGAAACTTGTCTGATGAGGGATAACAATGTAAAACCTCGCGTACGAGCCTAACTCACGTATTAGCCGCACCACTAACTTTGGCAAATTATATAAGCCACAGAGGGGTTCTGGGTTCTGCTAATCTGGTACAGTCAACTCCCTCCTAACGACCACCCCTCTACAGCGACCACCTCGCCATTGCGACCAGTTTAGGAAAGTCCCAAACATTTTTCCCTTTGTTTTGATATACAAAACTCCCCCTACAGCGACCACCCCTCTAATGTAGGGACTTGCATAAACGGGTGCCGCGGTAGCGCCGATATTGTGATCACACCTGTGCCACTGGTGCCCCAGGCCTAATTTGACTTTCTGACCTTATTTATTGACTTAGAATCAAGGTTAGGGTATCATTGGAAAGCTATGACATAGCCGCTCATGATGAGGGGTGCCAATCACCTGTAACCATAAGCATTCTATTCATATAAAATTTCTTAAGATTTTGCAAACTTTATGGGGCCAAAAACTTATCAAATTTTTAATTTCATCTAAGTTCACCTACATAGGGATGTAGTTCATTATCATAAGATTATGCACTGTTGATTTCAATTCCCTATAAGGATGCCTTCTATTTGCCCCAAGCCCTCGCGTAACCCTTGTTTATGAGTCTTCAGTGGAGGCAGCCAGCCTACTCAGCCCACAGGCACAGTGACCATCACATGATATGTATGCTCATAGTAATTTTCATGAAAACCTCATGAAAGATAGGCCATGTACAATTGTTAGTTTAATTAGAGAAAGTTATTGAAATTTTTAAAATTTTTAAAAACTTTTTTTTTTTTTTTTCCTTCTTATTTAAAAAAAAAGTTATCAAAAGTTTGGTTGATGTTAGACATTGATCACAAAGAATATCCCGAAAATCTCATCCAAAAAGAACAAATAATGGCTGATATCATAAAAAGACCTTTCTTATGACCTTTTGACCCAGTTAATTAGGTCAAAGGTCAGCTTATGTAGGTCAAAGGTCATCTGGAACAAGGTCTTATTATCTGATCCATGACATACAATGTATGCTGAAAGTTTCATCGTAAAAGATTAAATAGTGGCTGATTTATCCTAAAATGACCTTTCTTATGACCCTTTGACCAAGTTAATTAGGGAAAAGGTCAATCTAACTGGGTCAAAGGTCATCTGGAACAAGGTCATATTATCTGGCATGTGGTGCTTAATGTATGCTGAAAATTTCATACTAAAAGATTAAATAATAGCTGATTTATCTTAAAATAACCTGTTTCCTTTGTCTGTTCAGGGTATCTTTCTAATCTGCTGTGATCACAGTTTTGGATCCAGCTTAAACAGTGTTTCAATTGGGATGAAGTACCCATCAATTCTGGATCTTCGATCCTGATTGCTCAGCAACTAGCGACAGTAGGAAGATGATCTAAACAGTTCTGAAAAGCTCTCAAGAAGCTCTACATGACTGGACCAATACTCATATATTTCAATCAATTCACAAAATTTATGCAAGTCCTATCTAATGCGACCACCTCACCCTCCGACCACTGTAATTCTAGTCCCAAGGTGCCTTTTCTCCCTCTAATGCGACCACTGTGTTCAAGTAATCTTCAAAAATGTACCCCTTCCCTGACCTTACTCACTCACCTGACTAATGGTAGCCCCTCAGAGGGACATAATCCGCCCACTACCCCCCCCCCCCCCCGCCACCACCCACTCACCTGACTAGTGGTCGCACATCAGAGGAACAGAATCCGCCCACCAACCCCCCCCTGCCTCCATCCACTCACCTGACTAGTGGTCGCACATCAGAGGAACAGAATCCGCCCACCAACCCCCCCCTGCCTCCATCCACTCACCTGACTAGTGGTCGCACATCAGAGGAACAGAATCCGCCCACCAACCCCCCCCCCCCCTGCCTCCATCCACTCACCTGACTAGTGGTCGCACATCAGAGGGAGGACCAGAAGCCCTCCACTGCCATTAACTTACCTGACTAGTGGTCGCACATCAGAGGGAGGGCCAGAAGCCCTCCCTCCTCCATCAGGATTAACTTACATGACTAGTGGTTGGAAATCAGAGGACCAGAGTGCCCCCACCCTTTCCCCTCCGCCTATGCCAGTCCCCACTCTCATCACAGGTCTGGTTTTTTTTTGCCTAACTTCAAATACACTCTAAGAACAGTGTATTGCGGGAATATACATAGGGATTTAAACACACATATTTACAACAAACTTTTGGCAAAGAGTCTGTAGTGCGTTACAATAAAAATGTGTGTTAAAAGTGTGGCTCCAGAGGGGTAAAAAGCGACCTGGCGACCTGGGCCGCTTTCCAGGCGACCTGGCGGCCTAGTACATTAATAAAAGCGACCTGGCGACTTTTGCCCAGAATTGAGAACAGGATAAAGGGTCTAAAAAAACGACCTCAGGACCTGGGGGCCTTAATTTTGGCGACTTTCCGACCTCGGGGGGGGGGGGGAAACCCCTCTGCACCCCAAAAGTGGCTGCAGAAAAGCGTGTTGTAAGTGTGTAAACGTAACACTGTTCTTAGAGTGTAACCGCCTACACTTATCCAAACTCCCCCTACTGCGACCACCTCGCCATTGCGACCACTTTTAGATAGTCCCAAGGGTGGTCGCAATAGAGGGAGTTGACTGTACTATAGTATACTCATAAAAAGACTCTTGTATAAGGCCACTTGAAATTGATTATCAGCTTTGCGGACACTTTTTGGAAAAAATCGGTGAGGGAGGGAGGCTTTTTTTTTTTTGATATACTTTTTCTTGAAGGAACGGGAGGGCCTTTTTTCTTTTTTTTACATAAATTGATGGTCTGCACATATAAATAAGGTCTAAAATGCCCTCTAACTTAGTTTCTACCCCTATTATCAGCTGAGATATTGAAATTTTTGCAACATTTCTTCTGATTTTTTTTAGATGCGCCATTTTTTTGGCCTTTTTTTTCTTAATAGATGAAAAAAAGGACTAATGCGGCCCTTTTTAGAGGATGCGCGCGGTGTCTGCAAAGCTGATAATCAATTTTAAGTGGCCTAAGCTGCACCCTATATAAGCATGTTTGGTGTCAGAAGAAAGCCAAGTCTGACTTGCGTACAAGCCGCGGCCTCTACGCGAGGTTTTACAGTATGTGACATGTTGCATTGACTTACATCATTACTTGGCACAGATTGTTGAATGGTGGATGCTGAGACGATGTGGTCTGTGACGACTGGAAGGATGGTCCCTGAGTTCTTGCGGCCTCTTCGCATTCGACACATCAGCCGTTTGAAGAAACCAATAAGGCCAAAGAACAGGCCAAATATCTTCTTTACTATGACTACGGCGACCTTCATCTTGCTGTCTGAGTCAGTTCATTCCTGAAATTGAATTCAACATTGATTATATCTGATATCCTCAGAAGGTGATATGTGGTTAAATGCAGTTCTGAAAACAAACAGAGAGAAATCAGACTACAACTTGCGAAACCTGCACTGAAACTGGGCCACAAGCCATGGTGTCAGTATTGCACGCTGGATACCGGCACATCAGCTTTTGCGGCTAAGGAAGAATTATACAAAGAATTTACTTTTTTTTCCTAATTAATTTTGAAGGTTCTCATCAAACCATGGTTCATATAGCCTGTGTAGAAAGCAAATGGCCTGTGTAAGACATTGGCCTGTGTGCATAAAACGTTTCCTGCAACATTGCGCTGGTTGGCTGTAACCATGGATATGGTACCATCGCCTAGAGATGTGTCATGAATTTGGCGGGAATGTCTTGGTCTCCTGACCAAGTTTGGTCTATAGACTTTAATGGGAGTCACTGCGGTGTGTTTTAGAAATTCTAATAATGGATAAAGGGTCAACCTATATTGATAAACTACAATTCTTGGGCGCAGAAGCTGTGGTTGCCAGAGAGAGTCAAACGGTCTAGCTACGTAGGCAATGTACTAGGAAAAGTCACCTTTTCACTATTTTTTCTGCAAATAATGGTATTATAATATAATAGCGCATCTCAATTCTAAAGCATATTCTGAATATCTTTCAGATTTAAAAACATTTTTGTTGTAGTTAAACTAGATCTTTTGCAATGAGGATTTTGAAGTAGATTCTGCTCTCGAGAATATTGGTGTTGGCTCTGATGCACTCTAAACCTGCGTATACGCGTAACTCGTGGCCCAAAAGGGTCGACTACAATGAACCATGCTGCAGGGGTACAGAGAATAAACTTTAAAAAATGACCACTACCGTAAAACCTCGCGTATACGGGGCTAGAGCATCCTGGTAGATCTACCTTAGGTAGTCGGGGGCTAAACCCCTATCTCCTTATATGGCTGTCCCATATGGGGCATGCCATCTAGCAACTGTTCATTATGTATAAGTGGTTCTATCCTCATACAGAAACAAGCCTGTCACCTTTAAAATTGAAGATTTAAATAGTAGCAAAAAGGCCTGCCCAGTGGAAAAACTTTATTCGTCAAGTTGTAAATTTGCCCTTGGCATCTCAAAGTACTCAAGTACCACTCTTGCACTGGGAGAGCTAGGGAGATTCCCTATTGAATCAAAAATAATTTTCTAAACATATTGTACTGGTTAAGGCTTGAACATGGCTCAATGAACCCTATTCTAAATGAGGCTTTCTCCACTATGAAGAGCGAGAATCACCAGTGGCTAAAAGACATACAGTATCTCTTATGCGAGGTTGACTGTAAAAACATCTGGCTTGATCCATACACTTGATCCAAGAACTCACTCAAATCTCTCATAAAGAGGCGGCTCTCAGATATCCATATTCAAAAATACAACCAGTATATAAATGACTCAGACAATTCTGGCAAGAGTGATATCGTCAAAACTTGTCAGGATGATTTGAACTATCCCTATGGGGAGCGGGAGTTTCTAGGTCACACATACTCACCCTATATTAGAAGTATTATCACAAAACTGTGCATAGATTCTACCGTAAATTCCAGCATACTACCCACGGGTTATACGCGAATCAGACTCAGCTTTCATTTGATACCAAACATGCCTATATAGGGTGCGGGTTATACGAGGGTTTTTATTACTAAAGAACAGTACTAAATTAGAGATTTTCAGATCCAAAAACGGGTTATAGGATTCTCCTGAGTTGGGGGTGCGGGTTATACACGAGATGCAGGTAATACGCGGGAATTTACGGTAATTGTACTCAGGACAGCTTATCAAGAAGTTATAGAGGTAAGAAACCACTAACTAATAGGTGCACACACTGTAACGTGAAGCAAAATGTTAAACATGTATTACTATATTGTAACCTGCCGGAAATTCAAAGTGCTCGCAAAAGCTTTGAAGAAAAATATATTAAGTTTGCCACTGCTTATGACAAGTATCGCGACAATAGAAAGGTCTCTCAAATACTAGCTGTAGAACCTTATTGTACAGTCAACTCCCTCTTAGCGGCCACCCCTCCAGTGCAGCCAATCCCTCTAATGCAGACACTTTTCATAGTTCCAGACATACTACAATGTACAGAAAATGACCCCCTCTAATGCAGCCACCCCACCAATGTGGCCACTTTTTCATAGTCCCAAAGGTGGCCACATTAGAGGGAGTTAACTATATATCATCAAACAGGCAAGGAGCCATCAACTGTATATATTCTTATATAAAAACTGTGTATAATGTCATCAATGCTCACTGGGTGCTGACATAAATTTATCCTTACATTAGTCCATAAAGCCTTCTTGAATCTCTTGAAAATTGAATCTCTATGGCTTATCATGTTAATCCCCTCCCCTCACACCTAGAACAAAGGTGCTGATAAGAAATTCACCCGTGATGAACTGCTCTGGAGTCGGGGGCCTAACCAGTTACCACAATGAATTGCTCTGAGCCAAAATGGCGGCCCCCATAGCCTAACTCGCGTATAAGCCGCACCCCGACTTTGGGTCGACCCTATAAGCCGCACTAGCGATCTGATTATGGTGACTTTAGTACTGTAATTAGCTCAGGGAACCTGAACTCTATATCTCCGTTCCCCTCCGCAATAGAGTTCAGGAAATCAGCACTTTGAGAGCGGAGGAATGGGTGCGCGCACATGCTTGCCCGCACATTTTCGGCCATAAATATTTGGATTTTCTTAATTTTCTTAACTGCATTGGATAGCCTGACATTTTTTCTTTAACCTAGAAAAGTTTCAGATTTTTCTAAGCCCTAAAAGTGTATCAAAAACGAAATTTAAAAGGCCACCCCCCCTTCGCCACCAGACAAGAGAGTGATGGCCACCTGCGCGCCCCCATTCCTCCACTCTCAAAGCGCTGGTTTCCTGAACTCTATTGCGGAGGGGAACGGAGATATAGAGTTCAGGTTCCCTGAGCTATACTGTAATATACTAGCAAAAATCCTCGTATAAGCCGCACGCTGACTTTGTTCTGATCCTATAGGCCTCACTGGCGATCTGATTTTTTTTTGTAGCCGCGGCTTATACGTGAGCTTTTTTGGTAGATAAGTCTAGACGTTCTTTTTACCGGTACCAGTACTAGGCGGTAGCTGGATGTGTATTGACGAATACACAATATGTCAATATAAGGCCTCTACATGCCCATGTGTATTACAAACTTGAAAGCCATGAGAGAGGGGGGGGGGGGGAGGGTAAAAATATTAGTAGGGGGCCTAGGCCTAGGGGTATGAAAGTTGAGTGTGGCTAGTAGTAGTAGTAGTAGTAGAGACTAGAGTGAGGGGGGGGGTGTGAAAACTTTTCTGGAGGCTGGGGTTGGGTTGGGGTACTAGTGGGGTAGGTGTGACCGCCAAATCTGCTACCCGAGGCTGGGGAAAAGGTAACTCTCTGTGTGAGTGTCTTATTTATTGACAATGGGTACCAGCGGCCGGTAGGCACTCGCCAGTTCAGGGACAGTGACTCTTCAAGAGTCTCTTGACTTGAGTGTAGACTGTAGTGGCAAGTTCCAGTCCCCAGCGGTGTCGGGCAAGACAGTATCCCATTTGGCATTTCGTGAGATGTTATCACTATGTCCCAGCTACGCATAGTGTTACTGACACTCTAAAGTAATACTTGCCTCCTGGTACAAGGGTGTTATATCAACAGCCGCAGCAAAAACGACTAAAAATTAAGCCTTCCAGCATCAATCGTGAGAAAAACAAGCATAACCGGAAGTCGTGTCGACGTTTCACTTGCGCAGCCGTACTAGCATAGCAACAAACGACAACTTCCGGTTTTGCCGAAGATGTGAATTTCAGCAAAATTACGCGCGGCAAGCCATTTGTCTCTGATTAACCCGAGAAGAGCCCAATAGATGAGTGTAAGTACATTTGAGATGTAGTTTACAATAGAGACTGCAAGTTTGAGCGACAAACGAGTTTGTCATTGTTGCTTAACGCATTTAAAAGGTCTAGTAAATATTGACATCCCGTCATTCATGTCATTTCAGTAGCCTGTACAGTATTTATTTTGTAGTACAGTGAGTGAGTCACCCTCAAAACAGGTTGAATTTTTTTGACCCCCCCCCCAAGAGGGGTCTAAATTTTTTACCCCCCCCCCCCCCGGTCAAGGGGTCCACATTTTTTACCCCCCCCCCCCCCTGTTGTTAAAAAATGAGCACTCCCTTATTATGGTATAATTGTAGACTACATCTTATTCTATTAATAGTATTATGTACTATGTATCACCAGGCTGGGCGATTCAGTCATCTAATGTATAAGGTAAAGCATGGTCTCCTCAGAAAAGGTCAAGAGGGCAGATTGTAACACAGATCTCAATTGAGTCACCCCCTCTCTCCCCCCCCTCCTTTTCACACGCACTGCCCCCCCCCCCCCCCCCTAATGAATGACGATCCTTTTACAGGGATAACATTGAAGCATTGTGATAATTAAGTTGTTGATGTTCAGATATTGCATATTAAACCAAAGCCAGGTGTAAAGAATTATCCTTTGTAAGGTTATTATAGAGCGAAAAGCAACTTTGAGGTCTTATCTTTACACCTTCCTCCCTAGAGCGGTCATGCAGGGAGACCAATTGTATAAATTGGTACCCCGTCTCTAGGAAAAAATAAATACTTTTTGAACTTGAACTTGAATGATATCTCTGTTAATGAACTTACTAGAACTAAAAATAAACTTTGCAAATTTCTTGTCTGAAGAAATAAATTAAGTTTCTACAAAGAGTTTGATAATGGGTGTGGACACTTTGTAGCATGTGGACAAAACGTGACTCCACAGGGGGTCCACCCCAGTGCCCCGCAGAGGTATGAAGTTTAGTACACCTAAATTATCAGCGCAACATTAAGTGTCGCAAGCAACATGCTTTGATAATTAGCTATGGTCGACAACCTTTTCTCAAAACGTTAAAACAGATTCAAATGTTTCATGTCGACCAAAAGCTTCTGGTAGTGGGGGGTCCAAATTGAAAAAGTTCCAAATATGACAAAAATAAATATTTTTAGAAAATTCCAACTTCATAATATGAAAGGCCTCCACTTGATGTACATGTCTGTCGATTTTTATGTTTGTATTTGTTAAAATAAAAACATTAGAAAGATATATAATTTTTGTCAATTTTTTTCATTTTACCCCAATAAAAGAGATCACAAACTCATCATTTTCACAAGTAAGGAATCACAATTTCACTTAATTTTTTTCTGGTATGTAAAGTAAAGTAGTGTGGCCCGACAATGTCGAAGGATGCATAGTAAATAGATAATTGCCCTACTTTGCAGATCAACTCAAACTCAAAAGTCTTATTTTTAAGTTGTTATAGCCATGAGCCCATGACGTGACAGCTGATTTACCATCAAAATTCGCCGATTTACCATCAAAATTCGCCGATTTACCATCAAAAGTCGCCGATTTACCATCAATACTCAATGCTAGTCTTGTTTATAAATAAACTGCCGAGTTGTTCTATTAAACTGCCGAATTTAGCTGTTAAACTGCCGAGTTTGTTGTCAAACTGCCGAGTTGTTTGAAACAATGAAACCGGAAGTCGCTTTGGTTGGTTGCTATCAACATCACTATGACAACAGCCTCGCTCTGAATTCAAAATGGCGACTTCCGGTTTCTCAAGTTTTTTTCTTAGCGAAGCGCTATTTTCGCTTATTTTAACCACTTCCAAACTTCTGAGAGACTCAAGAATGGTCTCATTGGATTCCTAAGGTCGAGTTTGATAAGTTACAGTAGAACCTAAAGTTGGGTGGCTTGAAAATTCTTTTGAAATTTGAGAGCAAACTAGTGCCGACTCTGACAGCAAACTGACAAAAATTTTGGAAAAGTTCAATTTTAACCATCTGTCCCGAGATCGGAAATGCCTCTACTGCCCTCTACTGCTCTGATTGAAATTTCGATGACACCATCGTGTCCGTGCGAAAATTCTGCACTAGAAAGGTTAATACTTCAAAACGAATTTTGGAGAAAAATTAGATTACCCGAAAATTCGGAAAAATTCAACTTCAAGTTCAATGGCGAAATTTCCGTCACGGCGGTTTCAGGAAATTGGCTATAACTCTGTTTCTACTGCTCTGATCAGAATTTTGATGACACCATCGTGTTTGCGCAAAAATTCTGCTCCAGGCAAATACGTTAGCCCCCCCCCCCTCCTATTTCAAAAGAAATTTTAGAAAACTTTTTTTTCTCCCCGAAATGATTATAGCTAACAACTTGAAGAAGGCCTCATGCAGAATCCCGTTCTCCGTTTATCCCCTCCTCCGTTCATCCTTTTCTCCGCTCATCAGTTCTCCGTTTATCCCCTTCTCCCTTCATCCTGTTCTCCCGTTTATGCTGTTCTCCCTTCATCCGTTCTCTGTTTATCCCTTTCTCCATTTATCCTATTCTCTGTTTATCCCTTTCTCCATTCATCCCGTTCTCTGTTAATCCCAGTTGTCCCTTTATCCCGTTCTCCCTTTATCCCGTTCAGCCGGTTCTCCGTTTATGTCTGTTCTTCGTTTATCCCATTCTCCCTTTATCCCATTCTCCCTTTATCCCCTTCTCCATTTAACTCCTTCTCCATTTATCCCGTTCTCCCTTTATCCCGTTCAGCCTGTTCTCCGTTTATGTCCGTTCTTCGTTTATCCATTCCTCCGTCTATCACGTTCACCCTTTATCCCGTTCTCCCTTCCACCCGTTCTCCCTTCATCCCGTTCTCCGTTCATCCCGTTCTCCGTTCATCCCCATCTCCGTTCATCCCGTTCTCCCTTTATCCCGTTCATCCCTTTATCCCGTTCATCCCTTTATCCCGTTCTCCATTTATCCCGTTCTCCGTTTATCCCGTTCTCCCTTTATCACGTTCTCCCTTTATCACGTTCTCCCTTCATTCCGTTTTCCGCTCATCCCCTTTTCCGTTCTTCCCCTTTTCCGTTCTTCCCCTTCTTCGTTCATACCCTTCTCCGTTCATACCCTTCTCCGTTCATACCACTCTCCCTTTATCCCCTTCTCTGTTTATTCTGTTCTCCATCCCAGTAAACAAAAAACGTTATACAACATTTTGTAACGTTATCTAACGTTATATAACGTTTCTCTAAGGCTCCTCACTATGGTATAACGTTATATGCAATTTTAGAACGTTATTTTGACGTAAAATAAAGTTTTTTTGTAAGCTGGGATTCTACCTTTATCCCATTCTCCATTTATCCTGTTTACAGTTTATCCCGTTTATGCAGTTTGCCGTTTATGCTATTCTCCGTTTATGCTGTTCTCCGTTTATGCTGTCCTCCGTACATTCCGTTCTCCGTTAATCCCATTCTCTGTTTATCCCCGGTCTCCATTTATCCCGTTCTCCCTTTATCCAGTTCTCCCTTTATCCAGTTCTCCGTTTATGCCGTCCTCCGTTTATCCCCTTCTCCCTTTATCCCCTTCTCCGTTCATCCCCTTCTCCCTTTATCCCGTTCTCCCTTTATCCCGTTCTCCCTTTATCCCGTTCTCTGTTCATCCCCATCTCTGTTCATCCCGTTCGCCATTTATCCCGTCCTCAGTTTATCCTGTTCTCCCTTTATCCGTTCTCCCTTCATCCCGTTCTCCGTTTATCCCGCTCTCCGTTCATCCCGTTCTCCCGTTTATCCCATTCTCCGCTTATCCCGTTCTCCGTTTATCCCGTTCTCTGTTTATGCCGTTCACCAAATAAAATATAAAATATAAAAGAAAAAAATAAATGAGTTATAAAAGAAAAAAATGAATCATAACTGTCGACCATAGCTCCCCTGTGTTTCCCAACTCAGATCTATGTCTCATCGTCTCTTTTTCCTTTGAAAATCTCTACGTCCTTGTTTCAGGGGGTTTGGGGGCATGCCAGAAATATGAGACTAGTGAGTGACTGAATCCTCCCATCATTAGCAGGATTGGAGGAACATCGAAATTAAATTTGTACCTATCCTTGAAGCTGTCATACTTGATATCATAATGCCAGTTATTTTAAGTTTTTGTGTTACCTTTCTTCCTCAAGATCTAAAGACTCAAATCATGTATCGAAATCGAAGGGTAATGTATATGATTTGTTCAGATTTTAAATTTATCTGCATCTGCCTATTAGTCATACTCATAAGTTGTAGTGCACAAAGTAGTATTTGTAATGTGTAGCAAATAGTAATTCAAGAACATCTTATTTAATGTACATCTATTTGTTTGTAGATGTCAGAAGGACGTACTATATATAAATAGTATGATAAGTTATGAACAAGTCATAGAATAGTGATATTTCAATTTTACCATCTTTATCCTTACTTTTATACCATTCTTTATTCTGCTGTACTTTTCTTTATATAGCAGAACACTTTACTTTTATCTTAGTGAAATAGAGATAGTACCTGTTGGAAAATATTAGAGTAGGCTTTTTGAAAAGCAATTTCTCACTTTCTATTTGCTATGATCAATTTCCTTTTCATGAATGATGCGCCAAATCAGTTTTTCAAGTGTATGATAAATTTTATCACATTTTTTTCATTACTATTAAAAGAGCAAGAAAGCAGAATTTTTAATTTTCCCTGCTAAAATTTAGTTTATTCAGGACATACTTTGTGATACTGTCTTCTATAATCTACTGCTTAAGGAGTCCATCTATTTTTGATATAAACACATAATCTATATTGAGAATATAAATTATGTCCGTTTATGAGCACCCTTTTGCCGTTTGATGAACCAGGGATAAAAAAAAATTTAAGGTTTTTCCCAGATTTCAAGTCTTTCTTATAATGTCGTGAAAACCATGTACTTAACCGTAGAGGACCTTTATTCAGGGGTCTTAATTTGAACATCTTTTTTGAGATTGGTCACTTTCATCCCTAATAAAGATATTTAATAAAAATTTATGTGATGCATTGAAAAACTTTATATTTATGTTCTTAACCATTCTCTTTCATTTCCAGGAGGGCAAAGGGAACAGCCTCCCTCCCATCGGGGAAACCCGAGGAGGCGGGGGTGAAAAATGGGTACCTCGAAACTGGGACCACTTCAAAAAGGGGAAAAATCTAAACAAGATGCCCCAAAATATAAAGAGCCGCTTTTTGGCGGTAAGTACGAGACTACTGTAAATGTAGATATTCTTGCTGGTGTAAATTTTTACGGATTTGCTAAACAGTACAATTTCGCAAAGATTTAGATAACATCTATATTGGATAAATCTTCACCCTGTAGATGTTTTTGCGGATTTTAGAATTGCAAAATCCGCGAAAATATATACAGCGCTTTTATAGTATTTGTATGTGGTTGAATTGTTACCACATTCACATATTATTTGCATCTCGAAGGCTGGAGAAGATATTCTCTAGCCAGATGGAAAGTAGTTGCATACTCGCCAGCCCTGATCTGCTGGCCCGATTGGTATGGAACTATGACTGGTTTGCCGGTGTCAGGATAATGTGACTGGCCAGATGAATCATGATGTGTCCACAGTCTGCGGCACACCACCTGTGTGAGGCAGCACAATAAAGAGGGGCCCGATGCCACAAGCATTATCTCACTGCTACGAGCCGTGTTCCACTGCTACAAACAGACTCACAAACACAAGCACGTGCACACACACCCACACACTTATGCGCAACTTTAAAATGAGAAAAGAAAGGACCTTTTGTCAAATCAAATCTGAGAAGTCAACAGGGTCTATGTACGCTGGGACGTTATCAATCAATCAATCAATCTCGGATATTACCTGCACCTAAATTTTATAAGCTGTACTGGGTTTGCTGAAAACCGCTATTTTAGTGTTGTACTTTACTTGTACCGTAAATTCTCGCGTAGAAGCCGCGGCTTGTACGCGAGTCAGACTCAGCTTTCTTTTGATACCAAACATGCCTATATAGGGTGCGGCTTATACGAGAGTTTTTATTAGTATACTACA
Organism: Harmothoe impar; assembly: GCA_947462335.1. Classification (NCBI taxonomy): domain Eukaryota; kingdom Metazoa; phylum Annelida; class Polychaeta; order Phyllodocida; family Polynoidae; genus Harmothoe; species Harmothoe impar. The sequence goes on along the minus strand of OX381718.1, from coordinate 12,457,804 downwards.
GTACCAAAATCGTAATATTCAGACCCCCTCTGCGGCTTATATAATTTGTCAAAGTTAGGGGTGCGGCTTATACGCGAGTTAGGCTTATACGCGAGAATTTACGGTATTACAGTAAATTCTCGCATGTAAGCCTAACTTGCATATAAGCCACATCCCTAACTTTGGTGCGGTGGACGTGGCCGTATGTATAATCCCAACACTACATTCCTTATGACCATAAGTAAGTTTGAATTTCCCTCCTCAGGTTGGGCCAGGTCATGTGATCCAAATCTAGGCATCTCATTGGCTGTTCCGAAACCCATGTTCGCTCAATGCAGATCTAATCTAATCTAATACTTTTCTATGTTTTTAGTATGAGGCTCCACCGAAAGAAATTGCAGAGTACCAAGCAAATTGTAAACAGCGCCTGGTAAATCTAAAGAAAGATAACCTAAGGTAAGAAATATGGATGAGATGGTTTGTGGTTTATACCGGGGATTTATTGCATCTTTCCATATGAGTTCATCCCCTGCAGAAATACAGGATAGACTTACAAGTGAGATTTTAATGCATAAGAATATAGGGGAAACTTTCATTGAACATTTATTAAAAAAGTTGAATTTTCAAGAAGTCAAAGTAGACAAAGCAGACCTATAACTGACGTGTTACAGTAGCCAGGTGCTGTTTCTCCACAACGTACGGACATCCGTAAATTATGGATATCAAGTAAACTGTTTCTGCTTATCAATTCTGTATAATGCGGACGTCCGTATTTGTATGACGATGTATAAGTACTTTTTTTCATGTACCAAAAAATTATTTATTTATCATTTTTATGTTCTCCACAAATTGCGGAATGTGTTTTCCGCAGTTTGCAGACGTCCATACTTTGTGGAGAAACAGCACCAAAGAGATCGGTGGTATGTCTTGAATGCAGCCCCGGCGAGTAACTCACTGATGCTGCATTGGTGCATCATGCCGACCCTAGGACAGTGTCTCAACCCCATAGGGCCGGTATGATGAATGAATGCAGTACTGGGGAGTTACTCGCCAGGGCTGCATTCATGCATCATGACGACCAAGGACATGATGCAATAAGGTATCATGCCGTCCTTAAAGGGTTAAATGAGTTTTCTGTTGTTCGTACAGGATAAACCAACCGCCCACTAACGAGGAGGTGTCAGAGAAAGATAAGCATGAAAAGCTTATCGGTCAGCTGAAGGCAGCCGAGGCGCGTAACCGGATAAGAATTATGCGACTCCGTTATGAGTCCAATCGGGTCAGTATTTAAATTTTACCTAGTGAATTACACTCTTAATGATCAATTATATTCCTTAAAAAATGTGATGAACTTATGTAACACATTCATAACAGTGTTTCTTTAAAGCCCAAATTTAGATTCACCTTACTTTCATTCCTAGTTTGGGTTAACCCTTGAAGGAGGATTTTGCTAAAAGATGACATTCGTTGTCATGATGCACCAATGCAGTCCCGGTGCTGCATTGGTGCATCATGCTGATCCTTATAGGGGTGTCTCAACCCCATAGGGTCAGAATGATCACATTAAAGCACTATACCATCCTTAGAGGGTTAAATAGCTTTGATTATTTCCTTGCAGGGTCAGGAAATCAACCACCTCATTATGTGTCAGCCCACGGCCCGGAAGGCAGTGCGGCTCCAGGCCCTGGTGCCCGCAAAGCCAGAGGACCGCAGCTCCGGGGGAGATATGGACAAAATTTCAGTAAGTCTAACAATGTTTCTCCCAAATGAAAATAAAAAGAATTTAAATGATTTAAAAAATATATACATCTAAACCCACAAGGTAGTGTTGTCCCTCTGTTCAGTCAGTCTCCCATCTGTGGAGTTATTTGATGGCAGAGATGTTTATCAATCATTTCTAAACACTAATGGACTTTGAAGAGGGTAGTCTATGCAGGTAGGAAGCCTTTACTGCATTGATGCCGCCTATCAATTGGTCTAGACATGCGTATAATTACCAATTTGTACATTTCACCTCACCCAATTAAGGCCCTAAATAGCATAAACAGCCGCTTATAGTATGACTAATAGCCTATCTTGATTAGGTGTAGAAATTTACATGATTGGTAAGGATATGCACCACCAATAGAAAACTGACCCTCTCCCTTAACCCTCAGACAGCCTCCGTCCCCATCTGAAAGTTTCAGCTGTAACTATAAATAAGTTTTGTATTAAGGTTGTGTGGTTGTTTTGTTCCAGCGTGCGCGTATCGAGTCACTACTGGAGGATTCACGTGGATTGTTGGTGGGAAGAACATGAGAAGAGGCAGTTCAGCTACTGTCTACTTCTGTGTCCCTCCTCGCCTTACTCTCTCTCTACTTACTCCACACTCCCAGCTCGCAAAGACTGGCCACTTGCTCCAACACCTCATCACCTATATACCCTTCATCTACCTGATACAACTGGTTCAGTTTAATAAGACATGGGTAATCCCAGTAGCAATTACTCAGATCTTAATCTGAGTTATTCAAATATGTCAAACATACTACAAAAATGTATCATGCCCTGCAAGAATTCTCTATGCATGATCATTTAGACTACCTTATTTTACCTTGAGTCAATTAGATAAATTTCCTGGTTCTACATCTTAATTGTCATATAAGAGAGTTTGGTATATGGGTTTGTCAGTTCCAATTAGATGTGAATGTCTGATTGATTTATGTGATCATTTAATTGTGATAATCTAGATGTGATTAGTTCCATACCTTTAAGTTTGTAGTTGGAAAATATTTGTTAATATTATGTGAATTAGTATGTTTATTTCAAATATTTCTAAATCATTCCATGAATCCTTGACATGGATTTTCAAGGAATATGGTATGTGTAGTAGTACTAGATGAATTTTCCTAATCATGGCACCTACCACTATACACAGGCGTTACAGGTCGAGCCAAAAGATTATGATAAGCTTGCAAATATAGCTGACAAGTTCATCGATTTTAATCGAGTGCATTTAAAAAATTTACAAACTACAAAATTTAGATCCACACAGTTTACAGATTAAAATAATATATAGTGTGTGCTTTTGGATTGAATCTTTCATGTGATGCAATATCCTGAGTGACATGTTTTAACTTATTGGGTAAGCTTTCTGATAATCTGACTGGATCTAAGCGTCTACGCCTATATGATGTTATATCGCGAGATCATGTATCTGTGTGATAAGGTACTTCATATATTCCAATGTACAATCTGCCTGCATATTTTATTACAATCATGTATGATGCATTGTTAACTTTATATTAGGGAACACTCTAGCTAGCCTAGTAGGCTCTTAACATGTCCACTTATATCCAAAAGTGGTTGTTTTATTAACTTGGAATCATGTCCACTAGGTGTAGTATCTGCTACGATTTAGAACTGTGCTGAACTAATGATACTTTTTATCAATACATGGTATATTTTTATCCTCAAAGGAAAGTCACTTGAAAATATAAAGAGATAAATTGCATTTTGCATATCTTAAGTATTTCAGTCACAAAAGTGATGCACATGTTACAATACAATAAATATATATGTATCACATATCACTGGTTGTTGATTTCATGATTTCAAAAAGCTAACCCTCTCACCCCCAGATTTCCAGGGGAATATTCAGGATCAGCCTGTTCTCGACAAGTGCCTACCTATGGGAGCGAGGATTACAAGGGCGGTGGAAGGTGGCTAAAGACTGGATTGGGGTGGGGGAGGGGGAGCGTGGTGATGAGAAACCACCTTTTTTGAGTGGCCTCAAAAGTACCTCTTCCTATGGATGTGGAGGGAGGGGGGGGGTGTAGCAGTAGCTGTGTGTCTCTGTCGGGGGGGGGGGGGGGCAAGCATGACAGCTAGGCACTCGGCCCGGGGTTTAGATAGCAATTGGAATTGCCGCAACGCACTAGAGCTTGCTCTAAACCGTCAAACTCGTTTAATCTAAGCTATAGATTGTATACTTGCCGATAAACACAAATTCCTGAAAATGTAGGTTCTGAGCCACTGTTATTAGCGTGTTTTGTCTGCGTTGTACCACTGAGGTCACACCTGAAGTCGAAGGTAAACCAACGTAGAATCAATGACGGGATCCATAGTGTCACTTAGGTGTCTGGGGGAGCCCATTATCTCTTTGAATGTTTGTTGGGCAGGTACACTGTTATAACAAATTTCTGCGCCTCTGCGCAAATTCTCACCACCCCTCCTGTAATTAATGAATGAACACTCCTTTACTCTAAAAAAACAGCACCCCCGATGAAGTCTACAGGAATACAGCTGATTTAACAAAACAGAATCAATGAACTGAAGACAATAGCATCTGTCTTTTTCATTTTGTAGAGATTGGAATTAATGATTCCATCATTTGACAAAAGTTCTCATATACACTGCTGGGAGCCTTTCAAAGATGTTCTCATGTTGTTCCCTAGCTCTTCTTCCTAGACATATTTCTATACACAGGACAAGAAGGGACCTTCCAAGGCATCCAGACATGATTAGAAAGAATAGCTGTGTGTGGGAAATAGTGATTGACCCTGAGCCATAGTTAGCATTAGTATCACATTTAGACTGGAGAAAATACATTTGTTGCCAGGGTTTAAACAGACCAGCCTGATCCATTGAAATCAATCTGAAATAAATTGAGGATTGAGGTAAATTACCTGTGTGCTTGCAATCTAGAATGATGAGAGAAACTGTGATCATGGAGAGACAGTCATGCATGTGATGTTCAAATCAAGTCTGCACACGTAGATAATTGGTTAAACTCATTTTGGTTCAGATGGTATTCCTACACTTCAATTTTTGATGATGGCTAGCTCTTAAATGTTTTTATGCAGTCTTCCATACATAAATCTCTATTTTGATTGACAGCTTCTGGAATAGCCCTATTGCACTTATTGTACAAGACATACATATATGGAAATACAGAATATTGATCACTTACACCCTGGATATATACTTCTCACAAGGAGATCCATTTGGTAATGCTATTTCAAACCCAGATGGCAGAAATGTTTCAGGTAACGTCTTCCATCCACAAAACCCCTTCAGCCTCAGTTCCTGCTCCAAGGAGGTTACATCTCTCATCAGGGCATATGGTAATGGACTCGCCACAAGACGATCCAAGCCCTCGTATTTTTGAATGTCTCATTTAGTGAAAGCTATTTCTGATACAGGCGCGCAAAAACACCTCCTTTTGCATTCTGAATTGAAATGAGTGATTCAGGTCCATAAACAATGTCACACAGGGTCTCTTTTACATTTTTATACATGGTACAACAAGTGCAAATTATTATGATCTTCTAGCCTCTAGAGTGACATATAGACAAAGACAGACAGAAAGGGAAAGAAAGATGTAAATATAGAGAGAAATGCATACTATTGACCTGTAGAAGATCCATTTGGGCAGTCGCATCTATCACAATCAGTTTGTACGTAGTATCCTCTGATAATTCATCCAGGGTCCTAAAAGGCAGTTTTGTGGTACTTGACGTCAGTGCAGCCACCAGGTTACGAGTGTAGGAGGTCACTATGACCAGGGATACCAGCCAGAAGCTCACCGAGAGGACCCGGGCTGCCCTCCCTCTCATGAGGACACCTTCACCTGCTCAGATGATTCACACTGCATGAACATTGGCATTTGAGCAAATGTTTTACTGCTTAAGTTCAGTAAATGCCATAAAGAATTCACAAAAAATTCATGATAAGATTTAAGTGGTTTAAGAGGCATTTTTGGGACTTAAAGCTGCTTAAAGTGTGACTTTAGGCAGTCAAACTTTTGCTTAGATGCCAACATTCATGCAGTGTCAGTTCGGAATACATATGATATAATTATATAAGATGGAAACGTAGGAAACACCAGTGACGAAATGTTAAGTAAAAATACCGGTATTACTGTAACACAGTAGAAATGTTAAGTAGAAATCTGAAAGGAAATGCAGATATCCAGGACCTGATAGAAACCAAGTGTATCACCAGTCTAAAAGTGTTGGGCATAGATCTATCAGGGTCACACGGATACGAAGGCTTCACTGGTGTTGGACATATGCTACGGCAGAGAACTAAAGTGCTGCCAGTTGTGGCAGTGTTATGAAACTAACATACCAAACCCAATGTGAATATATTTCAGGTTTCCAAACATCCCGCATGATTCTGAAGCTGATAACCTTGATTGGTACTCAAACACTATAAATATTAAATGGGCTAACTGTCTATAGATGTTGCAGCCTTGGCAGTCGGAGGTACAGACTTAAACGCTCCCATCTTTTCTTAACCCCTTCCACGCATTGCATTGAGTTACCAGAAACCCAGTGGTGAAGGGGTTAAAGATACAATTATTCACTGGATATATTCTATCGAATAATTTCACAATATCTGCATTGCCTAGAGGATTCTTAAGGGGAAAGTTCAACCCCTTAAGTATAATCAGATATCAGGAGCCCTACCTCTGAGAATTGTGGTTGAAAGCAGTACAATAAAGATATTCATTATAGTAGATGGAAGCCTGAATGCTTGGGAACTCTTTGCCGTTGACCACTGAAATCGATTTAGCAGCCAAACTGTAACTGTTGTTACAATTAGACAGGAAAATGTGAATATCCAGACCTGCAGAATAATGACATAAAAAAGATTTATAGTTAATTCCCGCGTATAACCTGCATCTCGCATATAACCTGCACCCCCACTTCGGGAGAACCCAATAACCCGCATCAGAGGTCTGAAAATTGCGATTTTAGTACTGTACTATACTCCCAAATTCCCTCGTATTACCCACACCTAGACCTTGGGAATTTTGTAGAGCCCACACTGGGTGTTTGGTTCACGTATAACCCGTAGGTTCTACATGCGAATTTACGGTAATTAGATTAATAAAGATAACTAAACAAATTTTAATTGTCTATCAATTTTTAGATCAAATGTCAAATGCCAAAATAGGATGTTGATTAAATAAAATTGAAACTATTACTTACTATTAATTAATGTAGTATCAGAGAAACTGACATGATAAAAAATGATTATGTTTGATGAATGTAATTACCTGCCACTGGAATGGTTTATAGAAGTAAGAGTCATATTTGTCAAACACACGGATAACCACTGCAGCTGGTTCCACCCAGAAAGGGTACGTGAACTGTACAACCTCAGACCGAGACTTCCTGATCGCTAGACCAGTCAGTATCATGTCGGCTTGCTGAAATTCATGTAATAGTATTCAAAATTGTAGAAATATCCCTACATAAAGTCTTTGCAGTAAAAATAAACTATGATGCATGAGGATATCTGTTTCGACCATCGCTAGTACAAGATTTGCTGTGTAGGGTAAATTTTAATACTGCAAATTCAAGCATATAAGCCTAACTTGCATATAAGCCGCACCATAAATATAGCCCCGTTTGGTATCAAATTACAGCTGAGTCTGACTAACGCACAAGCTATATACCCGCTGTGCGAGAATTATTGTAGTAATAACAAGGGACTTACCTTTCTCATGAGCATTCCCACCATACTATTCCATTTACCCGTCTTATCTCTGCTCCCCCATCCTCCATCATAGGAACGCACCAGTGTGTAGCTAGAATTGAAAGGCACATATTATACCACTAACTCTGCACTTATTTTCTGTGCATGAGACACATTATCATTTTACACTTTAAATCGTGAGATTTTACCAAACCCACCATCAGCATATTACATGACCTCTGTTATGTATTCATAGATTGTTGTCCAAGGCATCACAATTTCTGACCAACCAAAAAAGCATTCTGAAGTGGTGTGTGAACCAAATAGGTTGGCATGGATTCAAAGTCAGGACACCTGGATTGGTAGGCCAGTGCCCTAACCACTCACCCAATCTGAACAGATGACGTCAAGACCCACAATAGAGGCCTATAACTGGAAAGTTCATGACCCCTAAAACTTAGATTTTGGAAATGGCAGGAACCAGCTTCAGCTTATAACCTGGCTGCTATAGCTAGGAGAGGAAAGAGCACTGGTCACAGAAAAAATGGCGCTGTATGGTGATCATCTTATATGGAATAGATGTTTGAGGGTATACCTACTTGAAGCTGAAACGCTCTGCCAGATATTGAAGAATCTCATTGCAAAATCCTTTAATATGCATCTCTCCATTCCCTTTGTCCCATTCAACAAATGGGAAGTACTGAAGTATTTGAAATCCCATTTCATATTCACATTTTTACTTCTGTTCATATCAGGATTATCATAAAAAAGAAAGAAAAGAGTGCAATCTCTAACCAGAAAAACTCATATAGATGTCACCGTCATCCATATGAGAGTATAATGATTTTAAAAATAATTATTTAAGAGAAGTTCGTGTGCACACCCATGATGTGGTATAATCAGATGGAAAGAATTTGACTATTTGGACAACTTTGACAATTCCAATTGGATAAAAAGTGCACAAAATACTTATTACTGGTTCAAATGTGATTGCAATGTGAACTCCCTTTAAGGCATCCATTGGATCAAGGGAGAAGTTGTGTTTGAGTCTGTAGAGACATGACTCTAATATAGACCCGACTTCTACTGATGATCTCATCCTTGGTTGGTAGATTGTTACTGTACTGGGTATGCAGCAGTTTATACACTGTATATAGATGGGATAAAAGAATATCAACCTGTCAATTCTCTGTTTGATTTCTCACACTCAAAGAAATAGTTGACAAATGGATAAGTATTAAAAAGTTTAACCTTCTTTGTCACTTGAAGTATCCAATATATATAACAGCAACAACGTCTCAGAATTCATTTAGTTTTAATTACTCAAAGTAGTGATGTTTGGTTGTACTGATATAAAAACATGCGATATATACCCTGGTGTTGTGTAGCGACATAGATCCTATTCTGATGGTAACTACAAACTGAGCTAAAGTTGCAGATTCATGTAATTCCTGCTGTGATAATTCAGCCAGGTCATTAAACATGATGATATTAACCCTGGGTAGTTCAAGCTGAGATGCATTGTATTTGATGTTGTTCAATGTTCTGAGAACCTGGAAGGCCAAGGCGGTGCTTTTAATCACATTACAAAGGATAGATAAGGTCAAATAAAATAAGTTACAGATATATTCCAGAATCTGCTAAATCACTTTAGTCTGCATAGACAAAATTAAATCAAATATACTAGAGATATCAACTAAAAATAAGTGTATTCCCAGGTAGTGTAATGCCTTATGCGGGCATCCATTGCTTGATCTGTTACTGGCAAGGTAAGCACTGATAACAGCTGTCACATGGGTACCAGCTGTTACATAATGCACCCTAAGAACTCTGCAGTGAATGCAGGGGGGTTATTCATTGGTTGAAAATCTATCCAGCTATACGGCTATAGTTATAATCTCCACATTCAAGATAGTGGTCATTTTTTAACGTTTATTCTCTGAACCCCTGCAGCATGGTTCAAATTCCTTGTGGTCAACCCCTTTGGGCCATACTAGGTGCATGTTTAATTGTTATGAAAAGAGTGAAATGTTTGTGGTCCCTTACTCAAGAGAGGTCCATAAGTTATCATTTCCAAAATTAAGTAGATGAATGATGTTTTTTTCTTCTTTTGGAATCACAGTTATTCACATACCTCTTTTGTTTGTTCTTGCAGCATTGATAAGCTTTGCAAGGCCTTACATGTTATTTGTTTAAAGTCATTTAGGAAGTTTTCTAAATCATTGATACCATTACCTAGAAATACATAGATAATGTATATTTTATTAAGATATTTGATTCAGTATCTAAACTTTTAATCTATCTATTTATACAAACAATTTGAATAAAAAATTGTTCCCCATTTTGCCCTCTCTCTCTTCCATTGCATCATTACCCTCTTTATCTTTCTACCCTCCCCCTACACCTTCCATTCGATCTGTTTAATTTTGTCACCCACTTCATATCATCTGCTTGATATTGAACCCTGGATCCCTTATCCCTGTATCCAACCAGTCTCCCCTCTTTCTTTGCCCCCTCCCCACCACACTTTACTGTTCCATTCCCCCCCCCCTAATTCCTATATCACTGTCCCCTCCCTCCTTAACCCTTCTCTCCTGCTGCCTCCCTCCTTTTCCCTTTTCCTCCCTCCTGTCCCATGTTCCTTCTCTCTGCCCTGGCCTCTTGCCTCCCCCTACTTGGTTTGTCAAAGAAAGTCCTACAGCGTACACGATACCTTTAAACACCTGACATCTATACATCAGTAATTACAGGTAAGGCCAAAAATAAATGTTTCAGGTAAGATGGCAAGAAAGTGTAGGGTCGGTAGGTCGGATTAAAATAATTTAACTTTTTTTTAAACATGAACGTACTAGCCAGCCTCTCGGCACAGTCTGTGAGTAGAACACCCAACAATGCATCTTGTGAGCACATTACGGTATGTTTCAAGGCAACAGAATTATCTGTAGGTTTATTCCATGTGGTTTCTATGGAAAGACTCCACATTGTCTCTTATATTAAAGTAGAAGTGATTTGATGGAAGAAACATTTGACACTCCAAAATCTAGCTACTGAAACATTCTTTTACAAGTGTGAAATTTCCCTTGTTTGGGAAGTAAGTAACTCGATGCAGACATACTACAATTAAACTATGGCGTTACCTAAAGACTTTAAAGACAATTCCCCAAGTTGTAACCTACTCCTTAGGTCAGGGGTGAAATGGCATAATGGCTTGGGAGGCACCCCTGAACTTCCAAACACTGCACAACGGGCAACTATAGAGGGTAAGTCCACATCCTTATATTATTCTTACTGGTAGTTGCATTATTACAGAATACTTTCATTATACCATTGAAATTATATTCCTATCAATCTTGGATAGGGGAAGGGGATATTCATCCCCAATATAGGTTTTCCTCAATGCATTGGTCAACATATTTTTATTCCTTTCTCCTCCACTAATGGTCACTTAACCTATGCACCCAGTTGGGTAAAGAAGTAACAGTAACACCAAAGGGTATTCCGCATTAGCGAGATACAGTGGCTCCACCTTTTGGACCACTGGTTACAATCATAACCCTTTGCTCTGCAAGGACCAGCTCAGCCATATCTCGTGGCCGAGATTAGGGTACAGGCAGGGTGCAGGTATTGTGAATAGGTTGTACCTGGACACTCCTAATATCACCTGTGTCCAGTATAGTGTAGTGGTTAGCACTGTGGACTCATAATGCTGGGAGCCCAAGTTCAAATCCCTACCCGGCCAAATAACACTATGTCCTTTAAATACATATTTCTAAATTTTCTTTAGTATTGTGAATAATGTATTCTGTTTCCAAAATTGCTATACTTATGAATTTGATTACCAGGCATTGCCTGGAAGAGATTTGAACTCAGGTACTCTGCATCATGAGACCACAGTGCTAACCACTACACTATACTGGACACAGGTGACATTAGGAGTGTCCAGGTACAACCTATTCACAATACCTGCACCCTGCTTGAACCCTAATCTCGGCCACGAGATTTGGCTGAGCTGGTTGCTGGAGGTTAGACTGGTTACACTGGTACCAATCAACATGGCGCTGTCCACAGGACATCTAGCTAATGCGGAATAGCATGGGTATTATTTGCATGGGTCAAGGGGAAAGTAGTCATGCAGGCTATAGAAAGCCAAGGATCAATACAACTTTAAACATGTTTGGATTAGTCATGCATTTATCCGTCTATACCACAGCATTCGCACTTAAATTGGCGTGCATCCTATGAATACGTCAATGCTTTTATAGGCTACATGCCTACCTAAGCAAGGGATCTTAATGTTGAACTTTCCTCAATTGCTGCTTGAGTTTACATACGCCTACTCTTTGAATTCCACATAAAGAACTAAACCATTAATAGTATTACTCTGCCATTGCACTCTCACATTCAAAATGTACCATGGTGATCGGTCAATTCAGCGTAATGCTTAAGAGTAATTACACAGGACAGGAGGCGTTTTCGTACAGTGGCAAAATCTGTTTTTGAAAAAAAGATTGTGATTAGAAAAATATGTCCAAATGGAAATTAAATGCCCAAAGTGTCTTCAATTTTGAAAACTCATGTGAAACAGTTTGTGACAGGTATATTTAGCATCGAGCACAAGAAAGTTAGAGTCCAAATAGAAAATGAAATGCCCGATTGTTTTCAATTTTGAAAATGGGTATTGTGGATCCGTCAATTTAGATACAGAACAGCTTTTGACAGGTATCCTTTAGCATTAATTAGCATGCCGCCCTATATGGAGAAATATGGGGTAATAAGGGAGTCTCAGAGAAGGGGGTGGGGATGTAGGGAATAGGGGGAATAGAGGAGTGGGGGAATGGGGGAGTGAGGGAATAGGGGAGATGGAGACTGGCGGAATAGGGAATGGGGCAATAGAGATGTGGGGGAATAGCCTCAGGTCCCTATGGGAGAATTAAGGAATGGGCGAAAAGGGGCAGGTCACTAATAAACATCTGGACCTGCATCTCAGAAAAAAAGCATTAGTGAATAATGGAGGATTTGGTGAGGTCATAACCCCTTATATATTTTAAAAGATAAGTGCCAGTGTTCATGTCAGCCAATGAATAATCACAGTATTTTCCTCAGAATCCATGTACTATGCTCTCATGACATATTTTAAGAAACTAATACATAGTTAAAAATCATGAATCTTGGGAGATCCTTCTTAGAGATGTGTCTGATTCATATTACAGTAAGCAACCATGAAGCACCCCTGCACCATCAACATGGTGACTATATCCGTCATCCTCCTCCTGCTCTTCATGACTTTATACGTCACGTCATCAGATGATCTGGACGCCCTGATCCATGACGTAGCAGTTGGTGACGACCACTATTACAATGACGTCAGACAGGAAGTCATCCCCGCGCGGGCGATTCTGGGAGAGGAAGTAGTCAATGTGACCTTCAACGTGGGACGCGGCTACAGAGGCAAGGTCATCGATGAGGAAAAGGAGATTTTCACCGAACGACTCGACAGCCTTAAGGACTCCTCTGTATCTTTATCACAGGAAGATGACGGTGGACGTACATGCCGTATTTCCGTTTCCGGTGAGCAACTAGCAAGGAACTACATCAGGTTCTATCGGGCAAGAAAGGAAGTAGCAGATGGTCAGCCGAGTTTCGTGAAGCTTCGACTGATAATTGGGAAGACCCGAGTTCTGGTGCCATTGCTGCAGACTGTTCCGCTGAGCAAAGAGAGTCTGTTCAAGTACTTGCCCTATCAGCTAAATCACCTTGTGGATTTGTTCAGCTTCACTGTAAGCTATGACATACAGTCAACTCACTTCATCAACTATGAGGTGACAGTATCAAAGGAATGCCTACCTGAAGATGTCACCAGGTACCTGGTATTAGAAGTAGGAGAGGGATCTAATGCAGTTAATGCCTCAGTGAAGAAGGCTGATAAAGGAATACTGCCAAGGAAAGGGGAAAGTCTAACAGAAGTGGCGAAGAATGTAAATTTGGGGGCCATTAACAGAACCCATGGCTGTCACCCTGACGTGCTTGACGACCATGACGTCATGCCCTGTTATGACGTCATTGAGGACATTAACGGACGCCGGCGACATCTCTTCATGCTCATCATACAGATGCAGAACCTCTTCATGAAGCGTTTCCATGGCGACAAGGCGGATGACACAGAAGTGTGTGCGGTAAAATTATCCGGTGGTGCAGCAAGTGGAACTGGTACACAACCACAACACACCCTGGTGGAGTGCTGCCATGTCATTATTGGCCGCCAGAAACTCTTCAGGAAAGGGGAGGAAGAGCATGGATGGAGTTGCCATGAGCCCTATGGTTTGTCAGGAGTGATCTTGTCCGCGGTTGGTTACATGGCCTATGTAGCCTGGGTGATGTTACCATTGGCCATAGCCTCCCTACCTGCAGATTTGCATAGAGCTGGGGATGGCAGGCAAGATGATACTACTGCTTCAGAATTGGGTGATAGGACACAGCAGAGCAGGTAAGCATTCTCTTCACTGTACTTCTTATACATGTGGCTCATAGGGACATATACCCTAAACATATATGCCCAATGTAATATCAAATAAGATGTGTTCCTCAATTGGGAAATGAGTTGAAAGTTACATATCATTGTTATAAATTATCAACATGGGAAAATAAGCAGGACAGTGAAAAGTTCATTGGCCAGCATGTTATGATTAAGACCTTATTAGATTGTTATAGTTCTTCTGCTCTCTTGCAAGCATCAAACCATTTTTAAAAAAAACTTACCTTCTGAATTGCTCTGAAGTTAGAGTAAGCCTATTAGCCTATTAGCATTACTGGTAAATGCAGGTATATTCTAAAACTTGCTGTACACTCTCAATGTAGTTAAACATCCATATAATACCATAATCGGCGGTGTCTCACCAGATCAGGCCAATGTGAATGTCTTTGACCGGGTGCCATTTTTGACCGGGTGCCATCTTTGACTGGGTGCCATGTTTGACTGGCCACCATTAAAAGAAGATTTAAAAAAAAATCTTCTTTGATACCTAAGAAAATGGCAGTGGTTGTATCTCCATCTATATCTTCACCTCCCCTAAATAAACCGTTTCCTGTTACGTGGTCAAAGATGCCACCCGGTCAAAGATGGCCCCCAGTCAAAGACGTTCACATTGGCCCGATTTGGTGAGACACAGCCAATAATACCAATGTCTACTACAGGAATCCTTCAATGATAATATTATCAGTAAGAACTTATTTGATTGATCATTATAGTTGTTTTCTTCTCTTCGAAACATCAATTTCACAAATATTTTGATATCCAGTACTAGTAGAAATTATAAAAATATGGTCGTTTTCTAATTTTCTTTGGTGATGCTACTAATAATGATTATATCTGTTACAGGAGGCCTTCAATGAGTAGTGAGAGCCGTGCACTCAAACGCCTCACCTCCCACTCGAGCTGGACTCCGGTCAGCATGACCCCAGACTCCCTGTCCCTGGATGAAGCAGATGGCCAGGCACCTGATGCCCCAGCCCCTCCAGCACTGGCTGATGACCCTGGAACAGGACAGACCTTATTACCCTATCCCAAAGGCTCTAAGAAGACTGTGGGTGATCCCTGGGGTAACATTGACAGAGGGCTTCCCTCACAGAAGATCCCATCATGTGGATTGGTGTTTGTGAATGATGACCCAGTGTACCACTTTGGCATTGGGACTCTTGTCTACTATGGTCTCCTGTTCCATGTAGACAGCCACCATCTTGTGGTGGCCAGGAGGTTCCTGTTTCTGTTTGCTGTGTGGCTGCTGCAACAACTAGGGGCTCTACAGCTGTACATCTACTACCCCTTCCTGTACACCAACATCTGGGTGGCACGCTGGCCGTCGAACGTCTGGTTTGGAGTCTACCCCCCGGAGGAAGCACTCGGCAATGAGAACCAGTACCATATAGCCTTAGTGGTCCATCTGGTGGTCATCCCACTAGCCCTCGCTGTTCTCCAGTTTATTGCACTCTCACCACTGCTGTCCTCCAAGGGGTCCATAGCGGAGACCTTATACTGGGACGAACACCAGACTGACCTAGGGAACTATGTGGGAATCGACGAAGAGGACAATGTGTATGATTTTAATTTGTCATTTGAGGATCGCATCCAGAGAAATCTCTACGCAAGATTGTCATGCATTGGTAAAGTGCAGTTCTGGCTGTATCTGTTCAGATATGCCCTCTTCAAGGTGAAATATGGCAAGGGTGGATTCATAGTCTATGCACTAAAGGCCCTGGTTAAGGTGATGATCATACCTATTGTGTTTCCATTCTACATTCTGCCAATATTTACATTCTTCCATGTATTCTACAACCACTCTGCACTCACAGATGTAAAACAGGGGTTAAGCAGCAGGTTTGTCAGTCAGGTGATGATTGCTGTGGGTATAGTGGGTCTGTTCTTCATGTTTCTGCCCTTCCTGTTCTTCTATCTCTGCCTCCTCATCTTCACCATAGTAGATGTGATCAGGAACATCAGTGACACCCTCACCGGGGCCATCTTCCTCATGTCCATCATGGCCAACATCAAGTCCACCTTCTCCGGCTTGGAGGATGAGTACCGCACGGTGAAGAGCATCCTGTTCAATGTAGTCGAGGAGCTTAACGAGTCGGATGCCGAACAGGAGAGGAGTATGAGCAGCTCACTGCTCTGGAAAGGGGAGCAGGGAGAGCTGGCCATTCCAAGACCACTCTTTGACCATGTCTGTCGCTTGTACCTACCCCTCAGCGAACAAGTTTCTGGGGCGCTCCGCGGCTTGGCGTCAAATCTCTTCTTCTTCGGACTACTCTATGCTATCATTGTGGAGTATCAGATCTTTGATCAGTTCTCTCAGACTGGTGAGAGCATCATCACTGTGGTCTTTGTGAGCCTGCCCAGCCTTCTTGGTGCTGAGAGGACAGATGCTCAGAATGAGTTGGACGCCAGGGAGAGGGGTCTGAAGATGAAAGCGACTTTACGGACTGTTCTGGGGTCTGCAGATTTCTGGGCCGAAATGCAGCCACGAAGAAGGAGACAGTCAACAATTACCAATGAACCTGAGGCTTATGTGACCTCAGTTTGAAAAAGTAAAACACGCTGAAAACAAGTTTATCTTTTAATTACTTAAATATGAACTTAGTTCGGTGAGGGCCTAGATTTCCACACCTATCAAGCCCTAAGCAAAGAAAAAGAGCGAAGAAAGCGCCCTTGTCATATTTCTCATGGCTTGGATATTAGAAACAAGAATATTGTTTGGAGTGGCCTTATATATATAGCTACTCGAGTGACATACATCGACAATATTAGTGCAGAAATTGAGCATTTATTTTTTTGTAAAGTCGAAATAAAGTAATTTCACGCCAATGGTATTTTAACTTGATTGCGTTCTCTTCTGTATAGACTGAATATTTATTATGTTATTTGGGAAAAGGTCTGACCTATTTTTTCTCTAAATACATTCTCACCACGCACAACACTACAGTTATTTAAGTTATACACTGTGTAGCCACACATACTTATTTTAGTCATTACAAAAACAACTTACACTTGACATTTTTCACGTGTAGCGTTAATGCCTACAGGGACAGACCATTTCTTAACAACAGGGCGTGGCGATTTACCCTGCCCTAACCTATTATGTACAGATTTTCGCTCATGGAGGGGGTGGGGATTCCGCTCCCTCCCTACCTTAATTATGTACATGCATCAACATGCAAACATAAAGGCTTTGTCGCCAAACGGAGTAACCCCCTCCCCTTACTTACCCCTGATGACCACTCCCCTATGACCACACACGAACTTTACCACACCTCTGTTTTCTCTGCACTGAAAAAGTAAACTTGTCTCCAGACTCGTCAAAGTGACTATCATGAAATAAACGAGTCAAAAGTTGTCTAATCTATCAGGTTACCATCCCACAAATAGAGTCTGGAGCTGGCAAATGCCAGGTTTTGGGCTGGCACATGCCAAGTGGGTCTTCTATCTCCAGCTAGAAGACCTGCCTCCTTGTCACTTAGACAAGTTTTTGACTCGTTAATTTTATGATTGTCACTTGGAAAAGTCTGGAGACAAGTTTACTTTTTGAGTGTGGTTTGTTTTTGCTCAAGGTGTTGGTCCAGGTGCTAGGATCATAAACTAAATTCCCAGGTCAGGCCGGATGAACTATAAGTGCCCCTGTGTTGAGAGGAGACTTATGATATCAGGTTTTTCTGTATCTGGATATTTCTTTTGAATGCCACATGTCGCTCCCCACTTCAGTGTACCTATCAAAGGGTCCCTGGGTTCTGTTCAGGAGGGAATTTGATGAAGTTTGAAGTGGATGTAATGGACTGTTGTATCTAGCGATAGACTCCATTCATGAATGAGTCTTTGTACTTTGAGTTTACACGATTAATTGTCAGACGTTAGCTTAAACCCAATTAAGGATTCAAGAGTTTTGTTCAGTGGTTCATTCAGTGAGGATTGAATAGACTTTAGTGGTTGTTTAATGGTCTGCTATATGCAGTGATTGACTCCATAGATGAATGAACCTTTGTACCTGGGGACTATATGAGTACGATATTAAATGTCAAGAAATGGGTTAAATCTATTAGGCCTATCAAGAATTCAAAGTGTATATATCTATATGTATCTAAATCTATATGTATCTAAATCTATATCTATGCCTATATCTATCTATCTATCTATCTATCTATCTATCTATCTATCTATCTATCTATCTATCTATCTATCTATCTATCTATCTATCTATCTATCTATCTATCTATCTATATCTATCTATCTATCTATCTATCTATCTATCTATCTATCTATCTATCTATCTATCTATCTATCTATCTATATCTATATCTATCTATCTATCTATCTATCTATCTATCTATCTATCTATCTATCTATCGTCGACATCATGGCGGCCGAGTAGACGTGTGTTAGGAGCGTAGGAGAAACTTATCAACCTGACGCCGAACCAACCCTACCTGGAGTGATTAATTTTAGTGGAAGTGTTATTTAAAGGCATTAGGCTTACCCTTAAAATACAGTATAATGCAATACAACACAGTGAGTGCGTATTCAATGTATCGGTTAGTCCCTATAGTCCTATAGCGCATGCCTAGAACAATCGCTGGAGGGGGGAGGGGGTTGTAACAGTACCTGGGTGATCTCCTACCCCCTGCTGTGATCCTGGCAACCTTAACCACCCCTCCCACCTGCACCTGTTATTCAGGTCCCTGGATTTTCCCAAGTTTAGTTAAATCACCCGTTGCATGTTCTGTTATGTGAAGTAGGATTATGCACCAAAACAGTTGCAGATTAAGAGTAGTTTCTTTTTCTTTGTGATTTCCTTTTGTTACATCCCCATCTATAAAAAGAGGAAAAGCATAGGGTCCCGTTATAGCACGTATAAGTGACTCGGCCCTATACTTATCATCTTACATATTAAGGTCGAGACCCAACATTGTCTTGGAGGGAGTCTTTAGACTTCCTTCGAGCACGGGCCAACTTCATTACCAGAAAAAATGTTTTTAGCCCCAAGGTGTACAGTTCCCATCATGTAAAGCAAAGGGGTATATATACATATTGAGATAGAGGCCCAGTCTTTGAGGGATGTTTTTTAGAACTCTAAGCGGCGGTATTTTCTCAGAGAAAGGGGTTTAACTTTTAGTGAGATTATTTTTTTTATGTAGAATGTGGAGAACACAGAATACTATTAGGAATGGATATCAAGATTGGCATCGGTATGTATGTAAACCTTATTAGGTGCTTGGCCGGATTGGATTGGATCAAATATCTTTTTTCTTTTTTTTCCAACAAAATTGTATCCTACCAAAATTGAATTATTGGGTTAAATGCAGCCATTCAAATACATTAAACATATTATAAATCTTATTCAGTACTTCCTCTATAGTTATAGACACTTACACGCCTTCCATAATGTTCATAAAACACCATTATTCTACCTTATACTTCATTGTGCCTACCCCTGTGCACATTAGGCCGATGTTTACATTGTGACACTTCAGGTTGAAGTTCCGCTACCAACTTACATACATATAGTAAAGAACTATTTTATCACCCCGTTAACCCTTTAAGGACCGCAATGTGCTTTAGGGCCATTTTCCATTAGCCGATTTGGAGGTGATCGATAGGCAATCGGCACCTAATCGGTAGGTAGAGCCATAACAAACCACTGGTAAATGCACTCTGTGTAGTGTAGTAATTGTTGTTGGTCTACCTGCCGATTGTCTGCCGATCACCTCCAAATCGGCTAATAGAAAATGGCCCTTAAGACCCTGTATCATTTGTCGTCGTGATGCATGAGTGCAGTCCTGGCGAGTAACTCGCTTGGGCTACATTCATTCATCATACGCTACCTAGAGGGTTGATGCAACCCCGAGGAGCTGGCATATACATATTTACATTGAAACTCGTTAAAAGGAGGACTGATATAAGAAACTTCCTGTCATTAGGAATGTGTTTCTATTGCTAAAAATTGCATATTCTTTCTTTCTTTAGTATTGGTTATAAGGAACATTGCATATAAGGAGCAAATTGACCTTGCCAAAAGGCCCTCCTTATAACGGGGTTTCACTGTACTGCAATCATGTAGCCTCGGCGAGTGAACTCACTTGGGCTGCATTCATGCATCACAAAGGACATACTGTATTAAAGCACTATGCGACCCTTAACTTAAGGGGCCTACTTGTGGTTCGAGTGCAGCACACTTCTGTCCCCGTCGCCATGCCTCTGTATGGGGTAATGGCTATAGGGTGGCATTTTAGAATAGTCGTCGGAGCGGAACGTTCATTGTAAGGGAGTGTTCATTTATTAATTACAGGGGGGGGGGGCGTGGGGGGTGGTGTGTTGGGGGGGGGGGCGTAACAATTTCCGACCCCTGTTGAGGGGGGGGGGGGGCGTAAAACATTCTGACCCCTCTTGAGGGGGGGGGGGGTAAATTTAAGGCCCTTTTTAGCAAAAAAGCCCGCGCGTTACTATAGTTCAAAGGAGAAATCTCACCACCCCCCCTGTAATTAATAAATGAACACTCCCTAAAGCCACAAGATGACGTGGTATATATATAGACAAAGGTTCACCAGTATAGTGTCCCACTGTGTGTTAGTTCACGAGACGAGTGCTCCTTTGTGTTTATTTTATGCCATTATGAACAATATTTGTTAGATTTTCACTTAAATAATCTTTAAATGCTATTTTATGGTGTTTACATGATCAATATTAATGATCTAATTTAACGACCGTGAAATACGGGAGAGGGTTATTCAACAGGGGGTGAGAAATACGGCCTCCCTTAAGTCTATGAGACTGCTGTATTCACCATGAAATAAAGCAACGCAGATTAAAACTAGCAAAACAACTAGCCAGGGAGACCCATGCGGGCATTTGGAAATGGGTTTCCGGCAAGCACAAATGACAGAGAAACGCCGCGGGACTCAACACCTTTGAAATAATTAGACAGAATAACATCCCCACGAAGAAAAATACCGATGCTTCCTCGCGTCTCTGTGAAAAGAAATGATATTTTACTCGTTTCCACAGACCATCGCTTAGGAATCACCTGGCAATAATGAGGTTTTACTACTAGACCGTGGGAACCAGCGGCGTCTAACTCTGGGGGACAAGATGGCGGCGCACATGGAATTAACAGGTAGGGTGGTAAAGGCATATACAATGTCATGCATATACGTGTGAGGAGCGTGGCACGACTGTTAGCCCTTTAAAGGCAGCATAGTGCTTTAATGAACTATGCCCTTTATGGTCATGATGCACAAATGCAGCCTTTGAGTAACTCGCCAGTGCTGCATACAAGCATCATGTCGACCAACTATTTGATACACCCCCGAATAATCGGCATGATGCATAAAGTGCAGCCCTGGTGAGAGACTCGCCAGGGCTGCATTCATGCATCATGACGACAGAGGGCGACATGCGTTAAAGCACTATGCGACCCTTAACCCTTTGGGGACGGCATAATGTATTAATGCATCATATCTTACACTGTAAAAATTATCATGATGCATGAATGCAGCCCTGGTGAGTAACTTGCCCATGCTACATTCATTGATTCAGGCTGACCCCACAGAGTTGATACACTCCCTCAGGGTCGGCATGATGCACCAATGCAGCCCTGGCGAGTTACTCGCCAGGGCCCTTTTTGGCGGGTTACTCGCCAGGGCTGCATTGGTGCATCATGACGACAAATGTTATCTTTTAGCGACATGTCGTTCTCAAAGGGTTATTAAAGTGTTATAACCTTGGCACGTAGAAACCCGCTCAG
This sequence comes from Harmothoe impar, assembly GCA_947462335.1. NCBI lineage: Eukaryota > Metazoa > Annelida > Polychaeta > Phyllodocida > Polynoidae > Harmothoe > Harmothoe impar. The sequence continues at coordinate 12,436,076 of OX381718.1, read as the reverse complement.
CAACACAACGGCAGATTATGTATCCTTTGTTCCCCGAGGCCAGGAATCAGAGAGCTATAGGCTGTGTCTCACGACCTTGGGACAATGTTTTTGTCTCTGATCGGGTGCCGTCTCTGACCGGGTGCCGTCTCTGACCGGCTGCCGTCTCTGACCAGGTGTCAGAAAAAGGTGTTTTAAAAAGAATTATACTCATAACTATAAGGATTTGGAAAAACGTTATGGCGGTTGTTATATAATCATAGTTATAATTATAATTAGCCTCCTGCTGTTAGTATTTTGACCTTATCAAGCCAAGCCGGTCAGAGACGGCACCCGGTCAGAGACGGCACCTGGTCAGAGACGGCACCCGGTCAGAGACAAAAACATTGGCCCAAGGTCGTGAGACACAGCCTATAGTTATACGTTTCAGGTCCCTGGGTAAATGATTAATGGGTTGGAAAGCCGGAGAAGGTATGGTTATGTTCCCTATTAACATAGTTCTAAAACAATGATCAGTGCATATATGGGCGGTAAAAAAAGGTGTATAGATTCATGTGGGTCCAGATGGGTCAAAAGCGACCTGGCGACCTCGGCTGTTTTGGAGGCGACTTTCGACCTAAAGCAATAATATAAGTGACCTGGCGACTTTTGGACAAAATTGGCGACTTTCCAACCTCAGGGGGGGGGGGGACCCCTCTGCACCCCCATTCATATGAGTTTTCGAAAAATTACTCCACTTTAAAAATCGAGGACTACTCTTATTTATATATATATTTTTTTTAACTCATGATTTTAAATAACGACCATTGGATTGTGCTTTAAAAAACTATTTTAGCAAGGATCAACCTTCGTTTTTTATAGAAGTGGTCGACACGCGAGTTCCAAGAAGCCCAGCCCTGGCAGTTGTACTTGTAGGGGCATTGTTTCAGATTGTTAGGTCGAGTTACCAGAAGCATATATTTCTCTTGCTTTGACTTTATTCTAGACCACGCTTCTAGAACCCGGCCTTCACGAGGGTTAGAATTCAGTTAGAGAACAGGAAACATGGAGGCAGAACGTCGTCCCGGCACTACCACCGCCAACATCACCCAGCCATGAGACAAAGTACGTCAATTTTCCTTATTATCGGCATAATACACCCTGCTATTGTGTGTGTGGAGACTTTATGACTATGTTCGTGTTAAGTTCCTGCTATTTTATAGGTGTAGTACAATGTAACATTCACGTAACTTAACACGATATAGTCATGCATGCATATATGGCATACATCGTGTAATTTCAGTTGGAAATTGACATATTGCCCTGGACATATTGCGACACAATAGTATGCTATGATGTCATGATAAAACATATAATCCTATTGTTGACTGTTATCAAAATAATCATAGGGTGTGTCAGTCCACTATATATCATAAGCATATCTGTGATTTCCATTGCAATTTCTATAGTCTGATAGGATCATTCCATGATATTACACATTAATATAAGTTTTATGACTATGATAAGAGTCACATCATTGTAAATAAACATTTGTTTCATATTAAAACTGTGTATAGTATATCTTGACCCAAACAGAATGCCGTTGTGAGGAGAGCCTCTCTGTCTCTGTCTCTCTGTCTCTCTGTCTCTGTCTCCCCCTCTCTGTCTGTCTCTCCCCTGTCTCTCTCTATGTCTGTCTCTCTGCCTCTCTGTCTGTCTCTTTCTGTCTGTCTCTGTCTGTCTGTCTCTGTCTCTGTCTCTCTCTGTCTCTCGCTCTCTCTCTCTCTCTCTCTCTCTCTCTCTATATATATATATATATATATATTTATATATACAGAGAGAGAGAGAGAGAGAGAGAGAGAGAGAGAGAGAGAGAGAGAGAGAGAGAGAGAGAGAGAGAGAGAGAGAGAGAGAGAGAGCGAGAGAGAGAGAGAGACTCATGTATTTTCACCCTATAAAAATACAGTTGTCATGTTAAGTCAAGGTTATAAGTACAGAATGAAACTGTTGTATTTTACCATGTGTACATACATGTATTGCAACGTCAACAAACCTTAACACTTTGACCTGTGTATATACACGCACGGTAAGCTGGTAAATGTCACTATTTCCAGCCAAATTTCAATGGGCCGCTTTTACAAACAGTTGTATAAGGGAGTGGTCATTTTTAAACAACATGGGAGGGTTGGTGGATTTTCCCGTGAGTGGGTTAATAATTTTGTGGTCCCCCCATGGGACGGATTGAAATATTTTTGGTTGCCCTCCCGTCAGGCAAATTGAAATTTAATGGGTGGCTTTTACAAACAGTTGTATAAGGGAGTGGTCATTTTTAAACAACAGGGGGGTGGTGGGTTTTACGCGGAGCATGCGAAATCTTTTACACCCCCCCCCCCCACTCCCCCCCCCTTATGGGTCGAGAATCAGTCCGCTCGTGGGCCCCTTGAGGCATAGTAACGCGTAGGCTTTTTGGCTCAAAGCAGGCTAAAAAAATTTGACCCCCCCAGTCAAGGGGTCCAATTATTTTTACTTTTACACAACCCCCCTCAGGAGGGGTCGGAAATCTTTGCCCCCCCCCAACCCACCACCCCCCCCCCCCTCTGTTGTTAAAAAATGATCACTCCCTAAGGAGCTTTGTACAAAGAGGCCAAACCCTAGTCCACATGTGTGAATATAATGCTCCTGTATGCATTGTAGTCTGTCTGACTTCACTGTACAGGCCACATGTGGTAGCACCGCATCCGGTAGAGTACCTGGAGCGGCAGGAAAGAATAAAGTCTTTCTTTCCTTTTTGATAGAGACCTATGGGTATAGGTAGGATACGGTTGACTGGACAAAGTAGACCTGAGTACAGGGGATTTATTCCATGATTTGACTTATGTACTGTGGTGGTCGACCCCGGGGGGGGGGGGGCACTTGGTATATTTTGTATACACATGTGTGCGGCTGGCAAGGGTACTTTTTCAGCAAAATCTCCCTAGCAAGGGTCCTGTTTTGAAGGAAAAATGTCCCTAGCAAGGGTCTACTTTCAACAAAATCGCCCTAGCAAGGGTCACTTTTTTTGCAATAATCACCGAAATGTACCCCTTTTTCCTATTTTTCCCGAATAATTCGCGGACATGAGGAAAATTTCTCTGTAAAAGGACCCATTGAGTACATATTTCGTGATTTTTCTCGTCAAAACAAGGATTTTGGGGTCAAAAGTGCCCTAGCAAGAGTATATTTTGGACACAAAAGCTCCCTAGCAAGGGTAAGAGTTGTAATAGGTCCAGCTGCACACCCATATCAGAAAAAAATCAAGTACCCCCCCCCCCCCCCGGGTGGTCGACATTGCTTTTGTGCCCTAGGCATGGTCTCTGTCGTCTATTTTTAAGATCTGTATAATGAGACAATATAGCTACTTATTGTTAAAGGCGCAAATCTCGGTACCCCTCCAGCGGCAGTCGGAGTGGAGTCGGGACAGGTACAGAGCCCTATACATAGGGGTGGTGGGGTTTAAACCTTTAGAGGGAAACAGGGGTGGCCACAGGCCTAAACTGAGCAGCATGCTTAAAGGGACTCGCTACTTGTCGCAGGATTACTGATGTTCTATTGACTTTTGTATATGACTCAGGATTATGTTAGTTTGATTTACTATCTGATGGAAAATCGAAAGGAATTGCCATGTCACGGTACTAACTTTCATGATACGGCCATTTGAGCAAAGGAGTACCTTAACTATAGAAATAAATAGGAAAACAGCATTTTCACAATATCTGTCATGGATAATCCCCTTCTTCTATTGATATTGCAACCAAACCTTGGGAATGTATAATGAACATCTATACAAACATTTTAGGACCAATAAAACAGGAAGTCACAGATGAAATGAGAAAGGTATGAATTCTGGAAAAATATCTCTTTTGCCTTAACTATAGGATCCTATGGGTGTCCTAGCAGTGTATGTGAACAATGGAGGTATACTGTCAAAATAGCAAATACAAATAGTTGATTTAGGGAAAGTGGTCTATATAAGAATATAAATACAGCTTAAAGAATACTTTTCATGAGCTTCGATTTTTGCCGCCAGGTGGCTTCTGTGTAGGAACCAGCGATTCCCTTTAACTAGGTGTAGTGGGTGTCTGTGTATACCATAAGGTATGACAGAGCTACTTGGCCTCGACTTGAGACACCAAACCCACCAAATAAACAGTAGCAGAAACATGTTGCCAACTTGCCCGGCATGCCTTGAATGCTTGATCACTACACTGGACTACACTGGACCACTATTGACACCATGGGGGGTATAGATGGTCGGGGGGGGGGGGGGTCCCAATGTCGCATGTCGATTCTAAGAAATGAACATGTCACATGTCTATGTCATTTAATAATGCTCATGTCCCATTACATGTCGATTTAAAGAAATGTCCATGTCCATGTCCCATGTCACAATTTTTTAAGCCTCATGTCGCATGTCATCAGGCCTCATATGTCGCATATCGATTTTAAGAAAGGGCATGTGTATGACAGCAAGACGCCCATCATTTTCAACCCTATACTAGACGGCCCTACTGTATCCGGTGTACCATGTCTTTGGTCATAGACAGGTGGCACTATCCGAGGTGGAAAGATAATTGTGGACTACTAGTCTATAGAGTGCAATCTAGATGGCACTACTGTCTATGGCCAAAGGCCAAAGACATGGTCATCTTCTCCAATCATTAAGCATGCTTCTCAGTTTAAGCCTGTGGGGCAGGCAGTCTGACCAATGTTTCCACTGCAGTGGAATTGGCAGAAACCCCCACTTCACATCACGACATGTACACATCACACACCTGAGCTGCCCAGTCAGCATTGTGCCTCTGAACCTATAAGGGAGTGGTCATTTTTTAACAACGGTGGGGGGAGGGTGTAGGGTTTCCGCGCGGAGCGTGCGAAATTTTTAACACCCCCGATCAAGGGGTCAAAATCCCCCCCCCTTACGGGTCGAAAATTGGCGTGCGCGGGCCCTTTGAGGCATAGTAACGTGCTGGCCTTTTGGCTCAAAACAGGGTTTTTGACCCCCCAAGAGGGGTCCAAATCTTTTTCACCCCCGGTCAAGGTGTCCAAATTTGTTTGCCCCCCCCAAACCCACCACCCCCCGCCCCTGTTGATAATAAATGATCACTCCCTAAGTACAACAGGCTGATTGGCCATACCACTCACTGTATATTTGGGGTCAAACACAGGGCTACACATGTTTGGGTAAGGGCCCCATGATAACACCATTACTCAGTTCAACTTAGTTACAATTGAACTTAATAACATTTATTGTACATAGACCTAGGCGGTAATAGACTCAAGTTTTTACCATACTGATACAAAGTATACATATGAGGTAACATCCATCTCATTTAGGGGCTGTCCATATAGTATGTCACGCCGGAGGGGGTGGGGGGGGGGTCTTTGTCAGAGTGTGACAAACAATGGTGAAGGTATGGGGAAGAGCGTGACAAGGGGGTGGGTGGCTGTTGAAAACCATAATTGTGTGACATACTTTATGGACACCCTTTAGGTGTACAAATACCTCTCATTATAATACTTGCTGTGTGTGTGTTAAAGGGGCATTCTCACCACTCGCACTAAACCACATAGACTAGAACAGTACTAGAATTGTGAGTGGGATACGCCTGGTGATTGTGCCACTTTAACTGTAACTGAGTGAGACATGGTCCATATACCCTATGCATATCACCCCATATGGCACAGTCACAGTGCAATACAACGGCTTGTTTGTGAGTTGAGGGGTTGCTGCCAAATCCCACTGGAGGATAAGTTTCACCAGATCAGTACAAGTTGATAGTCTTTGACGGGGTGACCTCTTTGACTGGGTGACCTCTTTGACGTTAAAACGGCTGAAATGGGGGCTATGTAGAACGAAATGCCAGGGAAAAGTTAATAGTGCCCATTTCAGCCGTATTGACATTTACTGGTCAAAGATTGAAGTATTGAAAAGTTTATTGAACATTCACCTCATTGAGGAGTTCTTCCATGAACAAATTACAGAGATGGTCCAATGGGCTGATAAAATAGTTGCAATAGTTAATTTTAGTAATTGCCAGATAACCAGTCCACGAAGCATCTCATGGTCAATACCACAAAAACAAGAATGGCGTGACAATACAATTAAGTATTTAATGGGATATGAACAAGATGAAGGGGGGGGGGGGACATAATGATGTGGTTGATAATGTCAGGGTGATAAGGTCAGTTGGTTTTCATGGTTTCAGGGTGGTTTATCATTCCACTTTTGTCACCTGGTCAAAGACGTCACCTGGTTAAAGATGTATTGATCTAGTGAGACATAGCCTCCAGTGGAGATGTTGGTCATACGACCACCCCTGCTTCCCTTTAAGTTTAAACCCGGACGGGACTGCTGTATAAAAAGGGCTGAGTACCTGTCCTGGCTCCACTCCGACTGTTGCGGTAGGGGTACCGGGATCTGTGCCTCTAAGGTTAATACATACATGCTCTTAACACGTCCTGCATCAAACGTGTAGGAGGAATGGCTATATCAGGAAAATCTGAGCATATATAAATGCAATAATGCTGCCAAATTGTTCAAGAGGTATTTGAATACCTACTCTAAGTGTGAATTGCTTGAGGAATGATTACATCAATGACTAATTACCTCTCGCTGAGGGCCTTAAAGGCGAAACGCTTGCTGCCCCTCCAGTAACAGTCAGAGTGCAGTTGGGACAGATACTCAGCCCTATATATAGGGGCGGTGGAGCTTTAACTCTACTCATCTGGAACCCCACACCCCACCTGGGTGCTGGTGGGCCAATATAGAGTCATACATCTACTGGAACCTGTATAGCGTTTGTACATGTACCCGTACATGTCAATACCAACTTCTCTAATATACAGATTTCTGATCTCCTTCAGGACACGATGAGGAAGATGCTGCAGATGAAGATGGTGAGTACATCATTATGTAAAACCAGCACGGACAGTGAACTATGGCAGGTGCTAATTAAGGTATTCTCTATGATGTACACTCGATTTCCAGAGAGCATTGGTCCCTGGGCCCATTATGTGTTTTACTTGGGCCAGCTGGGCTTAACATTGCATTGTTATTTTGAATCAAAGTCTGCATCGGGCCATGGCCGGCGTAACAAAATTATGATGGTGCTGATCATTCCCTACTATGGCCCGAACTATAAGTATTTCTCAGGAACTAGAATTCTGCTTTATTTCATTATTCTCATAATACCAATCAATGTAAATATGCATTTAAGAAGTGACATAATCATATACATATATCACTATCATATAAACTTATGTACCGTACTGTCGCGATTAAGCGCCGGTTTCAAAAGAGCGCCGGTCTTGAATAAGCACCAAGGGTACAGGGGTTTGGAAAGGTTCCCTAAGATCTGGAATGATTGCCTGTCTTGTGTTTAAATGCTACCCATCTAAAAAAAACACTTTATTTTACGTCAAAATAACGTTTTAAAACTTTATACAACGTTATGCCGTAGCCTTAGAGAAACGTTATATGACGTTATAAAATGTTGTATAACGTTTTTTGTTTACTGGGTACGCCATATTGAAGAGCCCCCGGCGCTAAATCACGGCAGTTCAGTAAATATAAATAAGCATATTAAAAACATAACATTATTATTATATTATATGCATGATACACAATCTAAGTATACAACAACATTGCTAACTTTACCTCATTCAATCTATTTCAGCTGGTGACCATCCTTCTCGGCGTTGTCAGTGTATCCATGGTACTACTGGTACCTTCTGTCATCAACGTAAGGGGGCCAGACCACCAGCTCAAAATATCACTGATGATAAGGACAGCGGCAGAACCCCATCTCATGTATCAGTTCTACTGCATGTTCCTCCGCACAGCAACCTTCTTCTGGCCTGCATCCTTCGGGGAAATAGTTGTGATTCTAGACCATGAATCAGTTAGAGACCGCCGGTTAGGCTACGCTTTATTGGGACAGTTCAAGAACTTCTATCCAGAGTATAATCTCAGGGTTTTGTATGAACGCCAACCAAGAAATGAGAAGATCTGGAACTTCAAAACGTCTCGAAGTGAGGGTTACAATCGCCAGCTTTATAGTACCTTTATATCAGACCTATACACTACAAATGATATCATTGTGTATATGGATGCTGATACTCAATTCCGGGTTCCAATCACCCAGAAATATCTCATGACTGATGGCAAACTGAAGGTATTTGGAAATACACCTGTATCTGTACTATGGATGGACCTTTGGGTAAAATCGACGGAAATGGCGATTGGACGTAAAACAGTCGCAAACTTCATGCTAACTTTTCCGCAAGTCATCCATAGAGACACCATCACAAACTGTCGTAAACACATCCTAAAACACCTCAATGTGAGCAGCATTGAATCAGCAATGCAGCTACTGTACGGCCCACAAAAATCAATATCCCCAATTAATATCATAATGAATTATGCCTGGTACTTTGAAAAAGACAGATATGATTGGCATTTAGCAATAGCAGATGTGAAACAGGCGAATAAGAATCTCACTCCAAAACATCACATCCTACCATCAGACACGCTACCCTCAATTGTCGGTGTTCCACATATAGTAGATAAAAAGTGGGATGAGTGGATGATGATTCCCGGGTACTGTGCCTCTATGGCCGCCTCAGGTATACATATCTCAAAATGTAGGAACATAACTCATGATTTTAACCGTCTTTGTCATTTTAATTTTGCGCACCACAGGTTCCCCTGGCCTGGGGTGAGTAAGTGGTGTAGTGAGGGGAAACTCGCCCCTTGTTGTAGGAAGGCCGCAGAGGAGCACTACAGGGATGTAGCCTCGCTGGTAGAGTGTGGCGTCCTTAAATTCAACAAGTATAACCCTATGTTAGTGCAACAGTTGGCTCAGGAAGTGGGAGTTTCATGTGAACCATTAATCCTATATTAAAGTCTGTACAAAGTCACCATTGCTTAAGGCTGTGTCTCACGAACCTGGGCCAATGTTTTTGTCTCTGACGGGTGCCATCACTGACCAGGTGCCATCTCTGACCGGGTGCCATCTCTGACCGGCCTAAACGGAAACCGTTTATTTAGGGCAGATGTAGATAGAATTTAGCTGAAAAGGTTAATGGATATTATAACTCTTTAAAGCAGAAATTAGTTGGCCGTTTTTATGATCATCTGCCCTAAATAAACCGTTTTAATTCAGGCCGGTCAGAGATGGCACCCGGTCAGAGATGGCACCTGGTCAGAGATGGCACCCGGTCAGAGATGGCACCCGGTCAGAGATGGCACCCGGTCAGAGATGGCACCCGGTCAGAGATGGCACCCGGTCAGAGATGGCACTTGGTCAGAGATGGCACCCAGTCAGAGATGGCACCCAGTCAGAGATGGCACCCAGTCAGAGATGGCACCCGGTCAGAGATGGCACCCTGTCAGAGATGGCACCCTGTCAGAGATGGCACCCTGTCAGAGATGGCACCCGGTCAGAGATGGCACTTGGTCAGAGATGGCACCCTGTCAGAGATGGCACCCGGTCAGAGATGGCACCCGGTCAGAGATGGCACCAGGTCAGAGATGGCACCCAGTCAGAGATGGCACCCGGTCAGAGATGGCACCCGGTCAGAGATGGCACCTGGTCAGATACAAAAACATTGGCCCAAGTTTGTGAGACACAGCCTTAAAGTGGGCCTCCTCTGGGACCCAGGTGGGCTGCCATTTGGGACCCACTATGTTCTATAATGGGCTGCCAAGTGGGCCCCATACAGCCAGGCTTGCCCAGATTCAAAGTTTCCTATTTCTTTACTGAATGCCATGATCTACCCCAATCCCGGGGTATATTTCGAATACATGAATGCCACCAATGCTTTAACTTATAAATCATATTTATTACATTTACTATAATTTGCCAAGATATGTGATTATATCCGTTTATTTCTGCGGTGCTTGCAGACGCTCCGCTGTTCAAAGTAGCCCCTTCTTATGTACGAGGGTTACACAAAGTTATCCTAATAAGGAACGAGAAGACAAAACAGCCCCATCAGTTCAGGGGCAAGGCCGGATACCTGGAGGCATAAACCCTTCAGTATATATGCTTTTTATTGTAGAAAAAATACGATAAAATACAATATCCAGAAACAATTAACTCAGGAACAGATTATATTGCAAAGATAACACAATGAATGAAATTAGTATTGAACAAATCAGGTCCTATATATTGTTCATAGTTAGTGTGGCTGAGCCACAGGCTGTAACTGAGTCCTGCTGCCATTGTATTGTGTGTGTATAGTGTATGTAAAGGTCTGACACTCCTAGTCTCCGGTTATCTATCCACTTAAGGTGGCGCCACTATACATGGGATTGTAGGTAGACAGTGGCACCATCTAGTAGAAAGGTAGGAACTACAAATCTCTGTACGGAGACTAGGAGTGTCAGACCTTTACATACACTAGGCCTATACATACATTCATTGACAGCAGGACTCAGTTACAGCCTGTGGTCTGAGCAGTAGAATCTAGTATAGTTTAATAGTATAATTATACTACGGTATTACTGTACCTGTATGAGCAGTGGAATCTACCTTAACTACAGTCTTTTTGCAATATTTACAATGTAGTTAACAGAAATAAGTGTACATTTTTTTGTATGTTTATTTATAAGTCTTGGCTTTAATTGCCGCTTAGAAGTTATATGTATCGTTCTAGGTCTATTTATTGAAATGTTGCAACCAGTTGGGAGCTATGGATCTTATTGAGTTGATCTTTGCGAATGGCTGCCTATTATTTGCCTTTATTGTCGGCGGCATTTTATTATTCTTATCATGAGTACTGATCATCGACATTTTTTATGAATGATACAGAGGTAATAAAACAGTTATGAAATAGGGACAGTGAAACAGAGAAAGCATGGAGTTGCATCATTTAGTTGTTGTTTTTCACAGTCACGAATAATCTATATGTACTGATTTTTAGGCCACTCAAAAAAATTGTTTCTCATCACCAAGCTGTGAAAAACACAGGGAAATTTGGATGTTCACGATCAATTTTCATATTTTAGTAATTCATAGTTTATCAGCAAACGTTACTATAATGCAACTTATTCCTAGTTGACTGCATTACTGACAGCATGAGCTTTAATCTGATACCAAATTTGCCTATATTTCTCCAATTTTAAAATGTTTTTTCATCAAAAATGTAAAAACAAAAAGTTTTCTCCAAATGATGATTATCATGATGCACGTGGTGATGAGAAACAACCCTTTTTCTTGAGTGGCCTTACATTGTTGAAATGTCACTGTTGATGTGGACTATCCATCAGTTCTGTTTCTGTGATGATTTAAAGCTGGGCAGTCAGGGAATAAGTTCAGCATTTTCCACACATAGACTAAAATAACAGTTCCACCAGAGGGCAGCAGTGTTTGGACAGAGGGCCATGAGCATTGTCCAGCTACAACATATTCACCCTATCTTGTGCCAGTAAGAGCTGAGCTCCCAGCCCTTAAGAGCCCTCTAGTGAATCAAAACTGAACTATATCCAAAAGTGCTTTTGGCCTCACTTCAACCACGATGGTCAAGCTTTAATGTCAAAAGAGTATCAATATAACATACTCATTTGAACGTGCCCAGAGTATTTATTTCTCGAAATTGACAGTCTAACCTCTAATGAAAAAAAAAAACAAGATCTGAGACAATTTTCATGAAGCATCTAAAGGCAGCATTAAAAATACCCTCGAAAAGGGCAGCGGTACCATTAAATTACAGCTCCTGCTATGAAACAAGGGGGGGGGGGGGGGGGGGGGGGGTCCCGCCGTCACAAGGACACCTGGTGGTGGAATCAGGAACTTAAGTGCACAAGTCTTGGTCCCCAGCTCAGCATGCTTAAGGGCATTCCAAATTACTGTAATATTACAGCATGTGGCTATCAGTGAATGTTGCATCAACATTGAACCCCGGGGGGGGTACTCAATTTTTTTTTGACACGGGTGTGCGGCTGGCCCTTTGACAACCCTTACCCTTGGTGAGGGGGATTTTGGTCAGAAGTGACCCTTGGTGAGGGGGATTTTGGTCAAAAGTGACCCTTGCTGAGGGGGATTTTGGACAAAAGTGCCTAGGTTTTAGCAATTTTCCCCGAGGAGTCGGCCTTGGTGTAAGAATTTTGGTCAAAAGTGATCCTTGCTGCAAAGAATTTTGGCAAAATGTGACCCTTTTTGGTGGGATTTTGTTGAAATCTCCGAAAAGTGACCCTTGGTGAGGGGGATTTTGGTGAAAATTGACCCTTGGTGAGGGGGATTTTGGTGAAAAGCAGACCCTTGGTGAGGGGGATTTTGCTCAAAAAGTGCCCTTCCCAGCCGCACACCTGTGTATACAAAATATATGAAGTGCCCCCCCCGGGCATTGAACACACTCTCCTCTTCGTGTCTGGTACATAGAGGATTGGCAATGCGTGAGACAGGCGGATCAATCCTATTCAGTCGACATTGTGCTTTTTCTGAAATCTGGAAATTAGATAAAGCGGCAGTCCAACCACTTGCGCGGCTACCACGTAGCAAACTAGAACAGTACTAGAATTGTGAGGGGGATACGCTCGGTGATTATGCCGCTTTAACTTAAAGCAGTTGGTACACAATGTTGTGTTGAGGTCTATTGAACTTATCGTTACTAATAAATATACCAGATTCTGATGCATAATCAAATCTTATGGAGAACATTGGAAATCCTGTGTTTGTGGTTAAACTATAACAACTACCAATTTGGAATAGCAACTAGTCAAAGTCTATACATTGTAGTATAGGTGTTTCCCTAGTCCCCACAAGGGGTCCCCACTACTCTAATTGATATTGGTCAACGTTCTTGGCCAGCAGCCTCACGTATTCACAAAGGTCAAGGTCGCATTTCATGTTTTCCGGTTCCGGTTCCGGTTTCGGTTGGCGAACTCTTTTACCTACCCTAATGTCACCCTAATCTATCATAACTACAAAAAATAGGTTCAGTTACGCTTGGCCAACCTTTTTACCTACCCTAACGTCACATTTCTCCATACACCAAAAATAGTTCCCAGGAATATGTCAATTTTAGACCATCAAAACATGAGCAATGCTTCTGAAATTTTAAACACTTGCTCTCCACTTACCCCTTGACATATTTGAATCAAATCATAGTTGTATAAATACATATTTAAAAAGCATGGCGTAGGTAAGTTTTCATGGTAATCCGCCGCCTTTTGGCAGAGAAAGAAGTAGTGCCAATAGAAACGTATGAGAGAATCTGCTGGGAGATTTATTTGTGCTGGTATTGTGTAAAGTACCAAAACAGTATGTCTTTATTGCCTTGTACATTGTATCATGTCATGCACACAAATATGGACCATTTTCAACACCTACCCACCCCGTTGTCACGCCTTTGTCCATACCTTTATCATTGTTTGTCACACTCTGACCATGACCCCCCCCCCACCCTGCCCACCCAACCCCTTAGGCGTGACATACTTTATGGACGTCCCCATATATCCAGTACTAATAAAATTGATGAGAAAAAGCATTTGTCACCCAAACAATTTTCAACTGATGAAAGTAAAACCTATATAAAACTACCCAGTAATCCATATTTTGTGTTTCAGAATGAGATATTACCCGAAACTTGTCCGGTGGTAGAGCAGGAGTTCCCATAAAAAGCTTTTGATATTACTGGATCAATAGTGGGCCGTTATGACATCCATACCATTGGCTAAGTGCACTGGTGACTAATTGATTAATTGGTCATCAGGTTGCCTTGGGTAATGATGGAAGTGCTGTCTAATGCATATCGTATTGACATTTCATTAGCACAGTGTGGGGTGGAGAGGAATGTGCATATTAGTGTGCAACATTGAGGCAACTCCCAGGCAGAGCGAGTGAGTGAGTCTTAATCAAGTACTCTTAATCTTAAAGGGTACTCACCATTTTTAAAGAAGGAAAAAACACACCAAAAAAACGGAGGTTGTGGGGAAGAGCCCCCCCCCTCTGTGATACCAACATATGGTGCCATCTATATTTGCCGAGAAATATTAAGACTTTAAGATCAAGACTTTAAAGCTTGACCGTCATGGTTGAAGTGAGGCCAAAAGCACTTTTGGATATAGTTCAATTTTGATTCACAAGAGGGCTCTTAAGGGCTGGGAGCTCAGCTCTTACAGGCACAAGATAGGGTGAATATGTTGTAGCTGGACAATGCTCATGGTCCCCTATCCAAACACTGCTGCCCTCAGGTGGAACTGTTATTTTAGTCCATGTATCGAAAAACACTGAACTTATTTGCTGACGGCCCAGCTTTAATACTCACTCAAAATATGTGTCCGTGCACTCTGGTGAGCTAGGCCTGTCGAGCCAAGTATAGCAAGTCCACATTATTTATCGTCACAGCGAGATATCATTTGATGTTAAGGCTAGGTAAACATTGTGTCAGGGTAAGGGTGGGTAGCAAAAACATGGCGTTACAGAACATACAAGTTGATGTTTGCTACAGTGCCAAACCCTATGTTATTCCAATGTACTGAGGCCAACATATTGGGTATGAGGCCAACATATTGGGTATGTTTCAGGTAATATGGACAAAAATTGTAGGCTGGTCCGCTTCCCAGTGGGCACAAAATTTAATTAAATGTTGAATTAACATTGAATTAACATTGACAACCATTTAATGTTGAATCAATGTTCTGTGCCCACTTCAATTCAACGTTGAATTAACATTGAATCAACATTGACAACCAGTTATCAATTTTGAATCAATGTTCTGTGCCCACTGGGTTTCCCCCTACCAAAAAGAAGGTGCTACTGAGATCAAGAATTCCCAAGTCCCCCTCCTCCGTCCGAAAAAAAACTGACCTGATCTGATACCTCAACATATTTGTTTAAGTTGTTCTTTTTTTCAAAAACCAAAGGTACAAAGGTACAATGTACTAGTAAACATATTTCTGAATGAATCGTTCATCAATCTTTGCATCTATTCTAGATATCCCTCAAATTTAGTAAATGTCATAATATGAATGTCAAACAAAGCAAGGCAGGTTGGCGAGGCATATTTTGAATTTTTGGATTGTAGAAACATCCCAGGGGGTATGTTGATTTTTATCAGTCCGATATTGCACAAAGATTACATCAAAAGGAGTGTCTCCAATAAGAATTAAAATTCAAAATCATAATTACACTGTAAAATTTGGTTGCCAATTTTGAAGGTGTACAGTAGATTCTACTATAAGTGTACAGTTTATTGTAGATGAACAGTAGAATCAACTGTAAATCTACAATAGATTCTACTGCAAATCCATTCTACAGTAGATTCTACTGTAGATCTACAGAAGTTTATACTGTGTACATACACAAACTATTTTCATTGGACCTAGTATACATTAAGACCGGGTATGTTCTGTTATAGGATGTCGATCTGGTAACCTGAAACACTGTTATTTCTTTTCAGGCCTAATGGGTAATGGGCAACATTTGCAAGGTAGGCAGAGTTGAACACAAAGGACACTGTGTAGAGTGTAAATTGACACAAGTGGTGTGCCACTCCATTAAGATCCAAGCGCAAGTTTGATGCTCACAGCTATACACTGAGGGAGCATGCCATTATGACCTTTACATATACACAAGAGATTTAGACATTATTTTCATACCCAATAAGCGGTTCCCTGCTGGATTCCATACGCCACATAATAATAACACCTAAGGATAAAGGCCTTAACAGGTATAACCTCCTGTACTTCAGAAGGGATTTGGATATTATTTTTATATCCAATAAGTGAGTGCATGCTGGAAGCTATACTACACCACATTATAATACCAAGAAAGCCTAACCGATTAAAGCCTTGAAACGTACCATCTGTACTTCACAAGTACACCCATATAGGTAATTGAACTGAGAACTACAGTGCAAGATTCTGGAGCACAGTAATCACATTAACTTGATTCAGGATAGAAAATGAAGGTCAGTGTGGGAAGCGCAAGTTGTCCTAAAGGCAAAGGCCCTTGCCTAAACCAAGAGGATCTCAGTTTCTGGCTTGACTCTCTCATTAGAGACGATGTGGAAACTGTGGAAAAACATATGGACCAACTGGGGATCCTGAGGCAGAATGAGATCCTAGATGGTCACCTGTGTGTGAAAACAAAGGGGAAACAGAAGGAACTCAAAGGTTTGAAGGTAAATGCACTAAACACTGTGACCTACTCCACACTATGGTGTATTACAGTGAGCTTTGGCTCGGAGAAGATGATGGAGTTTTGCCTCCAGCGAGGCGTTGATGTTATGACGACTGATAAGAACGGAGACAATGCGTTCCATGCGCTCATCAACGTAAGCGCAATGACAAAGCAAGAGACGCACTTACTGAGCTGCCTCAAAAAGCTGAAGGCCAAATTGGAGCTTGAGCAGCTCAGGGAGTTGCTCTATCAGGAGAACCATGATGGCTTCAGGCCCCTGGAGCTGGCTCTCAATGTGGGCTGCCTCCATATCTACAAGGAGATCTTCAATACCAAGGATGTATACCTCACACAAGTTGACCACTTCGGAGCCTTCGACTCACATTACTTTGATGTAACCGAGTATGAGAGCTACAGTGGAAAGGGTAACCGGCAAATGAAGTCACCTCTTTGGTATTTTGTTCACCTTGACGAGTCGGCTCTTGAAAACAACTCTGGCATCGCACAGTTCTCTGCGGTCCCCATGAGGCTGTGGTGTGACTTGAAGATAAAAGCAGCAAGACCGCTGATTTTTGCATGGTTCGTCCTGAGGGTAGTATTCATCGCATTTGTGGCCAGTTACGAAGCGCTCGGTGGTCTGCTCGAACCAACTGAAAGACAGAACATCATGAGAATACTCAGTGGTAATCTCTCAGTGAATGAATCTAACTGCGTCGAAGCTCACCACTCACAATCACCACCATTTATCCATTCACAGCCCTTTATCTTTGCAATTTACAGCGTCCTCTTCATCTATGCTCTCCTGATTATCATCTTTGACGCGGTTGAATGGATCATTTGGATGCGGACTGGATTTGGTAAACGATGCATGACCACTCTCAATGGCAGGAAGAACCTCATATGCAATGGCTACAGATTTTGATACTTCCAGATTTTCATTGCCATTTCCTGTATATTCCTGCTTATAGGGGTGACAATTGATGTAGAGAGGATGACTAACATTGCTTTTAGTGTCCTCTCCATTTGTACTTTGTGGTCAATCTTCTTCTTCCTACAACTTCTGCCCTGGGTTGGCCCAATGATCATCAACATCGAACGGCTTTTCTCCGAAATCATCGGCTTCTCCTTCATATTCCTCCTCTTCACCATGCCGATGGGCATCATTCTTAGAGCGCTAGAGAAACAGACCTTAATAGGACCGTGTACAGACTCCCTCAACAGTGACTTCATCAGCATTTTCTATAAGGCCTTTCTGATCATGGTTAACATTGTCCACTTTGAACACCCCCTGTCTGAGAACACCTCCATCCAGCTGTACCATGTCCTGTTCGTGTTTGTGGTGTCAGTGTTGCTGCTCAACTTCCTCATTGCCAGTTTCAGTAACATCCTGAGTAGCCAGATTAAGAATCAGGAGACGGTGAATTACATCCAGAGACTGCACATGGCCATGATGTGTGAGCAGCGCGTGGCGGCGGTGTTACCGGGCTTGGTACATTGGCTGCACAAGAGGCACTTCCAGTACTGTCCTGACACTGAAACTTTCTATGTCAACGCCATCTTTCCAAGAAATGCAGTTTAGAGACATTCTGCATCAATGGTGTCTCTCCAAGAAGTGCATTTTAGAGACATTCTAAGAAATTATATTCACTTGCCAAGAAACGATGTTAACTTGGTACATTGGCTGCACAAGAGGCACTTCCAGTACTGTCCTGACACTGAGACTTTGTGATGTCAATAGTATCTCTCCAGGAAATACAGTTTAGAGACATTCTAAATCAACAATCGCCGCACTGAAACCCATGGAAACTGAACCTCGTCATAGTGACGACCTAGGTTGTCATAATAAAGTATGGCAGATACAGAGACATTCTATGTCAATAGTATTAGTGTATAGTATTAGTCAATAGTATCTCTCCAAGAAATGCACTATAGAGATATTCTATGTCAATAGAATCTCTCCAAGAAATGCACTATAAAGACATTGTAAGTCAACTGTCTCTGCACTGAAATCCCAGGGAAACCTAACAGCATCAAGAAATGCATTATGGATCTATCATTATAGCATCGGGGGAATGAGGATATCAAAGATATAAAATAAGCCAAAAGCATCTTGCCAAGAAATCGATTATAGAGAATTTTCATGTCAATAGCATATTGCCAAGAAATGATTTTCAAAATGTAAACAGCGTTTAAAGAATGCAACAAATCTATTATTGAGATATTCTGTATCTATAGCATCTGGCCAAAAATTGATAAACAAATCTATATCAGCAGCATCTAGAGATGTTCTACATCAAGTTTAATTGACCTGCATGGAAATGCACAGACGTTTTACATCAACATATCTGACCAGAAAATGCAGTAAGAGACCGTCTATGTCAATGGCGTATAGGGCACCTGGCCGTCGACAGCAGCACCGCTTGTGAGATGTTAAGAACCTTCAGTACAGGCCCTTGACCAGTAGGTGGCGGAGCTAACCGGGGTTTATGATGTCACAGGGCAGTACTGAGTCTATAGGTGTCTATCTAGTGGTACCTGCTTGAACTGCCAACCCCCGAATATGGCTGTGCCCATGGCCTAACCCCTAGGAGCCCTATAGCCAATAAATGCATTACTAGTATACAATAACTGGCCGATTATAGCAATATAAAGACACTCTATTTTAACAACATCTGGCCAAAAAATGAGCGTGGTGGGGGGATCAATTCTGCCACATCAGCATCTGGCAAACAAATACATCATAGATACGTCCTATGTCAACTATAGCTGGCCCAGAAATGCATTATAGATGCATTCTACATGAAATGAGTTGCTTTTCACAGGGCATTTAGTAGTCGTGGAGGAAGTTATAATCGCAGCCATTCTTTGTTAACTACATCTGGCCAAGAAATGGAACGTTGGATAGTGCATTCAGACAAGGAAAATGTATACTGATATCAATGATTTTATCAAATTAGATTACTGGTATGTTTCATCCCATGTGTTATCTTATACTGGTATTAATTATTCTATCAAATTAAATTACTGGCATGTTTCATACTATATGTTATCTTCGGTTGAGTGTGCTACCATCCTGTGGCCAACTCATAGAGAAAATACTAAGCTGAGGGGGTCTTAGCATTTATTTCATGATATTCATAAAATAATATATCTGCATGAGTATGGAGCTCTCACAGCTTTAACACACAGAGCAAACACTTGAATATGATTATATTTCAAATTGTGTGGATTCCATATATCATAATTCCATGTGATTTTCAGAAAATATTTAATTATCTATAATTTATAGAAGCTAAAAAATCGATCAGAACATGAACAGTCTCAGGCCCCGAGTCTATAATAATAGTGTCTGGGCAAACTCATATAAAGAACTTGTTTCACTAACTTGCCTTCAGGGGTTTACCAATCAAATCCTGTACACCAATTCCTTAGAACAGCCTGACAGGAAGTAACAATCTAAACATAGCAGTTCCACCAGTCCCATTTGGAGCCCTTGTGGCGGAAAAGGGTGCTGGTTGAGCGAGTCTGCACATGAAGGGTTCTGGAAGTAAGAACCTACTACTATGGAAAAGTATTGGGGGCAGCTTTGTGAAATTGGCACTAAAACAGACACTTTCTTTTCTCTATCACCTCTCAGCAAATATCAATTGTACGAACTCATTTTTAAGCAGATAGTGTCCATAGTATTGTTAATAATTAAATATAAGTTCAATGGTATCCCATGATCAATCATGGCCCTTGCATCGACCTTACATTGACCTAGCTTGTGATGTTGTGATGCAATATAGTACATGTACTAACATCTACTTTAAAAAAAGACATATATAAACAATGTTTTGCTGATTGAATGTAAATTATTAGAGGTGCGCTTAAATCTTTTGTAGAACTGCTTTATGTCATGTTTGAATAAACTTTAAAAAAAAACATTGCCATTCTTGACGTTATACTTCACATGCCTTTATGCCAGCCCAAAACGGCAAGTTTCTTCCCGACACCCCCCTCCCCCCACCAATCAGGCAAAAGTTATTTGGACCCCACCCACTACGTTCGGATTTTGAGAAATGACCCCCCCCCCTCCCAGCATGGAGGCTTTTCTGTCTTTGGTCCCCCCATCGAGGCCCTGTTTTATATTATGAACCCCCCCTCTCCCCTATATCTACCAAGCCCTCCCCAGCTGGCAATAAATGACCCCCTTAATAAAGTAATACTGTTTAGACAATGTAGAACCCAGCTGACATGCTATTATGGGTGAGAGAGTGGGGCCTTTCATTTTTTATAGGAACAATATGACTTGCGTGCTCTTAAGAGCTACGGGTGGACCCTCTCTTGCCCTCCTACAAGGGTCAAGCATTTTAGTGAGGGTCAGGCATTGCTGAACCCACCCACATGAGGGTCAGATCTTGCTGGACTCACCCAAAGAGCTCGAGTCTGGCCATGCTGGATCCTCATGCCAGAGTCTGGCAATGCTGGATTCTGGGGAGAGTCCCTTTGAGCCTTCAAGAGTCCAGCATTATCAGACTCTGGCATGAGGGTCCAGCATGGCCAGACTCTCAAGCATTTTACAATAGTCCAGCCTGTTATTGAAGGGAAGGCATAGCCTGAGCCTCACTAAAATCTATCATGTAGTAGTTATAGGACGAGTACCAAGCTGTACGCGATATGCAGTGAAGGGAGCTTGGTGTTGTATACCCGTTGCAACGTTCTGAATACATGACTTCCGGCGGGAACTACCGTAACGCACGTGTTTGTTGTTCTCTGAGTAGATTCCCATTAATTGAGCCAAATAGGAAATACCAGGATAGGCACAGACATAACATGGCGTCAGAAGTGTGTGGTGAGATGAACTTGATGATGTGTCAGTGAAATAAGAGGAGTGGAAGTCCTGAACTGTGAGTAGAGCTTGACTGTTGTGTGGATGCCAGCCATCTGAATATCAAGTTGTGGGACTCACTAGCTGAGTCTGTGGAAGTATTACTGACTGTACTGTATCTAGGTGTGATAGGCCTATAGTGAGGAGCATGGCTACCTTCAAGCCCCCTGCCAAGTTCAGCCCTCAGGCTGAGGAGAATATTGCCCAGGCATGGAAGGACTGGCAAATGGAGTTCAGGTTGTATTTAGTGGCAGCAGAAAAGACAGAGGTATCTGGGGAGACAAAAGTGGCCATGTTGTTGTGTAGTATGGGGTCCCAGTGGATCAAGGTGTTTGACAAGTTCACCTTTCCGGCTGGGGACGAGAAGAAATTAGACCCTGTGCTGCTTAAATTTGATGCTCATTTTGAGCCAAAGAAGTTGTTGAAAGGCTACATCACGCGATTCCAGCAGCGGGTGCAGAAAAATGAGACGGTCGCGGAGTATATCGCAGCTGTGAGGGAGTTAGCGTCACAGTGTGAGTTTGGGGCATCCGAGGAGCAGCAAGTCTGTGTCCAGATCTCGAATGGTGTCAGTGATAAGAAGTTAAAGGACAAATTATGGGAAGATGACTTGACACTTGATCAGCTGATTAAGGCATGTAACTTCCACGAGCAGAAGTTGATGACCAGGAAGATCACCGGAGGTGCTCAGGACAGTCAGGAGTCCCGGGTGGATGTGGTCGACAGGTATCCCCCCCGAGGCCGAGGCTATGGTCGGGGGCTAGGGGGTTTCAGCGCACGTGGTCGGGGTCAAGGTCAGTATCCAGATCAAGATCGTCACCAGGGTCATGGTCAGGAACAAGTTCAGGATCATCAGGATAGCTTCCGTGGTCGTGGAGGTCGCGGTGGACGTGGCGGTTACAGAGGTCGTGGAGGTCAAGGTTATGCGGAGAGTGGACAATCATGTGGTAACTGTGGTTATGTGCATAGACCGAGACAGTGCCCAGCGTACAACCAGTCTTGCCATATCTGCCACAGAGTTGGTCATTTTGCCCGGCGTTGCTATTCTCAGAAATCTGTGCATTATGCGGCAAATGAGTATGGCGGTCAAGGTTATGAATATGAGGAGTATGGTGCAGTGGGTGGTGGAGAGTATGAATTTGAGGCAGAAAATATTGCTATGGAGACACTCAATATCCACATGGTGACACAGGATGTACATGTTGCCAACAGACAAAAAAGTATGTGGTCGGTGGACCTTAGCACAAAATGTGATGGTTACATTTCCTTTAAAATTGACACAGGTGCAGAATGTTCCTTGATATCAAATGTGACTTATGAATCTATGTTTGACAAACCAATTCTGTTTCAGTCAAATATTGCAGTACGTGGACTGTTGGGGCAACCAGCGATGTCACTTGGGACAGTTCTATTACCAGTAGAGTATAGGGGTGTACAATATGACATAAAGTGTGAGGTTCTTGATGGCCCAAATGTGCCGAACATTCTCTCGGAGAAGGACAGTGTGCGGATGAACTTGGTAAAAGGGTTGATGTGGTTGATTCTGTCCCAAAATCTGCAAGTGATGTGTATGGTCAGTTTAAAGATGTGTTTCAGGGTGTTGGTAAGATTCCAGGTAAATATGATTTGATATGTTACCCAGAAGCGAAGCCTGTTGCCCACCCTCCCCGTCCCATTCCGGCAGCTTTGCGCATGCCTACACGTGCTAAACTCAAAGAACTCGAGTGTTTGGGTATCATCGAGAAAGTGCCTGTGGGTGAGCCGACAGCGTGGTGCAGTGCACTACATGTGGTAGACAAGAAGTCATCTGGTCCAAGTAAGGATATACGAATAACAATTGACCCGAAAGACTTGAACAAGGCACTGCTTCGTGAATATCATCCAATGTGTACCATTGACGAGGTGACGACAAGAACGGATAAGTCAAAGTTTTTCACGGTTCTGGATGCGAATATGGGCTACTTCCAGATAGAACTGACGAAGGAATCGCAGCACCTAACGGCTTTCAACACACCGTTTGGCCGGTACAGGTATCTGCGTCTGCCGATGGGCATTTGTTCAGCACCAGAGATATACCAGCGAGCGATGAGTGAGATGTTCTGCGATATTGAGGGTGTTGAAATCATAATGGACGACATTTTGATTCATGCTCCAACTCTAGATAAACATAACGAGAGACTGGCTCTGGTGTTACAGCGGTGTCGTGACCGCAACCTGAAGCTAAACCCAAGGAAGACGAAGCTATGTACAGATGAAGTGGAATACATTGGTCACAAGCTGACTGCAGAGGGGGTGAAGATTAGTGAGGAGAAGGTGAGAGCGGTTGTAGAAATGCCAGAGCCAAAGTCCATTGCCAATGTACAGAGTCTTCTTGGGATGGTCACATATACCTGCAAGTTCCTCCCAAACCTGTCATCGGTGACAGAGCCGCTTCGACAACTGATCAAGGAGAGCAACGCCAGAGACTTTGTATTCCATTGGGAAGAGGTACACCGGCAGGCGTTTGAGGAACTGAAAAGGATGATGACAAGTGCTCCAGTCCTGAGATATTATAGCTTAGAAGAGCCCATAACAATCTCATGTGATGCATCGCAGTCAGGACTGGGGGCCGTGCTAATGCAGGGTGACAGGCCAGTAGCATATGCCTCAAAGGCACTAACAAATGCAGAATATGCGTATGCTCAGATAGAAAAGGAACTGTTAGCGATTGTGTTTTCTTTCAAGAAATTTCACTCGTATGTATATGGGAGGACAGACGTCACGGTGGAGACAGACCATCTGCCTCTTGTAAGGATCATAGAGAAACCCCTCCATCTTGTCCCACTGCGCCTGCAAAAGATGAGGATGACATTGCAGCATCAGTCCTTCCAGTTGATTGGAAAAGCAGGGAAGGACATCCCAGTAGCGGATGCTCTAAGTCGAGCGTATTTACCAGAGACATGTGACGGTATGATGAAAGAGGTAAACTATTTCAATGTCTACGCTTCAGAGGTCAGAGGTGCAGCGGTATTCAGTGAGAGCAAGCAAAAGGAACTAGAGGAGGCCTCGCGGATGGATCCAGAACTAGAGAAAGTGAGACAGATTGTGCGAGTTGGGTGGCCTCAGCATCGAAATGCGCTGGATCCAGAGATAAGAAAGTACTTTGACTCGAAAGATGAAATTGCAGTGCTGGATGGTATTGTATTCAAAGGAGATAGAGTGGTAATACGGATAGCCATGAGAAGTGACATGCTGAAAGTTATCCATGAAGGTCATTTGGGCATAGTGCGTTCCAAGCAACTGGCCCGTGATGTTCTGTATTGGCCGGGTATGAACGCTCAGATTGAAGATACTGTGAGCAAGTGTGCAAGTTGCCAGGAAAACCGCAACCAGCAACAGAAGGAGCCACTGAATCCGAGCGAGGTACCCACTGGACCATGGAAGGTGATAGCAGCTGATTTACTCAATTGTGTGGGTTCGATGTTCCTTGTAGTGATTGATTATTATTCTGGATTCATCGAGATAGAGGAGCTGAGAGAAAATACGCACAGTTCGACAGTCCAGGAGAAACTGGCTAGAATCCTTGCGGTGCACGGGAAGCCAGACAAGCTACTGACAGACAATGGACCGCAGTTTGCCTGCCGTGGCTTCCGTGAATTTGCTGCGACATGGCAGTTCACGCATGTCACTACCAGTCCTTACCATCACCAAGCCAATGGGATGGTTGAACGTGCGAACCAGACAGTTCGTCACATGATGGAGAAAGTGGGAGGCGACCGCATTAAGGTACATCTGGCACTATTGAACTTTCGGAATGCACCAAAGACCCCGGAGTCCGGCTCGCCTGCACAGAGACTGTTCGGCAGGAGAACTGCAACCAAGCTGCCGGTGAGCAACAAGCTTTTGGAGCCAAAAGTTGTGGACCCGGGTAAGGTCGGTCAGACACTGAGAGACAACAGAGAAAGGGCAAGGTTACAGTACAACCCAGGCACGAGGGCTCTTGAAGATCTCAGATCTGGAGACACCATCAGGGTGAGAGTAGGGGATCAGTGGAGACCAGCTAGACTTCTCCCAGATGCGCGGCAGCCGCTCCAGCCAAGGTCATATAACTTGGAGGCGGAGACGGGGAACATCTGGAGACGAAACCGACATGATATATTGAAGACAAGGGAGAGAGACATATTCAACCCAGAGCCACAACAGGTCGACTGGCCAAGACCACGCCAGCGGGCACCTGAAGTAGTGAATGTGCCACCAGTACAAGCTGTCGGAAACCCCAGTCCACCTCGTCCTGACCCACCTGTATCTCCCATTGCGCGTAATGCACCCAGTCCACCCCGTCTTATACTCCCACCAAGTCCCGTCAGGCCTAGCTTCACCCCACCTGCTAGTCAGAGCTCGGGTGGACCATATGTCACACGTGCTGGTCGAGCGACAGCCCTGCCCAAAAAATTTGGAGGCTATGACATGGGCTAAGGTTGGGACATATGGTGATATCGGACATGAACAGTTGATGATATATCTAGTATTATTGTAAGGTGTTCTAACTGACATATATCTATTCTCAAAGCAAAGGTAGTATATTTGACATTTTGATTGTTCATGTTTATGACGCTTGACTGTATAATCATATCTTGTCTTTCCCAACGAAAGGAGATGTTGTATACCCGTTGCAACGTTCTGAATACATGACTTCCGGCGGGAACTACCGTAACGCACGTGTTTGTTGTTCTCTGAGTAGATTCCCATTAATTGAGCCAAATAGGAAATACCAGGATAGGCACAGACATAACACTTGGTACCCCGGGGGGGGGGGGGGGCACTCCCTATCTTTTCAATAGTAGCTAAGAGTGAACATTATATTGGATTAATACTTCTAGTATGGACACTGACAAGACGACATGTTGCTTTGTGAGTATCCATACTAGAAGTATTAATCCAATAGGTTATGGGAAGCCCAGGAACCCTTCCACTGCGCAGGAAGGTTAGTGAAGGTATGGACTAAGTTGTGAGAAGGTTGGAAGGTCGGATGGCCACTAGAAGACGATTTATTGCAACTTGAAGATCGGCGAATTTGGACCACGAGGGACGCGAGCAGCAGCGAGCAGATGCACACGGGAACGACCAACGTGTGGAGACCATCTGAAAAGCAAGCAGCAGGACGAGGCCCAGTAGCAAGCAAACCCGTGAAGTTTGTCAGTTAAGTGTCCATTTGTTTATCACCAATGCTGATGTCTTTGGCGTGGTTTTGAAGCATCTAAAGTCGTACGTGTGGACGACGTTGGGGGTGGCGTAGCTGCAGGCTGCAGCACGGGACGCGCCGAGGACGCCCAAGGGACGCTATCATCGCCAGCAACACGTGTGTACGGCGTGGGGGTCGTCTCAAAGAGTGCCGACAACACGTGGACGGCGTGGGAAAGTTTGCAACAAAGTCGTCGCCGTGTAGATCAGGTAGACCTACTATGCTAACTGCAATTTGAGCGAGTTTGGATGCTCCAAAATCGCCGGGAAAACGCACGTGTTGATGACGGCGTGGGGATCGTCTCAAAAACAGTAGCAGATTCGGCATAAAGACAGCGATTTTGGCGTGGTTTGAAGCAGCAAGGAAACACGTGAAGGTGGTCAGATAAGTGCACTTTTTTTTTTGTCTGGAGGGCAGCAAAAGTGTCAGTGCTATAGAAGACGACTAGAAGCATCTAAAGTCGGCATGGTTAAATCGCCGGACAGCACAGTGCACAGACATCATTGCCGTGATGAACAGGGAAGTGCGCATTTTTATCATCTATCTGACATTGTGTGTGTCCTGTGTTTGAGTTGATGCTGGAGTAGGCTGCAGCAGGTGCCGGACAACCACGGGAACCATAAGTGTACGGCATGGGGGTCGTCTCAAAGGCTGCAACAGGCTCCAAATCGCCGAAAAACACGCACGTGTAAGCGCTGGGAGAAGTGCTTATGTCAGCAAGTTTACCAACTGCAGTAGTATTTAGGAGCAAGCTCAGCGCCATGCTAATACAGAGTAGTATACTGGAGCAAGCTCAGCGCCATGCCTATACAGGGTAGTATAGAGGAGTGTTAGCAAGGGAAAGGAGGAACATGAAGTTTTAAGAAGTCCACCATCAATCTGATGTCAAGTCAAAAGAGAGGTTGAAATTTATAAAATCCAGAAGGAGTGAAGTCAAATTAGTAAATGTTATCAGGTATCAACTAAGTGAGTTTCTATTAAGAAGTGGACTGATTATAGTGCAGCTTTAGAAGAGGATCTATCTATTGTGCATCTGTGGTTACAAACTGACTTTTATTATATACACCTTAAGTTGAACTGTATATACCACAGCGGGTGTTGCACTGTAAGGCTTGTCGCAGCAAGTGCACTGTGTTTTTTACAGAAGACCTGAAGAGGAACATTTTTGGCAGTTTTCCGGTAAATTTTCAACATGGCGGAGGCACCGAAGATTGAGCGGTTATCAGGGGCTAACAACTATTCGGCGTGGAAACTTCAGGTGAAAGTTACGTTGAAGTACAAGGGCGTGTGGAAGCTGGTTACCGGAGAGGAGACTCTCGCGGTTGATGCAAACCAGGCCCTACGGGATGCTTTTGAAGCGCGGAGCAACAAAGCCTTCTACACGATTGTACTCAACATCCATCCAAGTTTGCTTTGGATGGTTCCCCCGGATGAGGAAGACCCTGCGGTTGTGTGGAGGAAGCTTCAGGAGATGTTCCAGAGAGACACCTTTGCTAACAAGCGGGATCTCCGGAAGAAGCTGTGTACAGCCAAGCTTGCGTTGGGAGGGTCGGCGAACGACCACATCAAGAGCCTAACTCAGATCTTCGACGAGTTAGCCGTCATCGAGGCACCAGTGGAGGAGGAAGATAAGGTGACATATCTTCTCTCCAGTTTGCCGAAGACGTACGATGTCCTGGTTGCAGCCTTCGACACCTTAGACCAGGTTCCAGCGTGGACGACGGTCGTCGAGAAGGTCTGCAACCGCGACAAGAAGATGTCGAATGACAGGAAGGAAGAGAAGGCCCTGATGAGCAAGCCGGAGCGACGCTCGGAGCGACTTTGCTTTGAGTGCAACCAGCCAGGACACTTCATAGCTGAATGTCCGACGTTAAAGAAGTCCAGTCAGGGGACTGGCGGGAAGTCCAGTCAGGCGACTGGCGCGAAGTCCAGAGGCAAGTCTGGCGGGAAGTCCAGTCAGGCGACTGGCGGGAAGTCCAGAGGCAACTCTGGCAGGAAGTCCAACGGACGAGGAAGACAGAAGGCAGCGGCAGTGGCAGAGGAGTCAGAAGATGAAGTGGATGCCAGCCTGTTTGCACAACATGCGTTGTCGGCAACAGGAAAGGGTGGCTGGATCATCGACTCCGGAGCGACAGCACACATGTGCAACAACAGGAACCTCTTTAGGAAGATGGACAGCACGAAGACGTCCAGTGTGACAGTAGGAGACGGGCGCGGTCTCAGATGTGCTGGTGTTGGTGAAGTGGTGTTGGCCTTGAAGATCCCTGGTATGAAGACGCAGCGGACTGCGGTGAGGGATGTGCTGTACGTGCCGGACCTAGCTTTCAATCTGTTTAGTGTTCCGATGGCAAACGAGAAGGGATGTGCGGTTGTTTTCAAGGACCGCAAGTGCAGGGTGACAACAGAAGAGCGAGTGATGGCGACTGGAAGCAGGTCCGGGTCGTTATATTATCTCGACTTTGCGTCTGACCAGAAGGCACTTGTGACAACCGTCGAGAAGGAGTCAAAGGAAGACCTGTGGCACCAGCGATATGGACATCTCAGCGAGACGTCACTGAAGAAGCTGGTTAAAGAGGACATGGTTGATGGGCTCGACTACAATGCGTCAAAGAAGTTGACATTCTGCGGTGACTGTGCTGACGGCAAGAACCATCGACAGAAGTTTAGCGGAGAAGGTCGTCGAAGAACGGAGGTGCTGGAGCTAGTGCACAGTGATGTCTGCGGGAAGATGAGCGTGGCGTCCAACGGAGGTGCATACTACTTCCTCACATTCATCGACGATAAGACACGGTACACATGGGTGTACATCTTGAAGACCAAGGCTGCGGTCTACGAGAAGTTCCGAGAGTGGAAAGCGGAAGCAGAGAAATCACTCAAAATGGAACTCAAGACGCTGCGAACCGACAACGGAGGCGAGTATACCTCGAAGGAGTTCGAGCGTTACCTCAAGGATGAGGGAATCCGTCACGAGACTACGATTCCGAAGACGCCTGAGCAGAATGGAGTGGCTGAACGAATGAACCGGTCGGTCGTCGAAATGGCAAGGTCGATGCTTGGTAGCATGCCCCGACGATTTTGGGCAGAGGCTGTGGCGACAGCAGTCCATCTACGGAACCGGAGTCCAACGTCAGCTCTCATGGGTATGACTCCATACGAGGCGCTCTATGGAAGAAAGCCGGATGTCAGCAACCTGAAGCCGTTCGGTTGTGTGAGTTACGCACATGTCCCGAAGGATGAGCGGAAGAAGTTCGACAAGAAGTCCAGGAAGTGCCTGTTCATCGGCTACGGTGATACGGTCAAGGGTTATCGTCTATATGACCTTGGTCGATCAAAGGTCATCTTCAGCCGAGATGTCGTCTTCAATGAGAAGAAGCTTGTGGACAAGGAGTTTGAGCGTGACAATGAAGAGTCGGCATCGGAATCAGAGTTAGAGATGGAAGAAGATCAACTGGAAGATGTGGTAGAACCGGCTGAAGTTCAAGAGCTAGTGGAAGCTGAAGATCTAGCTGAAGATGAAGAGCTGGTAGAAGCTGATGAAGTGGCTCAGGTGGAAGAGCCAGTGGAAGCAGCTGGACCACTGGAAGAAGATCCAGAAGATGAGCGCAGAGTTGGGAGACCTGTGCGACAACGTAATCCGCCTGATCGCTACGGTGAATGGGCGCTGATTACAGGAGAAGAAGATCCGAAGACCTATGAAGAGGCCATGGCTACAGACAAAGGGAAGTGGCGCGACGCCATGAAGACGGAGATGCAGTCTCTAAAGAAGAACAAAGTCTGGGAGCTAGTGCGACTTCCGAAGCACCGCAAGGTTATCGGAAGTAAGTGGGTCTTCAAGACGAAGGTGACTCCAGAAGGAGAAGTGGATCGGTACAAGGCACGACTTGTAGCTCAGGGCTTCAGTCAGAAGTATGGGACTGACTACGATGAGACTTTCTGCCCCGTAGTGCGAGCTGAAGCGGTGCGTGGTATCATCGCATTGGCTGCACAGAAGAACTTGCTGCTACATCAGATGGATGTGACAACCGCATTCCTGAATGGCAAGCTGGAAGAGGAGGTGTACATCAAGCAGCCGAAAGGGTTCGAGGAGAAAGGAAAAGAAGATCATGTGTGTCGTCTCAAGAAGAGCCTGTACGGTCTGAAGCAGTCACCGAGATGCTGGAATACTGCTCTGGACACGTTCCTCCAGAGTCATGGGTTACTTAAGTCTAATAGTGACCCATGTGTGTATACTAGCAAGAAAGGCAAGACCGTCATCATCGCAGTGTACGTGGATGACATCATCATCGCTACTGAGACCAGTAAGAAGATGGTGAAGATGAAGAAACTTTTATCAGAGAAGTTTGAAGTAAAGGACTTAGGGCAACTGGAGTCCTTTCTCGGTGTGAAGATCAACATCACACAAGCAGGCCCCATATGGATTGGACAACCGGGGTACACCAAGAAGATCCTGGAGAGGTTTGGAATGTCTGAAGCGAAGTCCGTTAACACGCCAGTTGATGTCAGTCAGAAGCTTCAGAGCAAGGAGGGTTCTACGGTAGACAAGTCAGAGTACCAGTCTGCAGTTGGAAGTCTTCTGTACCTTTCAAACTGGACACGTCCAGACATAACCTTCGCAGTCAACAACGTGGCGAAGTATGTCATCAGTCCAGGGAGTGAGCACTGGACAGCAGTGAAGCGGATCTTCCGGTATCTAAGAGGGACCATCGACCTTGGAATCGTCTACCAACCGGATTCCAACGAAGATATCATCGGCTATTGCGATGCCGATTGGGCCGGTGATGTAGGCTCAAGGAAGTCAACATCCGGATACGCATTCATGCTGGGAGGAGCCCCTATAAGCTGGAGAAGCAACCGGCAGACATGCGTTGCGCTCTCAACAGCAGAAGCGGAATACATCGCCCTGGCTGGAGCTGCACAGGAAGCGGTGTGGCTGCGAGAATTCATGAAGAACATCACTGAAGGCCAGCAAGTGCCTACGACCATCTACGATGATAGTCAGTCAGCGATGGCTATAACTCGCAACCCTCAACATCATGGTCGAGCCAAGCATATCGACATTAAGTTCCACTATATCAGGGAACAGGTGGATAAAGGCACCGTTGTATTGGAGTACTGCCCTACAGACAACATGGCGGCAGATATTCTTACGAAGGGACTAGCACGTGAAAAACATGAGAAGTTCCGTGCTATGCTTGGTGTAGCTAGCTACTGTGCACAGAGGGCACAGAGTCACGATTAAGTGACTAAGGTGGTAAGAACTAGTGACCCTGCCACCTGATAGTGAGGTTAGCTAGCTACTGTGCACAGAGGGCACAGAGTCACCCCTAGGTGACAAAGGAGGTAAGAACTAGTGACCCTGCCTCCTGGTTAGTCAGGATACATATTTCAACTATATCTAAGTTTTTTTTTGAAAAGCATTGTTTATCCATACTACTTCTTAAGTAAATTCTCAGTAATATATATCTTGGACTTTGATATAAAAGGACTGCTGATATTCCAGAGACACTGGATTCATAAATGAACAGTTATTATACTAAACAGCTGAACATTGAGAAACAATAAGAAAGCAAAGACGTTGCTAATATGTTTTAAGTTCATATACAGTATTGATACCATAAGTCTAGTTTATCCTAAAGTTTGTGTATGTTTGAGAAGGAGTGTAGAATAGTGACATCCACACACAAAGTGTTACCCGGCGGAACTCAAATTTAGGACCCTTATCACGGGAGGCAAATTAACAAAATAGCACCCTTTTTACAGGTATTTGAACAAAATAAAGTACCCTAATCAAGGGGAACCACGACAGAAATTCACTAATCAAAGGTAATCAATAAAAATTATAGAAAATAGCCCACACAATGTAGCCCTAAACCTTGCCTTAATACACAAGAACCATAAAAATGGTAGATTAAATTGTCATCTGAGAGTCTTTCTAGTCGCTCCGCCTTGAGATGTACCCCTTTTACTCCAAAATTGCCTAAAGAGCACCCCTTTTCAAGGGTCCTCGCGGGCCCTTGCCTAGGGCCCAAAGACATACCCGTTCCCTTGGAATCGTGTTTACACATAGTAATCAATGCTGAGGGAGTGCCCCCCCCCCCGGACTTGGTACAAGGCCTATAACTTATTTATACCACTAGCTGTATACAATATACAAGAGATGTGAAATGCTTTGTTCTCCGTGCCCGCTGTGGTATAAAGTCCAATAGTGGACACCAGTGCCTGACCCTTGTATGAGAGTGCTTTTGTCGACATGGGCTGAGTCTCATGTTTGCCTAACCTGTTACTTGTTGGCATGAGCACCCCCTTTTAGTACATGAACATGAGGAGGGTATATATATTGATTGTGCCTCTATTCTGCTCGCTGTAATATTACACCCAACGGTTAATGCTACCAGGGAAATTGATTGTGAGTACACATAGAAGCAGGGGTGGGGATGAAAGGCGTTAGTTACTGGCCATGGCGGAACCTTGGACCTTTTATGTTAGCTTCTGATTGCTATCGATCAGGGGATCTTAGTCATACACGTACATAAGGGGTGTGTTTCAGGTAGGTTGATATAAAGTCTATACTAGCTATATGGGAATTATTCTCTTTGTCAGTTTCTGCTTTTAGCATGAGCGCTTCTGAGAAAGTACTTTGCAAATATTGCAAAATGAGACAAAACATCTCAATTCATATCAATTGGAGAAATTACCAACTACTTCCTCAGAGTTAATTCTGTTATCCTACATTAGGTCGAATTACCTGAAACACTTATTTTAAATAGTCTTGCTTGATGCCTAATGCTACGGCAAAATCACCACACTGCCCATTAGGGGTCTCGTACTAACTGCATAAGGAGTGTTACTACGACTCTGACCATGTCTACTCCTACCCCAAAAGGAGGTTACAGTTGGCTTTTTAACCTCTTTCTGCTGGTTTTAAGTATGCTATGTCAGTCTGTAGACGGTCAGCTAGACTTACAAGGTAAGAACTGTTTTCTAATTAGCCTACAAAATCAGTGGCGTAGGAAAGGGGGGGCAGTGGGGAGGCAGGGCCCTACCAATCACAGAGGATGGGCTGAATATGTTTGAACCCCCAACTTTGCCAAGAACCCCATAGTATGATAATATTATATATTATTCCAGAATTTCACCTCTCCCACATAAGAACGGGGGGGGGGGGCGAGGGTCCTGGGTGCTAAATCAGAACTAAGGGTACCCTGCCCCCCCCCCCCCCCAATAAAGATTTTCTTCCTCCACCTCTGCAAAATAAGAGATTTAATCACGTTGACACTGTCTGTGCCGTTGCTTTTATTCCATGTAATTCTCTTTTTATTGTACGTTTTTCTATTATTCTAGAATCAGCATTGGCTTTGAGAAAACATCAGAAGAATAGCATATTCCACACGGCACAAGCCCTACATATTGAGAATGTCTATTTCCTGGGTAAGTGATTGACTCGTTAATATAAGTAGCACTTTTATTATACATGCTAGGGGTCATATATGAATTCACATGGGAGATTTCATATATACAATACAGAAGAAAATTAAATGGTGACAACCTATTTGGGTCTTGATCGCCCCAAAGTATCAAAGACATTGCTGAAAACCTCTCTCTCTTTAACCTGGAAAGATTGAGCGTGTGAGTGACCTCACAGATGACTCAGGGTAAGCTGGATTTGTAGCTTATCATGTACTTAGATATAATGTTCCCTCATAATCATTCATTGGCCAATTCTGGTATCAGAAATGAATTCCTTGTTAAAAAGTACCATCAAGTCATGTGTCATACATGTATGTATGTTATTCCATATCAGGCCAGCAGGTGGGTGTGGGTGAGCAGGTGGATGTGGGCGACAGTTGCAGGCTGCGGGCATGTACCGCCTTCTGTCCCTATCAAAAAGCCAGTCGATCGGACTATAAACGGCGAAGATTTGGGTGGTACAATTTCGCTCGGCACACATTAAGATCTAGCGCAGTACAAGAAGTACCAGTGGCGACACCGTGTGCATCATGGCTGGAACAGGAACTATACGGGACCAGCGCATTAGGCTATGGAGGCCGCCATATTGGCTCAGAGCAATGCATTGTGGTTAGGCCTCCGACTCCAGAGCAGTGCATCATGGGTGAATTTCTTATCAGCACCTTTGTTCTAGGTGTGAGGGGAGGGGGGTTAACCTGATAAGGAGATAGGGGTTCAGCCCCAGACTACCTGAAATACCAGGATGCAGTGGCGGCACCCTTTGAAGGACGGTCGCAAGAGGAACTAAAATATTTTTCTTGTGTTGCTCTGTTCTGGTAACTTTAATTTAAATTTAATTTAAACGTGTTAGATGGTTATTTATTGTGTGTTTGAGGGTATTTCCACTGTACAAGATGGCATTTCTGTGTGTGAAGAGAGAAATATGGGGGATTTTGACAAAAGTACTGATTTCTATCTTTGCTTTAACACTGAACCCTATGTGCCTTTCATTTAGAAGGTAGCAATTTAAGAATACTTAAGAGTTTATGGAATAGAGAGAAATCAGTACCTGAAGATCGCACCCCAATTTTAGGGTGAAGGAAAGACATTTCAGATTTCTTTTTGAAGGAAACATTTGTCCCCCGATCTTGCCTGTCTCTCCATGGTCTTATTTAATGGCTGTGGGCCATGGACATTAAATGAGAGCACTTCTCCCATGTAACAAAAACGTCTTAAAACATGGTTCAGTCGTTAAGTATTACTCAGTTTACCCTGAGTCAATAATCACAATAAGGGTCAGTTTTGGGCATAAACTAGTAGGAAATCCTACAATAGCAGGATATATCCCTGTTATCATTATATGTGAGAATGTCTCATACTGTGAACAAAGGGAGGGGAGTGGGATATATAGTAGATACATGAGTAGGGCAGGAGGTTTATAGTCACCTGGGGTAGCTTCTCTTGTGGAACATGGTTGGTCAGGGATCGGATTTCACCAACACGCAACAGTTGTTTTTAATAATTATTACTGCTCTCTATGACTTTGCTCTAGGCAATTGCACCCACACATCACGAATTAAACTCGGATAGTATGAATTGATTATAACCCATCCACCATAGAGTCATATATGATGTTAATCACACGTTCATTTTACCCTTAAAGGTGAACATGATACAAACACAAGGCCCAATTTTTGATGATATATCACTGCTATCTATGACTCTGCACCAGACAATTGCAGCTACACAAATGAAACTTCATAATGGTATGAATTGATAACCCATCCACCACTGAGTTATATGTGATATTAATCACACGTTCATATTACCCTTAAAGGTGAACATACAAAAACCAGGCCCACAGACATGGACTGTGGTAGCTGGCCTGAGGACCCCTCCCTGCAA
This sequence comes from Harmothoe impar, assembly GCA_947462335.1. NCBI lineage: Eukaryota > Metazoa > Annelida > Polychaeta > Phyllodocida > Polynoidae > Harmothoe > Harmothoe impar. The sequence continues at coordinate 12,400,510 of OX381718.1, read as the reverse complement.
CGTCTTAAATCCATTCTAGGAAGCTCAGTATACTACAACTTAGCTATAGCCTGTGACATCAAGCGGATGGTTAAGGTAATATTTACTTTCATCTAATTCAAATGAATCCTATATATGAGGATCTGCATATCCAATGAGTACTCTTGCATTTATGGACTTCAAAAGTTGGAAAATGACCGAGAAATATCAGTAGATTGAGCCCACATTGAATCACTCCATAAATTCTCTCCATAGATTGAGTCCTGAAATTGATAAGAGCAACATCTTTTTAGAGATGTAATAACTTATGTGGCAGCTAAGAGCAGAAGGGACACAATGAAAAATCTTTAAAAGTTGCAAAAATACTCGAAATTCACGTTTTTGATCACTTTTTCGACTTTGGGGCCTAAAAAAAGTACCAAAAGAATTATTCACCTGAAATTTATTTTTTTTGGGGAAAAGTACACATGTTTTCTATCAAATGAGACCATAAAGACCTAATTTGGTTGATAACTTTTCATTCTAGGGCCTATCAAGGCTGATGACCCTTAGAAAATGGCCTTTCTGCATTTGCTCGTGACCTGACCCTTAGGTGAGCCAGGTAGCTATGTCACTCCCCTAGGTGTCTCCCTTGTGTGAACCAGGGAGTCATTCTGGAGGCAACCTGGACTCATTTTTGATGCTGTTTCTTTCCTTTGTGCTCCCTAAATTCCCTCCTAGATTGTGTCCTCATTGAACCACTCCCTAAATTCCCTCCTAGATTACGTCCAAATTGAACCACTCTCTAAATTCCCTCTCTAGATTTTGTCCACATTGAACCACTTCCTAAATTCCCTCCATAGATTATGTCCACATTGAACCACTCTCTAAATTCCCTCCATAGATTATGTCCACATTGAAACTCTCCCGGTACAACACGTCTGTCCTGGAGTTGCCCCGGGTGAACCTACTACTGTCTGCTGACCTGGTTAAAGTGAGTATATCCGATTTTTCTTCAAATTCTAAATCTTACGTAAATGTACTCCAAACACTGTAAGAATTATGATATATAGAGAATAGAGATCAATTAAATGCCATCAATGGGTGTTAATAGGTTACAAAGAGATCCAATGTCCCCAAACTATGGTCTTTTCTAGTGTATTTTCAATAGGGGGAATAAAAGTGTACAAGCTTTTATTCCAAAATGACCATATATTGGAAAATAAAATCAAATTAGAGCAAAATCGGAGGAATTATAGGGGGAATGGATAGGAAGTCAAATACATTATTTGTGAGAATGCTGACTCATTTTTAGAGATATCAATTTTTTGTCCTACACATCGGATTTACTAACTTTAAGGTACTGGAGACTGAGCTACAGGAGAACACCAGCTTAATCCATGACGTCATCATCTTTACACCAGATACAGGTGAACCATCTCAAGTAAGTGGTTCTGACCCTTTAAGGGCCGCATTGTGCTTTAGGGAGTGTTCATTTATTAATTACAGGGGGGGGTGGTGAGATTTTGCGCGAAGGGGCGAAAATATTCGACAGCGCTGGAACGTTTTGTGCCCCCCCTCGCCGAAGGCGCTGAAAATATTTCGCCCACCCCCCTTTGAACTATAGTAACGCGTGGGCATTTTTGCTAAAAAGGGGCTTAAATTTTTACGCCCCCCCTCTCAAGAGGGGTCATAATTTTTTACACCCCCCCCCCCCTCAGGAGGGGTCTGAAATTTTTACGCCCCCCCCCCCAACCCACCACCCCCCCCCCCCCTGTAACTAATAAATGAACACTCCCTTAACGCATTATATGATAAACTTTCCCATTATACCCTTCTTCGTCCTGATTAGGGGCAAAGACTGAATATGAGAACTGCTTTAGGTGCACTCAGATAACACTGTAAAACTAATATTTATTGGAAAGCCTTATGTGGGCCAATATGTAACTTGTTCAGATTCCACCTCTCTATTGTCCACCCTGTAAATATAGTGAAACGAAAAATGTCTTTTGACAGAATTGCATCAGTATTACTTTATCTTTCAGGCAGCTGAATGCACGGCATGTTGCTCACCTGGTAACATCACTGTTCTCAGACCAAAGATCTCATCTTCCCAGGAAGTTGGGTTTCTATCAGGGGCATGCGCACTTGAACGTAAATCTGATTACAAACTGACTGCCCTGGATGCGTTGCATGGAGTGCACCTCAATATAGGAACGATATATGTGAGTAAGCCTTTTTTTCCTAGGTGGGGGATATGAAACATGCGTTTTTGGGTCACCTATTTTGATTATAGGAAATGCACACGTTTTTAACTTGTGACATTCTTGAGTTCTGTTTTGAGGGATGCCATCTCCTTATAATGGGAATGATATTAACCACATCGGGTCGGCATAACGTATTACTGCAGCAGTGACTTATAGGTATATATTTTATTTCATGTGGAGAAACAAAGTTACTATGCTTAAGTACTAAATTGGTCGTTCTCCACACCCCTGTGGAGAAACTGATGCTCATTCTCCATGGCCTGTTTCTCCACGATGCCATCACCAAAATAGCTATGAAACCAATATTTAAATGTATATTTTGATGAAATTAATCAAGTATCACATAAAATGAATACAGAGATCCACTCTAATTAGTCTGAACAACTCGTTTCTCCACTCGTGGTGCATTGGATCTAATGCACCACTCGTGGAGAAACCTGTCGTTCAGACAGATTATCGTGGACCTCTGTCTGTATCTCCATTTCAGTATTTCCCGTTTGTGATGGAGTACGAGGTGGATGGTGTTCTGCAGATGGGTGGATTCTGTGGCGAGATACTCAAGGATCTGGTGCAACGCCTCAACTTCACGTGACTATAAACATTACCTTATAAACTAAAAGCAGTGTAACCCTTTAAGGACGGCATGTTGCTAAAAGATGACATTTGTCTTCATGATACGCCAATGCAGCCCCCACAAGCCGTTGCTGCATCGTACCAACCCTTTGGCGGGGTCTTTACCATGCAGGGTCGGCATGATGCTTGAAATTGAATGCAGCACTGGCGAGTTACTCGCCAGGGCTGCATTCATGCATCATGACGACCAAGGGCATGATACATTAAAACATTATCCCGTCCTTAAAGGTTTTATTCATAATAAAGGGTTATGTTATAGTGAACAATCATTGCATGTGTTTGATTAGGGGCAGGTTTGAAAACATAGTTTGCTGTACGAGATTGGGAATTTCTGGAATTAGACATTATGTTTTTGCACATAATACAGTATTCATGCATCATGGGTACAAAGTCATGGTAAGCACTATGCCGCCATTATTAAAGAGGTAATGTTGTAGGTACACCATTATCCGTACTGTGGATGGTAACTATGGACACGCAGACCCCAAGACAAATACGTGGAACGGTCTTATAGGAATGTCACTAAGAAAGGTACTTTTTATGTTTCATCTATATTTTTCAAAATAGGCCTGTGTCAACTAGAATATATCGAAGAACACGTTTTGTTGTCGACAAACACGTTTTGGCGCCTATAAAACCATTTTGGCTCTGAAAAACGTGATTTTCGGTAACAAAACAGTCTGATAAATCCTAGCGGGCACAGGCATATTAGCACATTCATGAATGTATAAGAATTAAGCATGATTAGTGAATAGATTTTTAGTGAATATCCAACTTTAACAATATCAATGTTTTGCGATCTGTTCATAAATGTAAGCTTTGCGAGCTGTTCACATAAGGCCTGTGTCCGCATAGATTTATTAGACGGGTTTGGCCCTGAAAAACACGTTTTGTCAAATGTAATCTTTTAGCGACAATTAAGCGTCCTTAAAGCTGGGCCGTCAGGGAATAAGTTCAGCATTTTCCATACATGGACTAAAATAACAGTTCCACCAGAGGGCAGCAGTGTTTGGACAGGGGACCATGAGCATTGTCCAGCTACAACATATTCACCCTACCTTGTGCCAGTAAGAGCTGAGCTCCCAGCCCTTAAGAGCCCTCTTGTGAATGAAAACTGAACTATATCCAAAAGTGCTTTTGAACTCACTTCAACCATGATGGTCAAGCTTTAAATAAAGGGTTAATGACACACCATTTAACGGGGTTGTTGGTTTCCTGGCATGCTCTAACAGGTACAAATGTCATCTTTTAGCGACATATGCCGTCCTTAAAGGGTTAAGACATAAGGCCAAATAAAAAAGGTGCGTTTCAGGTTACCTGACCCTACCTAGAAAAACAGGGCCGACCCTAGAATGTTTTATCCAATTTTGAGAAAACACTTATATATTTAAAGTAATTTTGATGTGTTTTAGGAGATTGACATCGTGCTGACCGGGCTGACCATCAGCAGACAGCGTCTGGAGGTATTGGACTTTGCGCACCCGTTCTGGGTGGAGCCCACGGCCGTACTCATAAAGGCTGTACAACACAACGAGTCACATGCCCTCAAGCCCTCCCATTGGAAGGTGAACCTTTTTGAATTTAATATGAGATTGATTTTTTATTCATACCATAAGTCACGGTTCTCTCTGCGATGTTCATAAGAAGAAAACAAATACATTACAGTAGTTGACATGTTATAAAAATATAATAAATAGCAATCCCAGTAAACAAATAACGTTATACACCATTTCATAACGTTATATGTCAACGTTTTTCTAAGGCTCTTTAGTATGGCATAATGTTATGTAAAGTTTATAACCTGATTTTGACGTAAAATAACGTGTTTTTTTTGTTAGCTGGGATGTTAGAAAACAAAACAATGGTTTCCTGTATCAAGCACAGCATGTCTATATTAGCGGAGTGCTGGCTGACTCAGAATATAAGTGTTGTATTTGATTTAAACCAATACAACAACTTATAGAGGGCACTCTACCTCTTGCCAGAGAGATTATATTGACCAGCGTTTCCTGTCTCTATGCTAGATGAGCTTCCAAATGCAACCATACAACATCTTGAAATATGCACTGCCTATTATTGCCAGATTGGATCACTATATTTCTATTGCAAGTTCTAGATGAAATTCAATTTTAAACAATTTCCTCTTGCAGCTTTGGTTGGCGGTCGTCAGCAGTGTCATGGTGACGGCTATTGTCTCTTGGCTTTTTGAAATACTGCGTGTGGATGGTCCCGGGGATGGTCGAGCCAATGTTTATGCTAATGATTTATCCATTGAATCTTTCTCTCGTATAAGCCTGACAGTTATTGCGACATCAATGTTGAAAGGTAAGTGGTTGATTACCTTTGCTTCATTTAAAGTTCACTATAACAATTATCATTGGTTTTATTAAGAGTGAGTGATCAACATGTATGAAGGGGGTTGGGGATCGTAGAGATTGTTGCCCTTTTGAAATATTTTTAAAGCAAATTATTATAAAATAGTTGTTTATTAAAAGCAGAAATTCCTGTATGCTTCTGGGCACACGGTCTAAAGATAACGTTCACTTCTATTTCACCATGATTATATAAATTTCAGCCGCTTTAAGATTATGTTCATTATGTGAATAGGTAATGACAATTTATTCCCAATCTTCTCCAAAAGATTATTTTTTTAGAATGAAGGTAAATATGATCGTGTTCATCGTGGCGGACCTCAGAATTCTGTGATTATTGGTTGATAGAAAATAAGATCATAGAAATGATAACATTATTTTCGTTTTTTATGTGCATAATTGATATACTTTCCATATTTTAAAAAGTAGCTCGGGACTCTTTTTAGTTTCTGTTTTCACATCATTTAGACTACAGCCAGAAAAAATTAATTCGATGGGATCAACCTATTCATGGACTATAAAATTGACTCTGAAATAAGCCCAAAATGATCTAAAATATAGATCATTTTCAAAATTGGATAAAAATGTCTAGGCCTAATCCCCTCCAGGCGTGGACAGGCTTGTGGTGGGCAGATCGGCGTGCATCATGTGGGTCAGTATCTGGCTGGTGTCGGTGGTCATAGTGACGGCCTACACTGGAGACCTGGTCTCTGTGCTGGCTACCACAGGCGCCCAGCTGCCCTTCAATAACCTGGAGGAGCTGGCGGAGGACACTCGGTATAAGCTCAGTGTGACGGAGGGAGGGGTGCACAGGAGTCTCCTGGAGGTGAGCAGGTCTTTTTAATAAATTTTGTATTTCAGGATTTGTGTAATGTCAACCCTTTAAGAATGACATAATTCATTAATGCATCATCTCCTTGGTCGTCATGATGCATGATTGCTGCCCTGGCGAATTACTTGTCAGCGCTGCATTCGAGCATCATACCGACCCTATGGGGTTGAGAAACTCCCGAAGGGTCAGCATGATGCACCAATGCAGCACCAGTGAGTTACTCGCCAGACTTGCATTGGTGCATCATGATGAAAAAAGTGATCTTTAAGGGACATCCATCCTTACAGGGTTAACAAACAGTATCTGGATTTTTTAAACTTAATAGATTGCTGGAAAAAAAGGGCGGGCAAGACTTTTTTTGCTGGAAAAATCCTGTGCATAGATATGGCTCAAAGAAGTCAACCGCAGTTAATTTAAAACCCAGCAATGGGGGGATGCACCTCCCTAGGGGCTGTCCATAAATGACGTCATGCTGGAGGGGGGGGGGGAGGGGGGTACCCTGTACCATGACCAAACATGACAAGGGGGGGAGGGGGGGTCATGTAGGGCATTTGGAAAAAAAAGTGATTGTAGAGGATAGGATGAAAGCAATGAAAGGAAAGTCAGGAAAAACAAGAAATATCAGTGAAGAATTTGGCATTAGGTATACCTTTTAATTGTCTGCAGCAGGGGCGGGGGCACCATTTACGGTTACTTCTTGAATTTCTGAATTTTCAACAATACGATTTTCTCTATATATGGGCAATATATTAGAGGGCCCAATGTGGCATTTCCAAAAGTAGTCAATTTAGCCTAAAACTGTGGCAGTGGACCTAAGATTTTGAAAAAGGTGTGTCCAGTCCAGCAGAAGTACTGAAAATATAAGGAGATCCAAATGTCATTAGAAAATAAAAATTCATGCTCTAGAGATCCCCCTAGACTTTGTCTTCCATTTGCTGCCACCAGTCAGGTGTGAATCCACCCTGCCCCCGTTCCCCCTTCCCAATAATTCCCACATTTCATTCCCCCATCATCTAAGGGGCAGTAGATTTGACAAGGGGGGAGGGGGGATTCTGTAGCATATCGAGATTGTATGAAAGGGTAGGAAGATCCTGCCAAAGTAGGGGAAAACTAAGACAGTCCATTCATCCCAGGTACCACAAGTGGTCCCCCAGGGAGTTTTGGGAGATTTTAAGGGTTGGGGTACAAGAATGACAGAATTTTTTTTGACAGGCCGTGACAGGGCTGCCGTATTCACCATGAAATAAATCAAGGTTCCAATGATGTTGTAAGATAATGATGGCTAAAGAAAAGAAATAAAAAATCCTTGGTATGCCCCCCAATGACCACCCATAGGGGCCATTTTCAAGCCTCCAAACGGGTCAAAAGCGACCTGGGCTGTTTCCAGGCGACCTGGTACTATAAGTAAAGCGACCTGGCAACTTTTGGACAAATTTGGTTATGGTCAAATTTTGGGCGACTTTGGGCCCTAAATGTGGCGACTTTCCGACCTGAGGGGGGGCCCCTCTGCACCCCCATTTTTGAAAGGCAGAACTCAGTGGGGGGTGGGGGAGGGGGTGAGAAAAACTCACTCCATTACAGGTGTGGGAAAACCCACTTAGCCCACAGCCCCCCCCCCAGGTAGTAATAAAGGACTTGTCCCTTTTAATAAATGTATATATAGATTTATATATTTTTAGGGGGGTCAAGAGTTGCATGACGAAACATGACAAGGGGGGGAGGGGGAGGGGGGGGGGTCAAAAATGGTAAAAAAAAAAAGCATGACGTCATTTATGGACGGCCCCCTACCCCCCTGTTGTTAAAAATGACCATTTCGTTATTCCCATCTTACACAGGATGCCAGAGAGACAGTATTCGCCAAGTTGTGGCAGAAGGTGTTGGCTAAGAATGCACTCGTCAACGACACGGACTACACATTGATGCAGCTTAACAAGACGGCTGAGCTGAGGGCCCACATGGCAGACCGTACCGGTATGGAGCAGTACATGTACCTACAGGTAGGGAGCTGAGGGCGCACATGGCCGACCGTACCGGTATGGAGCATTACAGGTAGGGAGCTGAGGGCCCACATGGCAGACCATACCGGTATGGAGCAGTACATGTACCTACAGGTAGGGAGCTGAGGGCCCACATGGCTGACTGTAACGGTTTGGAGCAGTACAGGTAGGGAGCTGAGGGCCCACATGGCAGACCGTACTGGTATGGAGCAGCACATGTACCTACAGGTAGGAAGCTGAGGGCACACATGGCTGACCGTACTGGTATGGAGCAGTACATGTACCTACAGGTAGGGAGCTGAGGGCCCACATGGCAGACCGTACCGGTATGGAGCAGCGCATGTACCTACAGGTAGGAAGCTGAGGGCCCACATGGCCGACCGTACCGGTATGGAGCAGTACATGTACCTACAGGTAGGGAGCTGAGGGCCCACATGGCCGACCGTACCGGTATGGAGCAGTACATGTACAGGTAGGGAGCTGAGGGCCCACATGGCAGACCGTACCGGTATGGAGCAGTACAGGTAGGGAGCTGAGGGCCCACATGGCTGACCGTACCGGTATGGAGCAGTACAGGTAGGGAGCTGAGGGCCCACATGGCTGACCTTGCTGGTATGGAGCAGTACATGTACGTACAGGTAGGGAGCTGAGGGCCCACATGGCAGACCGTACCGGTATGGAGCAGTACAGGTAGGGAGCTGAGGGCCCACATGGCTGACCGTACTGGTACGCTGCAGTACATGTACAGGTAGGAAGCTGAGGGCCCACATGGCTGACCGCACTGGTATGGAGCAGTACAGGTAGGGAGCTGAGGGCCCACATGGCTGACCGTACTGGTATGGAGCAGCACATGTACCTACAGGTAGGGAGCTGAGGGCCCACATGGCTGACCGTACCGGTATGGAGCAGTACATGTACAGGTAGGGAGCTGAGGGCCCACATGGCTGACCGTACTGGTATGGAGCAGTACAGGTAGGGAGCTGAGGGCGCACATGGCTGACCGTACAGGTATGGAGCAGTACAGGTATTGAGCTGAGGGCCCACATGGCAGACCGTACCCGTATGGAGCAGTACAGGTCGGGAGCTGAGGGCCCACATGGCTGACCGTTCTGGTATGGAGCAGTACAAGTAGGGAGCTGAGGGCCCATATGGCAGACCGTACTGGTATGGAGCAGTACAGGTAGGGAGCTGAGGGCCCACATGGCTGACCGTACCGGTATGGAGCAGTACAGGTAGGGAGCTGAGGGCCCACATGGCTGACCGTACTGTTAGGGAGCAGTACATGTACCTACAGGTAGGGAGCTGAGGGCCCACATGGCTGACCGTACCGGTATGGAGCAGTACAATTAGGGAGCTGAGGGCCCACATGGCAGACCGTACCAGTATGGAGCAGTACAGGTAGGGAGCTGAGGGCCCACATGGCAGACCGTACCAGTATGGAGCAGCACAGGTAGGGAGCTGAGGGCCCACATGGCAGACCGTACCGGTATGGAGCAGTACAGGTCGGGAGCTGAGGGCCCACATGGCAGACCGTACCGGTATGGAGCAGTACAGGTAGGGAGCTGAGGGCCCACATGGTTGGCCGTACTGGTATGGAGCAGTACAGGTAGGGAGCTGAGGGCGCACATGGCAGACCGTACCGGTATGGAGCAGTACAGGTAGGGAGCTGAGGGCCCACATGGCTGACCGTACCTGTATGGAGCAGTACATGTACAGGTAGGGAGCTGAGGGCCCACATGGCTGACCGTACTGGTATGGAGCAGTACAATTAGGGAGCTGAGGGCCCACATGGCTGACCGTACTGGTATGGAGCAGTACAGGTAGGGAGCTGAGGGCCCACATGGCTGACCGTACCTGTATGGAGCAGTACAGGTAGGGAGCTGAGGGCCCACATGGCTGACCGTACCGGTATGGAGCAGTACATGTACAGGTAGGGAGCTGAGGGCCCACATGGCTGACCGTACTGGTATTGAGCAGTACATGTACCTACAGGTAGGGAGCTGAGGGCCCACATGGCAGACCGTACCGGTATGGAGCATTACAGGTCGGGAGCTGAGGGCCCACACGGCTGACCGTACTGGTATGGAGCAGTACAGGTAGGGAGCTGAGGGCCCACATGGCAGACCGTACTGGTATGGAGCAGTACAGGTACAGGTAGGGAGCTGAGGGCCCACATGGCTGACCGTACCGGTATGGAGCAGTACATGTACCTACAGGTAGGGAGCTGAGGGCCCACATGGCTGACCGTACTGGTATGGAGCAGTACAGGTAGGGAGCTGAGGGCCCGCGTGGCAGACCGTACCGGTATGGAGCAGTACATGTACCTACAGGTAGGGAGCTGAGGGCCCACATGGCAGACCGTACCGGTATGGAGCAGTACATGTACCTACAGGTAGGGAGCTGAGGGCCCACATGGCTGACCGTACTGGTATGGAGCAGTACATGTACCTACAGGTAGGGAGCTGAGGGCCCACATGGCTGACCGTACCGGTATGGAGCAGTACAGGTCGGGAGCTGAGGGCCCACATGGCTGACCGTACCGGTATGGAGCAGTACAGGTCGGGAGCTGAGGGCCCACATGGCTGACCGTACCGGTATGGAGCAGTACAGGTAGGGAGCTGAGGGCCCACATGGCAGACCGTACCGGTATGGAGCAGTACATGTACCTACAGGTAGGGAGCTGAGGGCCCACATGGCAGACCGTACCGGTATGGAGCAGTACAGGTAGGGAGCTGAGGGCCCACATGGCTGACCGTACCGGTATGGAGCAGTACAGGTAGGGAGCTGAGGGCCCACATGGCTGACCGTACCGGTATGGAGCATTACAGGTAGGGAGCTGAGGGCCCACATGGCTGACCGTACCGGTATGGAGCAGTACAGGTAGGGAGCTGAGGGCCCACATGGCTGACCGTACCGGTATGGAGCAGTACATGTACCTACAGGTAGGGAGCTGAGGGCCCACATGGCTGACCGTACCGGTATGGAGCAGTACATGTACCTACAGGTAGGGAGCTGAGGGCCCACATGGCTGACCATACCGGTATGGAGCAGTACAGGTAGGGAGCTGAGGGCCCACATGGCAGACCGTACTGGTATGAAGCAGTACAATTAGGGAGCTGAGGGCCAACATGGCTGACCGTACAGGTATAGGGCAGTACAGGTAGGGAGCTGAGGGCGCACATGGCTGACCGTACCGGTATGGAGCAGTACATGTACCTACAGGTAAGGAGCTGAGGGCCCACATGGCTGACCGTACCGGTATGGAGCAGTACATGTACCTACAGGTAGGGAGCTGAGGGCCCACATGGCAGACCGTACCGGTATGGAGCAGTACAGGTAGGGAGCTGAGGGCCCACATGGCTGACCGTACCGGTATGGAGCAGCACATGTACCTACAGGTAGGGAGCTGAGGGCCCACATGGCAGACCGTACTGGTATCCAGCAGTACAGGTAGGGAGCTGAGGGCCCACATGGCTGACCGTACCGGTATGGAGCAGCACATGTACCTACAGGTAGGGAGCTGAGGGCCCACATGGCTGACCGTACTGGTATGGAGCAGTACAGGTAGGGAGCTGAGGGCCCACATGGCTGACCGTTCTGGTATGGAGCAGTACAGGTAGGGAGCTGAGGGCCCACATGGCTGACCGTACCGGTATGGAGCAGTACAGGTAGGGAGCTGAGGGCCCACATGGCAGACCGTACTGGTAGGGAGCAGTACATGTACCTACAGGTAGGGAGCTGAGGGCCCACATGGCAGACCGTACCGGTATGGAGCAGTACAGGTAGGGAGCTGAGGGCCCACATGGCAGACCGTACCGGTATGGAGCAGCACAGGTAGGGAGCTGAGGGCCCACAAGGCAGACCGTACCGGTATGGAGCAGTACAGGTAGGGAGCTGAGGGCCCACATGGCTGACCGTACCTGTATGGAGCAGTACAGGTAGGGAGCGGAGGGCCCACATGGCTGACCATACCGGTATGGAGCAGTACAGGTAGGGAGCTGAGGGCCCACATGGCCGACCGTATTGGTATGGAGCATTACAGGTAGGGAGCTGAGGGTCCACATGGCTGACCGTACCGGTATGGGGCAGCACAGGTAGGGAGCTGAGGGCCCACATGGCTGACCGAATTGGTATGGAGCATTACATGTACCTACAGGTAGGGAGCTGAGGGCCCACATGGCGGACCGTACCGGTATGGAGCATAACAGGTAGGGAGCTGAGGGCCCACATGGCTGACCGTACCGGTATGGAGCAGTACATGTACAGGTAGGGAGCTGAGGGCGCACATGGCCGACCGTACTGGTATTGAGCAGTACAGGTAGGGAGCTGAGGGCCCACATGGCAGACCGTACCGGTATGGAGCAGTACAGGTAGGGAGCTGAGGGCCCACATGGCTGACCGTACTGGTATGGAGCAGTACATGTACCTACAGGTAGGGAGCTGAGGGCCCACATGGCTGACCGTACCGGTATGGAGCAGTACATGTACCTACAGGTAATGTATTGTATTACAAATTCTTTTATTTATACTGAAAACCTGGTAGGTCAAAGACCTGTGATTCTCGGCGAGTCCTCTGCCATTAACTCACTAGGGCTGCATTGATGCATCATGCCAACCCTTTAGGAGTGTCTTAACCTTATCAGGTTGGCATGATACTTGAATGAAGCACTGGCGAGTTACTCATCAGGGCTGCATTCATGCATCATGACGACCAAGGGCATGATACATTAATGCATTATACCGTCCTTAGAGGGTTATTGCTATTGTGGTTCATAGCTAATTAATTAAATTTGCATCGACTATTTTGGTGTTAATATAGCTATTTACTTATTATTATAAGTAGATTACACATAAAAAGTAAATTCGTGGCCTAGAATTATGTAATTGATATTGTATTAAGTAACAAAAAAATATGCAGAATATGGGAAAGGGCCCGGTTCCAAGACTGCTTCTATACATATATATTTGAAAAATTCATTCAATGTTCGAAAGCTGAAATTCAGGGGCTATCATTGCGCATGGTTTGTCATTGTGATAGGGAGGGCTCATTTTTTAACAACGAGGGGGGGGGGGTGGTGAGATTTCGCGCGGAGCGTGCAGAATTTTTTCACCCCCCCCCTAGAGGGGTCTAAATTTTGTAACCCCCCCAGCAGGCCGAAAATTGCGCGCTTTCGCGCCCCTTTGTAGCATAGTAACGCGCAGGCTTTTTCCCTCAAAACAGGTTGAATTTTTTTGACCCCTCTTACCCCCCCCCCCCCGGTCAAGGGGTCCAAATTTTTTACCACCCCACTGTTGTTAAAAAATTAGCACTCCCATAGATCTAGCGATACGTCAATACCTGATATCACTACATGCCTACTTGTAGGACACGTGCGGCTGGATGATCATCCCTGAGGAGTTCTTCCTCTCCGGTCTGGGCATCCCCTTCCCAAAGGGCTCTCCATACGTTGACCTCTTCTCTAATGAGTAAGTTGTACTATTACTGTACTGTTGCGATATCTTTGATTAGGCGGGGTCTTTATCCCTGGCGCTTAATAATGATCCCATTTTAGTGCTTGATATGATCTACCCCTTCACTGAATTTATGGAAACTCAATGATGAAGGTGTGAAAAAAAAGTAGCAAAATCGGATGAGCACATAAAAGAAAAAATCTGGAACAAATCTGACAAAGGGGACAGGGCCGCTTATTTGTTTTTAAAAATTTTGTCTGACATCGAGCACTTCACACCTGTGCAAGTGTGAAGGAATAGTATTCTGTAAAAGGCCCAGCAGTAAAAGACATTAATGTGTGTGTGTGTGTGTGTGGGGGGGGGGGGGGGGGGGCTTATTAAAATGAATATTTGAGGATGATTTTTTCACTCAAAATAACTCTTTAACCATTGCTTGCAGATTGATACGGATGGGAGAACACGGCTTCTTCAATCGGTGGAAAGGCAAGCATTTCCTACACTCTACATGTGGCAAGAAGCAGTACGCGTCCAGTGCCATCCTCATGTCCCACATCCTACTGCTCATCCAGATCACGGGGGGCTGCCTCGGGGTAACCAGCCTTATATTCTGTGCTGAAGTACTAGTTGCTTATATAAGGAGAGCTAGGAATGAAGCGGACAAAGCTTGATCTTCCCAGGCCTGCACCCATTGAGGCTGACAATGAGAATATGTATACGCGGCAGTGGCGACGACACTAGGGCCACCTGGGAGCAAGTTGTTGAACTAATAGATGTGACGATACCATGGGGGTAATCGTGAATTACCGTAAAACCGTGTAGGTTAGCTGCGGCTAGTACGTGAGTCAGATCGCTGGTGCGGCTTATAGGATCAGCACGCGGGTTTTTGCTCCTATAGTACATTACAAGTCACCATAATTAGATGTCCAGTGCGGCTTATAGGATCGAGCCCAGAGTCAGGGTGCGGCTTATACGCGAGTTAGGCTTGTACACGTGGTTTTACGGTACCAGAATCTCATGTATTCTAATGTTTAGAAGATACTTCTATTGTTTTACTTCAGTTCTACGGTACTGTATTTTTTAATGAAACGCTAGGAGCTCATAAAATATTTTAATAGCATTTAACAAGTTTTATTGTCCCCGAAATACTTTTTTAGTCTAAAAAGGCCCAAAATGCAGGGGGCGCCTATTGAGGGTATAGAGTGCTTATTACACCGTTCCCCATACAGTTAATAATTTATAGTTAATATTTCATTTTTTCTATTGGGCAAAAAATACAATTTAATAAAAAGAAAAGCAAAATACAATCTATGGTAAATTGTCGTTTTATTACAGGTCTTTGTACTAATAGCAGTACACACATAAATCTAGTGCCACCCAACGTGAAAATACACCACAATAAATTCATGACTGCATCCATCTACACATTTAGCAATGTGGTACTGATTTCATACAATGCACGTATATATACATAAGGGGGGATTTCATCCATAATTTCAGCTTTGGAAAGATAGGTCCAAATATGCACCTTTAATGATTATGCTAGCTCTTCTAGTACTAAGGGAGTCACAAACGCCACAGAACTGTCAACTAGAACATAGTACACACGATCACAAGACTTCTATCGTCCCATCACTTGAGAGGAATTGTATTTTAATTGGTAAATAAACATCAACAGGTTAGAGGTGAAATCGATAATTCAGCAATAGATTAATGCAGAGGTCTCAAGTAATGACTAGGGTACGTGACAAATCAGCTGGATAGCTACACGGTGGTGGACTCAATGTTATCCTACAGAACAAAGTACATGTAGATCTAATACAATATTGCAGGGTTTCCACTAAAAATTCAGATTGAAATTCCATGACATTTTCATGACAAAAACCTAATTTTCCATGACATCCATAACATTCTTGTGGGAGTTAGGGGGCTTGGCATTTTTAAAATCTAGTAAGCAAATGGTACATTCTAGGTTTTGTAATATTAATTCCAATATTTTAATTTTACATGACATTTCATGACACTGCAGATTTTTTACAAAATTCCATGACATTCCAGACAGCTTTTAAATGCCATGACATTCCATGACACGTGGGAACCCTGATATTGCTGAGGGTAGCTCTCTCCTGAAATATATTCTGAGCAGGGACACATTTTTAATAAATAGTGCATTGAATTAAAGACCATCCAAAAAGGTGTATACACCTATCGACTCCTTGACATTGTATCATCAACTAACCATGTCCTATTAGATATTTTTATTTAAAAATTAAAATTACCAAGAACAATACATGAACCAATAATAATAGATCTCATCTAACATCTAGTCTGACTAAGAGAAGTGTAAGGTTGGATCTGTTTTATGCATTGATTACCATGGTATTGTCTGATTATATTACATCCCTTATTTTTCATGTTTAATTTCTCTATCAATAGGATACATTACTAGTGTTCCCAAATAATTTTAATAAGTTCATTTGATATTATTTTATGCTTTTAGCGAGAGTTTTTACACTACAAATGTTGAAATACCTATTATGGCATACTATGATGTGTTGAAATACCTATTATGGCATACTATGATGTGACTAGCTAGTCAAACATTAGGACAACTGATAGGATAATGTAACGATCTGTTTTATGCATTGATCACCATGGTGTTATCTGATTATTACTTATTATTTTTCATGTTTAACTTCCATATCAATATGATACATGAGTAGTATTCCCAAATAATTATTATAAATTCATTTGATATTATTTTATATTTTAGCAAGAGCTTACACTACAGTTGTTGAAATACCTATTATGACATACTATGATGTGACTAGCTAGTCAAATATTAGGACAACTGATAGGATAATTTAACGACCAAGGCTACAATACAATATATCAATTCAACAAGCGTCACACCAATCTCATTGATACCCTTGGACTAGTGGTTGTTGTAGTGGTTGTTGTAGTGGTTGTTGTAGTGGTTGTTGTACAAGTGGCATGTTTCTGTCGCTGTGGACTTTCTCAAAGTGTTTCTTGACCTCTCCGGGTCTCATAAACCCGCGTCCACACACCCAGCACGTGTGAGGTTTATCCCCGGTGTGTTTGTAATTATGCACTTTAAGGGCCGACACTGTGGCACACCCCTGGCCGCAGACCGAACAGCTGAAGGGCCATTCACCCGTGTGAGTATACGAGTGGGCCTTCATTAAAGTCGCTGTCACAAACGACTTCCCGCAGACCTGACACACATAGCGCTTCTGTGCAGAGTGCATGTAGAGGTGTAATTTAAGAGCCTTCATCGTCTTGAAGCCCTTGTTGCACTGCTGACAGAGGTGGGGGCGGTGCTCGTTGTGCACGATAGAGTGCTCCTTTAGAGAGGACGGACTCTTGAAGGACTTCCCGCAGATGTTACAGATGTGTTCTTTAACCTCTGAGTGAGTGAACGAATGCTGCTTCAACTTCCCGGCGGTCGCGAAGCGCTTCCCGCATGTGTCACACGTGAAGCGTTTATCCTCCTGGTGAGTCGTGAGATGCTGCCGGAGAAGCCGGGCACACTTGAAGGATTTATCGCAAACCGCACATTTATGGGGCGTCTCCTCCGTCTCCCCACAGCTGTGTTCTCTCAGCCGCCCGCTCGATCGGAATCCCAAGCCGCACGTGGAGCAGATATACGGGGTCTCCCCAGTGTGGATGTAGGTGTGCATACGCAGGGAGCTCTTGGTACGGAACCCTTTACCGCAGGTCGAACACAAGTGAGGGTTCTCCCCCGTGTGGGTATAAGTGTGCACTCTCAGCCCACTTGAGGTGGAGAACCCCTTATTACAGATCTCACACACATGGGGGCTCTGGCCTGGGTGGGTGAAGAGGTGAGTTTTTAATGTTGATGCACACTTGAATGATTTACCACAAATAAAGCAGAGATTTCCCTTCGTGTCCTGACCTCCGGCTACGGCTGTTGCTCTTGCCGTCTTGCGGAGATGCGTCCCCTCGTGTCTCTGTACGAGCTTTAATCGACCGAATCCCTTGTTACAAACCGAACACTTGTAGGGCCAGTCGCCTGTATGATACAACCGATGAACCTTCAGTACAGATGGGGTCACAAACTTTTTCCCGCAAATATCACACGCGTAATTCTTCTCCCCTTTGTGCGTTTTCATATGAATCGTCAAGTACCTCTTTGAGGTGTAACCTTTACCACAATTTGGACAAATAAAGGCTCGATCTGTCGTATGCGTGACCATATGTGACTTTAGTCGTTGTTCGACGTTGAAACTTTTCCCACAGGTTCTGCATACATAGCTCCTCTCAGTGTTGTGAGTCATGACATGTTGTCGGAGCCCCCCAGCATTAGTAAAGCCCTTCCCACACTTAGGGCAGGTGTAGGGTTTATCCCGATGAGCCCGTTCATGCCGTTTTAACGCCTTCTCATATTTAAAACCTTTTGCACAAATCCGGCATTTATGCGGCAAGTCCCGATGATGTCGATAAACATGTTTCGGAATAGTCGCTTTGGAAGCAAAACCCATACCGCATATTGGACATTTGTGGGGCCGAGCGGGATTTTCACTAAGCCAGGTAGATTTCCTCGGCTTTGCAGGAGGAACAACGACTTTCTTTGGCTTTGAACGAACAATCGAGTCATCATCGTCAGACCCTGATGGTTGATAATCATCCTCTGAGTACAACACAGTGTTCTCGGTGGCAGTTGAAGACCCATCATCATCATTCCCATCATCATCGTTATTCTCATCATCGTCAGGTTGATAGTCACTCGCAGAATCTTCTTCGCTTTTGATCTCCAGAGCAGCGCTTTTAATCTCCTGAGCAGCGGGATTGTTCTTATTTACATCTTCATTGGGTGCAGCGGCTGAGTTTGAAGACCCTTCTCCATATGGATTATAGAGATATGGCTTCATGTCTTCATTAAGGTTGTAATCATCCACAGCAGTGTACGAGCCTAGCACAGGTGTTTCAATGCCTGTGTTGTATGCTTTGTTCTCAGTGCTGGTATCAAGGTACTGAGTAGCATTGTCTGAGTGTTTAGGGGGCTCTCCTCCACTTGTGTTATTTGTATCGTATTGGCCATCTGGTAACTGAAAGGTGACCTGTACTTGGACTTGATCCCCCTGATTATAATCATCATTATCATCATCATCATCATCATCATCATCACCTGAGTCAGCCTCATCATCCGCTTCCTGCATTGTTGATTCAAAGTTGAGTCCTTCGTTCGTCGCAGCGCCTGGGTCTGATTTGTCAAAGTTTTCAAACTCTTGTGTGTAGAGTGATGTAATTGCTGCGAGGACATCGTCGTTTAGCGAGACATTGGCAGTGCGTGCTGGCTTCCGCGTCTTTTCCTGAAGCGGCGGTAGTGGTGCCTTCATGTGTGTAAATGAATGCTTCCTAAGGGCTGCCTGTGCAAAGAAGCCTTCCCCGCATTCGCTACATGAAAAGGGCTTTTCGCCTGTGTGAGTATACACATGTCTGTTCAGCTCCGTGACCCGCACAAAACACTGACCACAGTGTGCACACATGTGAGGTTTTTCTCCTGTGTGGGATTTAGTGTGTGTGTTTAGAGATGAAGCCGAGCGACAACCTTGTCCGCACACCGTGCATGTGTATGGCCATCTGCCGCTGTGCACGTAACTATGCACCTTTAAAACTGCGGCCGATACAAATTTCTTCCCACACAAATCACAGAGGTGATTTTTCTGGACAGTTTTCGGTCCTTCGTGAAGCACGCGGTGAACCTTCATATGCCTCTCCAGTTTGAATGTTTTACCGCAAATGTCGCACGGATATGGTTTCTCGTCGGTATGAATCTGTAAATGTTCCTTCAGGTACGCTATCGTGTTATACCCCTTACCGCATATTGAACAGATATGGTTTCGGGACTCGTTATGGGTTTGTTTATGGTTTCTCAGCCGACTTGACGTTTGGTAACTTTTTCCGCATGTGGGACAAACGTAAGGTCTAACTCCGGTGTGAATGTGCATGTGTTCTTTAAGATAGGTTGCATTACAACATACTTTACTACAGATGGGACATTGCCGGGTTTTCTTTGACTTGTGCGTCGCCATATGTCGTCTCCTTTCTTTGGGACAGTCAAATTCCATGTTACAAACCGGACAATCTGAAACAGACTTTGGGGATCCCAGCTTCCTTCTTCTTCTTTTTGTTAGCCTAGATTCCTTAGTTTTATTGCACTCGTGTGTGTCTAAACTCTCCTGATCTTTGAGTATTCTCAGACACTTCGCACACTGGAATGGTTCCAGACAGTTTGGTTTATCAGCGTGTGTTTTAAGACCCCATGCCGACTTAAACGCGCGGTCACATTTCGAACACTTGAAAGGTTTCTCATCCGAGTGGGTGCTGAGATGTTGCCTGAGATAGGAGTGTTTGATGAAGCCCCTCCCACAGTCTGAACAAGTGAAGGGGTACTGTCCTGTATGACTTGAATAGTGATTCTCAAGTTCTTTCGGCTCGCTAAACCCCTGCTGGCAAACATCGCACTTATGCGGCCAATCGCCTGTGTGAGTATAACTATGTCTCTTCAACGCAGCCGGGTACCCGAAACCCTCATCACAAATGGGACACTTGAACGGCTTCTCCTTGGTATGCTTGGTCATGTGGATCTTTAAGACTGATGGAGACCGGCATCCTTTCTTGCAGACCGTGCACATGTAGGGACCCCCTCCGGTATGCACAAAAAGATGCTTCTTCATAACAGACGCAAACTTGAACTCCTTCTTACAGATGGGACACGGGTGGATGCGGCTGCTGCTGTTACCGCTCTCCTCCTTATACGACACATTGCTGCTGCATTCTCTCTTGATTCTATCCTCGGGAATCACATTTTTCTTAGTCTCAACCGGAGCGTCTGATTCAGATTCATCGACATCTGTCGTTTCGTCTTCTGTGGCGTCCGCATCCTCCTCCTCTGCTTCTATCTCTTCCTTCACTTCGACCTTATCCACCTCAGTAGCCATTGTTTAATGAGACGCTCAGTTTTCTCAGGCTGTTACGGTTGCTCGTCTAGGCTCACTGGAAGGCTGCAGCGGAGTCATCTTGTGGCACTAAGACCCTGGGAAGATACAACATGAAAATGAAATTAGTCACACTGCGGAAACTGTTTTATTTTACAATCATGGATATAAGTTTAATTATCAATTTTGACTATTGATATGTTAAACTTTATGTTAACTCTAATGTCTTAATTTAGGAATGTGCTGCAATAATCAGTTCACTTTGGCCAAAATAAAAATAAAACTTGTGTTCAGGTAAACATGGCCCAAAAATATAGGGTTGGTAGGTCGATTTTTTTTAAAGGATCACGAGCCAAATCCTCCCTCTTTCACATAATTTCAGTTATAAAAAGAATTCCAGTAAAAAAGGTATTTTTTGGGTAGAAAAAAAAGCCTTCTGAAAGAAATCGCCGGTCATGATACCTGAACACAACTTTTTTTTGGGGCTTTTCTAATGTGAGGCTAAATTTGGAGCAGCGTTCATCAGCGAAAAATGCCTATATCGGGTGCGGCTTATATGAGTTTAAAAAAAAAAAATTATACCACAGAACTAAAGGTAATCACACCCTCTGTTCGGCCTATTCGATTCTTTAAAGTTAATGGTGCAGCTTATGGCTGTGTCCCTCGAACTTGAGCCAATGTTTTTGTCTCTGATCGGGTGCCGTCTCTGACCGGGTGCCGTCTCTGACCAGGTGCCGTCTCTGACCAGGTGTCAGAAATAAGGTGTTTTAAAAAGAATTATACTCATGTATATAAGGATTTGTAAAAACGTTATTGCGGTTGTTATATAATTATAATCATAATTACAATTAGCCTCCTGCTGTTGGTATTTTGATCTTATCAAGCCAAGCCGGTCAGAGACGGCACCCGGTCAGAGACGGCACCCGGTCAGAGACGGCACCCAGTCAGAGACAAAAACATTGGCCCAAGGTCATGAGACACAGCCTTATACGAGGGTTTGGCTTGTATGCCAGACTTCACGATACCTTCAGCACACCGTAGTTGAATATTAGGCCCAGCTAACGAGGGAATGATCTCTTAGCTTACAAGTATTATTATATACCGACCACTAGAACCTGAGATGATACATTGGATTTTACACTTTAAATCAAGCGTGGTTTAGACTGGCGTTGTGCACAACCCAACCACATTGCACATGAAAAATAAGTTCATTCTACCTCCCGAGTTTGAGAAGACATAAATCAAGCTCAGGGATTCACTAAATTATTGAAAACAGACCATGATTGATTATATGATATCAGAGCTCACAGCGATTGTACACACTACGAATATCCCTACAGACTTCTACGATTTAATCACTGACAAGTAGGCAGTGGCTATTTTGCAGAACCATGCGTGGGGTAGTTTGACTGCTTTAACCCTATAAAAATGGCATCATGCCTTAGTGCATCATCCGCTTGGTCGTCATGATGCATGAATGCAGCCCTGGCGAGTAACTCGCCAGAGCTGCATTCAAGCACCATGCCGACGCTATGGGATTGAGATACTTCTGAAGGGTTGGCATGAATGATGCACAAATGCAGCACCGGCGAGTTACTCACCGTGGCTGCATTGGTGTATCATGATGACAAATGTCATCTTTTTGTCTTTTAGCAACATGTGTCCTGAAAGAGTTAATTTACCCAGTCATGAGTTGAAATTACATCTGCCTTCCTTTGTTCTAGCGAATCACTTTGGGATAAACATTGAACCAATTACACGAACACTGAACCAATTACACAAATACTGAATCAATTACACAAACACTGAACCAATTACACAAAAAAAAACTTAACCAATGTCACAAACACTGAACCAATTACACAAACATTAATCCATACAAAGTGTTCTCTGCAGTGCATTTATATCTCACCTATAAGAATTGTGAACCTTTTCCTCATGTTTCCTCAACTCAGCGTCCAGCACAAAGCCCTTGTCACAGAGGGGGCATGGGTACGGCCTTACATTGGTATGTCTGTAACTGTGGGTCTGTAGCGACGACTGGTTTGGACACCCCTGGCCGCACACATCACAGCGGTAAGGCCAGTTCCCCGAGTGCGTATACAAGTGTGCTTGCAGTATAGATGGTGATGCAAAGGTTTTACTGCACTGGTCACAATTCCTTGATTGACGTTGCTTTTTCCGAGCGTGCCCGTACATTTTGGTATGTCGTCTTAACTCGGTGGTTGAACTAAACGCTTGGTGACACACAGAGCAACGTCTAAACCCAGCGGACTGTGAGGCAGAGTTAGTATGACCCATAGTTTTTTTGTGTTCCCTCAGAGCTTGACGAGAAGGAAACTTTTCATCGCAGAACTTACAAGTATCACAAACATGCTTCATCACAGCGTCTCCTTCCTCCAACCCTTTACCGCAGTCTGAACATTGATATGGATATTGTTTATGCTGGGCAGTAAAGTGTGTTTTGAGGGCATGTTTTTGAGCAAAGCGCAGGCCACATTCAGTACACATATAAGGTTTTTCTCCTGTGTGGATGATAGAGTGTTCCCTCAGGGAACTAGATGAAGTATAACCAAGGCCACAATCTGCACACAAATAATCTTTGGCCTTGGTTGTTTTCTTTCCAGATTGTGTGCCTGATGTTCTAGAGCTTTCACCATCTATTGCTTGTGGCCTACGCTTTTTCCTGGCAGGTTTCGGGGTTTCAACTTTGTGTGTCTCCATGTTGTGTGTGTTTAATGCTTTCCTTGAGTCAAACAATATGCTACATTCTACACACTTGAATGGGGTGTCAGCTGTATGACATATTTGGTGATTCTCCAAATTAGCTAGAAGACGGAACTTTTTATCACACAGCGAACACGGATGTAGCACCCCAGCACCTTTGTTTTCATGGAACCCGGTGTGTACTTTCAAGCTGATTTCTTTCGCGAAAGCTCGATGACAAATCGAACACACGAATGGTTTCAGCGGTTTATCAACTTTTTCCTTGTGTATCCTGCGTAAGTGTGAATTATAATGCTCTAGCCGTCGAAATCCCTTACTGCACTTAGAGCACTTATAAGGGTAGTTACCAGTATGCTGAATAAGATGGACCTTCAGTATTTGTTTGGTTGCAAAGGTCTTCCCACATGTTGGACATGTTGAGTTCATGACCTTTGTGTGGGTTTTGTGATGAGCATTAAGACCAATTTTTGTGGAGAAAAGCTTTGCACATACTGGACATGGGAATGTTCTCCCTGTCGAGTGACTTAGTTTGTGAGCATACAAGCTCTCCCTAGTTCTCATGGCTTTACCACAGAAATCACACAAGTAATTCTTGGGGAGTAGATCACCATGCGTTCTCAAATGTTTGTCAAGGGATGTTTTCAAGTAGAATTTTTCCTCACATATTTGACATGTGTGCTTTTTCGTATGAGTCAACCTATGTCGTTTTAGATCCACCTTGTACTCATAGGCACGATTGCACATAGAACACTGAAATGGTTTCTCCTTATGAATAGTATTCATGTGTTTGGCAAGCTGTCTAGTATCGAAGAACCTTTGCTTACACTTTAGACATACATAAGGTAATCTACCATGCGATACCCTGTGAACATTTAGCTTTGCACGCGAGTCAAACTGCTGTCCGCAAACATTGCAGTCGCGCAACTTGCCATCGTCATGGATTTTAACGTGCTCCTGTAGTCTAACCCATGTGCTGCATATCAGACTGCAATGTGTACAAATCTGGTCACTGGACACTTCATGTATCAGTTTATGCTGCATAAGCTCACCTCGAGTCTCAAACAACAGCCTACATTGGAAACATTTAAACCAGGTTTCAGTGTCCGAATCACTTTCCTGTGAAGGTAGCCCTGACCCTTGGTAATATGGATGATCCATTTGTACAGCTGTAGGCCTAGGTGTTGAGTCGGTTGCTACAGAAGATAAATCATCTTCGGTCCCTGTGTTTGGATGGTCGCTAATTTCTGGTGCAGTTTCCTTTACATCTGACGGTAGTTCCATGCCTTTAGTGGGTATCATCGCTTCAGAAGATGAATTTGTTTGTTCAGTCACTACATTTGGCTGCTCGTTCATATATATTCCCCTTGCATTTACATCTGACAGTTTTTCAGTACACTCAAAAGGGTTCGTTGACTCAGATGAAGCAGCAAATGTTGGTTTATCCCCTTTATCTGCTTGCTCATCACAAATGTAACTCTCCCGTAATCCATGTGCTGTCCTCAAATGCTGCTCAACATCTGCCTGATCAAAGAAAACCTCTTCGCATACATCACACTTGTAGGTGTTTCCTTTATGATGAGCATTGAAGTGTGTAGAGAGATCAGCTTCAGCCAAAAAGTTCTTGCCACACTGGGAACAAGTATAAGCTGCTTTACCATGTGAGACACTGTGTTTATTAAGATCCTCTAGAGTTGGGAACTTCTCTTTACAAAGGTGACAGTCATGTAGAATGGCCGCTGGATGGCTTTCTAAGTGCACTTGTAATGCAGTTGATGAACTGCATACCAAACCACAAACTGAACACACATGTTTACTTGTGGCAAAATGCTCCAATTTGTGTTGCATTAGCTCTTCTCTAGTGCTGAATCTTGAGTTACATGTAGCACACAAAAATGGGTTTTTACTGATAAATGCCTTTTTCTGTTCATAATCGAGACTTTCTACATCACTGGTACTCCCATTGCTTTCAGCATCCGAAAGAGAGTTTCTCTCTCCATCAGGTACAGATGCTTTGGTATGAAGACTATCTATTCCTTTTGATTCAGCAGGTTTTTCAGAACTTTGACACACACTTTGATGCAGTGGCTGCTGACTATGAGATGACACAGGTTCTCTGAGAAATTCACCTGTTTTTTGCTGTTTCTCTGCCACTTTTTCTTTATTTTGAATGGTGTATGCTTTGTTTTGAGATGCTATAAGTTTTAATAAGGTTGCAAGAGTCATTTCCAATTTTCCATCAGCATTTTGAAATACCTGATCTTCCACTGGAGTTGTCTTGGGTACTGCTAACATAGCTGGTTTCTGAGGAGAGCTTTCTCTGCTTTCTACAGTGTCATCATATGCCACAGAATATGGAGAAGATGGTGTCTCTTCAGCTGGAGGTGTCTTGGGTACTTCTAACATAGCTGGTGTCTGAGGACTGCTTTCTGAGGTATCTACAGTGTCATCGTATGCCACAGAATCTGGCGAGGATGGTGGCTCCAGAGTGTCAATCTCTTGAGCATCAAGGGGAATTGCACTGATAGGTGAAAAGGATGAAATCAGTTGAGTTTCCCCTGTGTATGCAGAGTCACCAATGGATGGGTCTGGATTGGAATAACTAACATGGGAAATAGTGGCAAGATGTTGTGGTCCATTGTTCATACAGCTAGGGTCTGAAGGGGTGGCAGCTTGATTGGTTTCTCTGTCAATATCACATGCACTTGGCGCTGAATTGGTGAACATTGTTTCGAGGCTGTCTTCATTCATTTGAGAAGTATCTGAAATACTCTGAGTAGCAGCACCCAACACCAAATCATCTTTGTGAACCTTAGTGATGTGTTTTTTGAGGTCAGCTTTATGTCGAAATGATCTCTCACAGATCGAACAAGAGTGTGGTTGTTCCCCTGTGTGTGACATCATATGAACATTGAGGGCAGAAATATTCGGTTTTCCATCCCCACATGTAGGACATTTATAAGGCCAATCTCCAGTGTGTATGTAGGAATGTTTCTTGAGGGCATATGCTTCTGAGAATGCCTTATCACACACATTACACACATGAGATTTTGAGACATTCAATTGAGAAGTATCTGGCATGCTCTGCGTAGCGGCCCTCAACTCATACTCATCTTTGTGATACTTAGCAATGTGTCTTTTGAGGTCGCCCTTAAGTCGAAAAGATCTATCACACATTGAACACAAGTGAGGTTTCTCACCACTGTGGGACATCATATGTGTATTGAGAGAGGAAATCGATGGTTTTCCACGCCCACAGGTGGGGCATTTAAAAGGCCAGTCTTCAGTGTGTATGTAAGAATGCTCCTTCAGTGTATGTGAGTTTAAGAAACTCTTCCCACACACATCACACACAATAGATTTCTCTTGATGTATTTCTCTCGTATGTTTGTTCAAACATTTAATCGACTCAAAATGTTCTCCGCATACTGAGCAGTCGGCTGGATGTGCACCGTTGTGATCTTCCATATGCTGACTCAGCTGTTCTTCAGTTCTGAACCGCTTACCACATAGTGTACAACGACGTTTTGATTTTGTCTCATGTATGGCTTCATGCGCTTTCAGGATCCCCTCAGTGCGGAACCTCTGCCCACACACAGGACACATGTGATCCATTAGCGATGTATCGGGTATACTTTCTATAGGAGCAATAGAGTATGGGGGCTGGTCTTCATAATGCATAGCAATGTGTTCTTTAAGGTCAGATTGTAATCGAAAAGATTTTTCACAAATTGAACACACATGCGGTTCCTCCCCAGTGTGAGATAACATGTGGGTATCGAGGGCGGCCTGAGACCGTTTTCCACAACCACATGTGGGGCATATATATGGCCAGTCTCCAGTATGTATGTAGGAATGCTCCTTGAGCCTATATGAATCTGAGAACTTCTTTCCACACACATTACAAACACATTTCTGGTGCGCTTCCTTGGTATGCTTGTTCAATGATACAACACATTCAAAATATACTCCACACACTGAACATTCCACTGGCTGAGTAGTATCATGATCTTCCATATGTTTATTTAGATGTTCTTCAGTTTTGAACCTCTTCCCACAGAGTGTACAATCGCGTTTTACGTTTTTCTTATGTTTAAGTTCATGCTCTTTCAGGGTTTTCAACGTGCGGAAGCTCATCCCACATGCCGCACACATGAGACTATCTCCTTTGTGTGACTTGTGTGAAGTTATATGTGCTCGTAATACACGTAACGTCTCATACGACGAGTTACATTCGGTGCACTTGTATGACCCCTCACGCGTGTGAATTCTCATGTGTTTGTTTAAGGACTGTAAACGCTTGAATTCCTTTCCGCAAGTGGAGCATAAGTGAGGTCCTGCATTATCACCCGTATGGTGTGCACTGTGTACTTTCAAACTTCTGAGATTACTGAAAGCCCGATCACAACTTGAACATTTGAATGATTTGTCCTTAACAGCAAGATTTATTTTCTTATGCTTATTCACCAGGTGTTTTTCCAGGACGTCTTGACGGTGGAATCCTTTATCACAATAAGAGCATTTATATCGGTAGTTGCCAGTGTGACTCAAGAGATGAATCTTCAATGCTTGTAGAACTGTAAAACCATTTCCGCAGTGTTCGCACCTGTACGACTTTTCCTTTTTATGTGTTCTCATATGGATAGCGAGGTATTTTTTCAATGCGAAAGACTTTGCACAAATTGAGCATGGGAATATCCTGTCTTCTTTATGAGAGTCTCCATGCATATATAACCCTTGTAGGGTTGTGAATCCTCTACCACACACATCACACATGTATCCTTTATGGTCTTTATGTGATCTTAAGTGTCGCTCGAAGTCCCCAACGAGGCGGAATTTCTCTCCACATTTATCACAGGAGTACTTTGTTCTATGAGTTTGTGCCATATGTCGCTCCAATTCCTCAGTGAACTCATAGCCACGATTGCATAAAGAACACTTGAAAGGTTTATCCCTTATATGCATGGTATTTATGTGTTTGGCAAGCTGAATAGTCTCGAAGAACTTTTTATCACAATGCGGACACGCAAAAGGTGTTTTACCATGCGACACGCTATGTTTATTCAGCTTTGCGAGCGACGGGAACAGCTCTCCACAATCACGGCAATAATGCCACTTGTTATCTTCATGAGTTTTCACGTGCTCCATTAATTCAGGAACTGAGCTGCATACCAGACTGCAATGTGAACAGATCTGATTCATGAATACTTTATGTATCAGTCTGTGTGTCATTAGTTCAAGTTTAGTTTTGAACAACAGGTTGCACTGAAAACACGTGTACCAGTTTTCATTGTTTGAACCACTTTCCTGTGATGCTTTAGCTGACTTGTTGTTATTTACATGGTCTTCCTGCAAAGCTGTACTGCTAGCGACATCTTTTGGGTTGGTCGCTTCAGATGCAAGATCATCTGTTTGTTCGGTGGAGATGGTAGATTTCGATGACGGATTATCTGTTTGTTCGGTGGAGCTGGTAGATTTAGATGATGGATTATCTGTTTGTTCTGCGGAGATGGTAGATTTCGATGACAGATCATCTGTTTGTTCACTGGAGCTAGTAGATTTAGATGTGGGATTATCTGTTTGTTCAGATAATCCGGTAGATTTAGATGACGGGTCATCCATTTGTTCAGATGATCCGGTAGATTTAGATGACGGAGCAACTGTTTGTTCAGATGATCCGGTAGATTTAGCTGACGGATCAACTGTTTTTTCAGAGGGCTTGGTTCTTTCAGTGTCCAAGTCTGGCTTTTCATCCTCCTCAGCGGTGCACTGAAGAGGATCTGATTGTTCTTCTGTACATTCCATTTCTAACCCAGGCTCTACTTTTATCTCCATTTCAAAGCCGCTATTCTCCTGAAGTGACATCACGAAAGAGCTAATGAATCCAATAACTCAAGATAATTATTGTCCCAGTGGATAAACCATCTATCTCTCTGTGCATAGGGTCTTGGTCTTGAATTTGATTGTTGTTTCACAGTTGAATACTAGACCAGCTCTCTACTTCTCAGCTCCCAGCACTCTGGTCCCCAAGTTGTCAGCAAACATCTGAGAGGAGACAAAATGGGAAAAGTCTTATTTCTTCTCAGAATCTTCTTATAGAGGCCAGTTGTTGGATAGATAGCAATATTTCTATTTTATATCCACAGTTAGGCAATTCTATTATATATCCTGAAGTGCCCTAGATATCAACATTTCTATTTGATATCCACAGTTAGGCAATTCGATTAGATATCCTGAATTACCCTAGATATCAGTATTTCTATTTATATCCACAGTTAGGCAATTCTATTATACATCCTGAAGTGCCCTAGAATATCAGTATTTCTATTTATATCCACAAGTAGGCAATTCTATTATATATCCTGAAGTGCCCTAAATATCAGCATTTCTATGTAATATCCAAAGTTAAGCAATCATATTATATATCCCGAAGTGCCATTTGTGGGTTGATATAATTCCATGGTGAGGGAGGTTAATATTATGGGCTGATTTCCATGCTCCTTCCGAAGACTCAACATCAGATGTCACAAATCTATTTATAACCTTCCTTCTTCGTTCCATTGTGGCACACATACACAAAACGATATATCAATACAACTTTGCACATTACACAACAATGCAGACAACATCAAATTACGACCTAAGTAAACAAGAAAATGGTAAGGTTGTTACAAGCAGGATAAATGGACAAATGGACATTGTAATCAGATACCACAGTTAACACCAATGAACAACTCTGGAAAGTATGTACAGTGCACTGGACATATAATACATTAGGACAATGCTTATAATGATGGATAGAAAACAGGTCTGTTTGCAACAATAGGCTGAAAACCCCCCAGATAGGCCAAGTAGTTTTTATGTTGCAAGAAAGCTGGTCTGGTCTTGGGGGGCAAGATATAATCGATCAAGTTCAAGTTCAAGATCGTTTATTTTCACCTAGACCAAGGTACATTCATCACATAGTGTTGTTCTACCATCATAGTTAGTCTAGGAGGGTGAGATATGGCGTGTAGAAGCTAAGACCCTTAATTAAAAGCCGAGGCTGCACAATACTAATGTCATACAATGATAATGCCCTACACGCCCCCTACATTGTCTGTACAGTATTCTGTGTCACATAATTAGATTTGAATTTGGCCATCAGGAAAGTGAGCTTCATATTGATCTCGTGGAATCTATACATTTTGTAATAGAAGTAAAAATAGACTCCAAAGATAAAGTATGCAATGTTAAAGGAAAAAGAAACACACACTATTTTCCTGGAGACTTCTATCAATGTTCCTGGTATTACTCAACAATATTGTAATATGAATACAAATGGAGTAAAACCAACTTTTTTCGAAACTATAAAACTGTCACTTAGTAATAGGCATAGGGCATGAGACGGTGCAGTGCTGTGTGCCTGAAAACTGCTAGCAAACGACAAAGGGTATGTAGTGCTGATTCTTTGCCCATCATACCCCAGTTCTTGTATGATAGTAGGGTAAATTCACCTAAGGCCAAAAAAAAAGAGGTGTGTTTCAGGTTACCCGACCCTACCTAGCAAAACAGGGCCGACCCTAGAAATTTTTATCCAATTTTGAAAAAAAAAGTAATATTTAATAGGACCATTTCAGAGTCAATTTCATAGTCCGCAAGTCAACGCCGTTGTTGGCGAGTCAGCGCTGAAGTTTACGAGTCAATTTTTTGGTACTTTTCAGGCCATGGGATCAATCTGTCTTTAGAAAACAGCTATTTCAGAGTCACATTGACAGTCCATGAGTCGACATAGTTGTCTGCGAGTCAGCGCTGGAGTTTGCGAGTTAATTTTTGGATACATTTCAGGCCAGAGTAAAAAAAATAAAAAATAAATGTACCGTAAAACCCCGCCTATAAACCGACCCCGCCTATAAGCCGAAAGTGAGTTTAAAGGAAAAAATTCGGCTTATATGAAATCATTTTAACATTTAAGAAAACCCCGCCTATAAGCCGAATGTGACTTTGGGGTCTTAGGGACCCCCTGACCCCCTACTTGAGCTTACCAAAAAAAGCTTTTAAACACATTTTGATCCTTTTATTTAACTGAAATACCATGTGTCATTAATTTAACATGGATACTCCGCATGAAAATGGTTTATAAAGCCTTAAAATTTAGTAAGATTATTAACTAAGTTGATGTACTTTTCTACAAGATTTTTCTCTAATATCCTTTGACTAAACCCCGCCTATAAGCCGAATGTGACTTTTGAGGAAAGAATTCGGCTTATAGGAAATGAAAACGTCAAAATAAATTCGGCTTATAGGCGGGGTTTTACGGTAGGGTCGGTAGGTGGGATTTAAATTTTTTTAATTCTTTTTTTTAACATGAAAGTATTAGCCGGCGGGTCCGAAGAGCCTAAAATTGACCAAAAAAGGGTAAAAATACGGAAGTTTCTTCAAAATTGCATAAAGAAAACGCAGGATCGGCCCTGTTTTGATGGGACTGGTCAGGTGACCTGAAACAAACCTTTTTTTTGGGGCCTAAGGACGGACACACACAATGAGTCTGACAATTATATAATGTACCTCCTGCCAGAGGAATATTGGTCAATCAGTGTTCTAAATTCTTATCTTACTGACAAATACATTAATCTTAACTGAAAATCCTGCATTCTAATATACACTATTTGAAGGATAATTGTCCTGGTAATCCCCTGATATGAGATGTTCGCAAATGTAGCCATTACAGACAATGTCATTAGGATTCTGCTTAAACCAACGTTAACACAACTTTATTATGAAAAAGTTACCCTTTCTTGCTGCATTGGTCTATAGGTAGGGTCAGGTTACATGAAACAGACAATCAGCAGGCCTCACCCCTTTTTTTCTGCTTCTAAAATGTTTGAAAGAGGGCGGGCTAAAAATGTTTGGGGCTTTACTTTTTACAGCCCTTTACTTTGTACCCGCCCCCCACCTCTCATTTAATAGGATTATGTGATGGGGTGGGAGGCAAAATATTTTGTGTGCTCTAGAGGTGGGGGGAGGGCTAAAATGGTTTTACCTCCCCCTTCCCTTAGCTTTTTTTCAGGGATTTCTAATTAGGCATGCCCCCCCCCCCCCCCCCCCCGGAGGAGAACCATTAGAGATATTTACACAAATCCAAATGCTGTGATATTCCATAACATCTCTAGTTTTGGTATCAGGTCAGATGATTCATGGATACACATTATAAAAGCCCCTTTTAATTATTTTAATCATTGGTTATGCTAGAAAATCAAATGGGATAAAGATACCACCTAACAACTATATATGTGATATAAAGTAGATATTTGGCTATGGAAATAAGTGTGATTTGAATGAATCCATTCATGGCAATGTAAGTGGGCAGGTGATCTTTGACACAAGGTCAGTATGTTTATATATAAATTTTGGCTATGTCTACTTTACTGGCCATAGAATGTAAGAAAACTTGATAGCATCCTTAAATAAAAGTAAATATCTGATAGAACAAACATTTCCCTACATGGTAAAAGTTATTGCATTGAAAACCATTCAGAATTGTTATATTTATGACCATCTGTAATTGAAACAACAGGTGCACTTTTTAATCAGTGACAAGGGAAACAGGCTCAGACACCCTCGACACAAACCCCTCCTGTACAAAGAATATTGACTCTAACGTTGTAATTCTACCAGATTCACAAAGAGAAAATGTTAGGCTTCTCTCTGAGTGGTATTCAGTAGCTGTAGGATGAATTTTAATATTTTCACTTCTTGGCCAGAAGCACCTCCTCGGGCAGGTTCAGGGTTCAAAAGCTGTGTTAGGTAGACTCTCTGACTCTGGGAATACATGATCAAAATTATACCAAATGCAAACAAAACACACTTTTTCACAATACTAGCACCCTATGCTATGGCATCCATCGATGCCGTTTTTGAAATTTTTAGAATATTTTACACCCTGCCGTGTCTAGGCCTAATATAGATCTCTAATTCTATAATTTCTAAAATCTTTTCCCTGGCATTTTTCCTGACGGTGCCAACCCTGTTATTGTCTCAACGTGACTCAATTGTTAATAGTGTCAATCATGTAGACAATAGGCAATGTGTGTATTGGCTATTGAATAGACAATACACACATTTTTGAAGTCAACAGACAACACATTTGTTTAATTTGTTGACACTGACAGTCACAGTGTAGCGATGCAAGGCCAGCGCCCTTTTCCGCCCCTCCTATTCTGTCAGCACTGAAAACTCGCTTTCCTAATTGGGCTTGTAGGGTGGTTAATAAATTTACCAGAAACAAACCCATAGACTTACGTATGTAAAAATGCATGATGATCAAGAATATGTTGATGGTTTTGGTCTGTGACCATGGGAAGGTAACTAAATCACACTTCATAGAGGGGGTTACGGCAGCGGCCGGGCTGCTCTTTAGGGACAAACATATTCAGTGTATTTCACTAAAAACGCCCTAGTTTAGTCAATTTTTAACCAATCTGGTTGATTTTTTTGGATTTGCTTCTTAATACCCCTAGCCATATGTCCCATTAAACCCGTAGGTCATACACCTGGGGCATAATTTATATGTAATTAAAACATAATATATAACTTTGGAAGGCCATGCAGGTAAATCTATTTGGTGCCTCAGAATTCCGCATAGATGTGGACATGGAGGAACATGTCTGCAATTCATTTAATATGGGTTGAAACTGATTGGAACCAGCGCTTTTTTGCGCTTTTTGATTGTCTGAACCCCTATTTATTGACTTTGGACAGGCACCCTCTAAATAGAGCCCCCAAACAAAAAGAATATTGACACTTGAACGATAAATACCACTGAAACTTGAAGCTAACATGTGAGGGCTCCATTTTGAGTCATAGTAGGATATCTGTTTGGTAATTTTTACATTTTTTCTGTTTCTGAAATGTTCTGTCCTGCTCTCACAGACAGCCCCTGAAAGTGACATGTTTAGACTATCAATAATACATCATATTCTAATGAAACTAATTTCTCATACTGTTACAGTCCTAAAGTGCACTTCTAGACCATTTTGAAAATTTTCCAAAATTATTTTTTTGATACCTACAAGGCCTGATTAATACAGATAAATAATACAATATGAATATTTCAAACAGCATTTATTTCCTTAATAATACCACTAAGAAGCTAATTCTTGTTTTATATTATTACACATGCACAGAGCTTTCAGGAAATGTATATATGTCTAGGGTAATGTAAGATTTTTATATTGGCCTTTAATCGCTACACAGTGTCGGCAGGCACGACCGTCGCTAGTCCGGCTATCCTGACCGTACTGTCAGCACAAGTAAATAGGGCCGTGCCTGTGTATAGGCATTACGTTGGAAATCCCTGTACATAAGACATATATATAACTTGTACCTATACTTACAGAATTTGGAGAAGTTTATGTTGATTTCTCTTGTTGTTTTTCGGACCGTCTCGGCACCATACTCGTTCCGCTTCCATTGCGCATGTCCACGGACGCTGTCAGTCTCCGAGCAGATTTTTCTCTGCTCTCTAGTTCTCTGAATGCTTAAATTCCAAGGGTTTACTCCCATGAATATATGCACTATTATAGTCTAGGGGTATCCACACGCCTTTTAGCACAGTACAGGACAGTTCAATAAACTGGGAACTTTGTCTTCGATGTGAAAACGCGAGTGAATCTCGGCCCGTGAAGCCACTTGCAGAGTGCATAATGTAGGTCAAGGTCGTTCTACTGCAGGCACTTCCGCCGGGTAACATTTTGCCGCCACGGGTGGAAACTGATGTGGACACGAGTGGAGGTGTCCCGGGAGGTGTCTTCAGTATAAGCATTCAAATAAAAGATCATTCAGAAACCTAAGAGAGTGTTCATATCATATAGGGCCTATCAATTACAGGGCGTGGGTGGGGGGGGGGGGGGGGGGCTAAGTTCTTATACATGTAGGCCTACTAAAATTAGGGCCCACAGCTTTTTCCAAACTAGGTACCGGTACCTGGTAGTTCTAGGAAAATAATATTTGATTTTTATTATTTTATTATAATTTTTTTATTTCAACATTAGGCCTACTATAGGGCGAAGGCGCGAAAAATTGTTTGCCCTTCCCCCCTTTGAACTTTAGTAATGCGCACGCTTTTTGCTAAAAAGGGGCTGAATTTTTCATGCCCCCCCCCCTTAAGAGGGGTCAGAATTTTCTACGCCCCCCTTCTGGAGGGGTCGGAAATTTGTATCCCCCCCCCCCAAACCCACTCCACAAGGCTGGCTGCACAGCTCATTGGAGCCAATCAGGGAGCACGGTTGCATGACCCCCTCCCTCCTGGTCTACTCCAGTACCCCTGACCCACTTTCGGGTCTTAATTAAGTCTTAATAAGTCTTAGTCTTAAGGGAGTGATCATTTATTATCAACAGGGGGGGGGGGGCAAATAAATTTGGAACCCTTGACCGGGGGGGGGGCAAACAAATTTGGACCCCTCTGGGGGGGGGGGGGCAAAAAAATGTAACCTGTTTTGAGCCAAAAAGCCCGCACGTTACTATGCTTCAAAGGGCCCGCGCGAGAGCCGATTTTCGACCCTAAGGGGGGGGGGGGTAAAAGATTTTGACCCCTTGACCGGGGGGGGGGAGTAAAAAATTTTGCACGCTCCGCGCGGAAACCCACCACCCCCCGCCTATTGTTAAAAAATGATCACTCCCTAAAGTCAAAAGTCTCAATAAGTCTTAGTCTTAAAGTCTTAATAGTACTCACCATTAATAAAGAAGAAAAACGGGGGTTGGAGGGCAGAGAGCCCCCCCATGATATCAACATATGATGCCATCTACATCTGATGGGTACTGGTACCTATAATTAAGACTTTTAAGATTAATTGATAAACGATACTAGGCACTGGATAGCCCTACACCTATTTAATATGTTGATGCCCACACGATTCTTACAGCTGAGCCTTTTTTCGTTTGAGTTTCAAAGTTTTTATTGGCGTCAACAGTAATACAACGACAATTTATGTATAGCCTATAGGCTAGGCCTAGCCCAACATTATAACACTTCAAATTTGCATAATGGTTTTACAAATAACAGTTTGAATAAACATGAGAATTTAATATAATACAGGGTTATAACCTCTATCCACGATAAGACCAGCTTACATGGTCAAGGCTTAAATGTTCTCACACACAATCTCATCCACAATATGAAACATAAATATAATTAATGAGCTATATATGACAGAGTGGAGATATATAATGGTAATGATGGTATGATACATGATTGGATCCATAGTTTCCATGATGAGATGAAAAATGCATTAATGTAGGCTCTTCATGAATATGTTATGTTGATGAATTCTTTCAGTCCAGGAATATATATACATATATATATATATATATATATATATATATATATATATATACATATATATATATATATATATATATATATATATATGTATATATATATATATATATATATATATATATATATATATATATGTATATATATATATATATATATATATATATATATATTACGTCCTTATAATGGCCTGTTACTTATTACAAAATGTTATATATGGTCTACATGCAGAGTGACACATCTGCAACAAATGCCACCAGACTAAGATGCCTTATGTATTTACAAATTGTTATAGCTGTTTCTTTGTAGGCATTTTTGATCTATCATTACATAGATATCATAAAAAAATTCACAAAGAATAAATTAACACATGTTTCAAAGACACAAAAGCGACATAATTCTAAATACAAGCTGCTTCAGAAGCACTTGCGATGTACAATGGCAGGTCCACACTCGTCATACTCGTGTTTGCTGATCCACTGCTGCTGGAAGGAGGAGAGTTCTGCCAAGATGGCTCCACCGATCCACACCGAGTACTTCCTCTCATCTGGGGCACTGACCTTCACCTTGATTGAGGATGGTGCCAGTGCCGTCAGCTCCTTCTGCATCCTCTCACAAAGACCTGGTATAAACAGATGAAATAGAGTTTGAGTTTGGGATATAGGTGAGACACTTATTAATGCTTTAAAGGAAGGATGTTGCTAAAAGATGTCATTTGTCATCATGTTGCACCAAATTAATGCAGCCCCGGAGAGTAACTCAGCAGTCCTGCATTGGTGCATCGTGATGACCCTATTGGAGTGTCTCAACCCCATAGGGTCAGCATACACTGTAAAAAGTTGTTGTTTGTGAACAGCAATATGTGCTGTAACTATACAGTACTTTAGCTGTAAAAGATAATACAGCAACTTTTGCTGTACACATACAATTCTGTTACTGTAGATGCAGGTTCGAATCCCATAACCAGCAACCAGAGGGAGAGAGAGCAGAGAGGTTGGAGGGAGTAACATACTCCACAGCTCAAATATGACCTGATCTTTTCAAAAGCCTATTGATGCAGGCCACATATAAGTGATTGCCCCTCTAGCTCAGTTGGTAGAGCAGTGGGAGATGTAGTCTGAGGGTCAGCAGTTCTAGTCCCGGCAGGAAACTCTCATACAAACTACTTTTCTCCTGATGCAATTCTAAAGTATAATATATTTTGGTACACTGAAATGTTACTATTGAAAATATGCAGAGGATAAAACCAATGTATATCTACAATCTGCATGAAAGATAGTAAAATTTACTTTGAAAAACATCTATAGGCCATCAAGATTACACTCCAACTAATGGTAGTTTAGTACTTATTAGTACATTACTGCAATAGGGTAATTTTCATATTAACCCTTAAGACATGAACAGTCTAGTTCTAAAATTGTCCCCAGGGATCCTGTGTTGACCTTGTTACCATTCACACATAAGTAGGAGGTGTTTCAATGCACCTGACATGCAGGATTCACTGGTGTAGTGGTCATGGTTCAGGACTATATGCATTGGAACCTGGGGGTTCAAATCTCCAAGGTGTTGAATATGTGAGCCTTTTTAGAACTCAGGTCTGCGTCTACAGTAGATTCTACTGTAGGTCTACAGCAGAATTTACTGGAACCAAAGTTGCCCCCAATAGTTGCTGTACAGGAACACTACTTACTTCTAACAGTGTAATGCTTGAATACAGCACTGGCGAGTAACTCATGAGGGCTGTATTCATGCACTAGGACGACCAAGGCATGATGCATTTATGAACTACTCCGTCCTTAAAGGGTTCAACCAACTGTATCCATGGTGGAACGATGATCAGTTTTTGACATTACTTGATGGTGAGAGAATGAATCATTTAACTGCCTTATTTTTGACACTTTATATTATTGTACATTTGACATAAATTAACTTCTTTGCGATTTAAGCAAATGTACAAAGATATCATCTTAATATTCCTATCTAACATCCATACACTGTTAATCTAAGGTCAAATTAAAGTTAAATCAAGCCCAAGTTTTTGAATAATTTATTTTGGTCTAAAAATGCTATACATTATATTTAACCTTATACTTCAAATTAAATTGTCTTTTGTTACTTATGATATAACTCTTACCTGGATACATAGTGGAGCCACCAGACAGCACAAGGTTACTGAACAGGTCACGGCGGATGTCAACGTCACACTTCATGATAGAGTTGTAGGTAATCTCATGGATACCTGCAGACTCCATACCTGCAGATAAGGATAAAGACAGTTAGAGAATGGAGGTAATCATCCAAACTTTGTCACAAAACCGTACCGTCACGAATTAGTGCCGGGGCACTATTCAATTTGGAGGGGTCATTAAACACAAGACAGGCGCTTATACAAGATCCTTTTATAGTGCTTAAGGACCATTTGAAGACCCCTGTACCCCCGGCGCTTATACAAGACCGGCGCTCTTTCAAAACAGGTGCTTATTCACGACGGTACAGTAGCTTACATTGGGGAACCAAGGACTTTGAAAAGGGAGACGGAGAAAAATGCATAAAATGGGACAGACGGATCGAAATATCATTAGATTGCCAATTACATGTAATTTCTAAAAAGAACTCACCAACAAATGCAGGCTGGAAGAGGGCCTCGGGACACCTGAAACGCTCGTTCCCGACAGAGATAAGTGAACCATCCGGAAGTTCATAGCTTCTCTCCACCTGAGAGGTTAATGCTGTCTTCTGTAGCTCCTCCTCAAAGTCAAGCGCCACATAACACAACTTCTCTTTGATGTCTCTAGCAATTTGCTTCTCAGCTGCAATCAAAGTAGAAACATTTTAGCTATTTGGCATGTGTTCACTAATGGCCTATGTACTTAATTTATGCCCGAGGGACAGACTCACATGCGAGCGTCAACAAAATAATCTGTCCAATCTTAAAAGGCCAATCTTAAAAACGTTACTATCTTAAAGTCAGTGGACTATCTTAAACAAAACATTTATTTAAGATAACCGGTTCTACCCCTCTCTTCCCTAGATGGCGCCAGTGATGAACCACTGGTTAGACTACACAGTCCATTGTAGGATAGACTAGTCAACTAGAATCTAATGGGGGGGGCTCTGCTTTTTTTTCTTTTAGATGATTATGTTGTCTCATCTGGGTGTAGGGTATATACTATAAAGGCAGAACCCAGCTAGCATAGTGTGGGTATGTGACACTAGGTGGCAATACAAAACAGTACATTCTTAAATCAATGTTATTATCTTAAATAAATATTCTAACGTTTTTAAGATTGGACAGTTTAAGAAAGTTTAAGACTGGACAGATTATTTTGTTGACGCTGCCAGGTGAGTCTATCCACTTGTGCTTAATTTATATCCCTTCCGATATAGCCACTTGATACCTTGCATTATAGGTCCATGCATAAAAGCTAGCGATGCTCTGTATATCAGAATACCTATCGTCACAATTCTGCCACCATTTTATTTTATTACAGTTTAAGAGGTTATTTTCTCTAAGGCAAACTTTATACATCAGAAAACTATCTTTACAACTCAATCAATTGGTCAATCAAATCGACTGTAATATATTATTTGTGAACCCTTTAAGGATGGCTTCATGCATCAATGCATCATGCCCTTGGTCATCATGATGCATGAATGCAGCCCTGGTAAGTAACTCACCAGTGCTGCGTTCAAGCATCATGCCAACCCTACAGGGTTTAGACACTCCCTAAAGGTTGGCATAATGTGCCAATGCAGCACAGGCGAGTCACTTGCTGGGTCTACATTGGTGCATCATGATGACATCATGACAAACTTTTAGTGACATGCATCCTTAAAGGGTTAGGCCAAAAAAAAGAAGTTTGTTTCAGGTAACATGGGCAGGAAATGTAGTGTCGGTAGGTCGGATTTTTGTTTTTCCAACTTCTTTTTTTTTAACATGAAAGTACGAGCCAGCCTCTCCGAAAACCCTAAAATTGACCCAAAAAAAGGCAAAAAAAAGAGTAAATTTCTTCAAAATTGCATAAAAAAACGTAGGGTCGGCCCTGTTTTGATAGGGTTGGTCGGGTGACCTGAAACAAACCTCTTTTTTCTGGCCTTAAATAAAATCCTAAGCTACATACATGAAGTGCAGAATCTGTAGCCCCTCTCACTGAGGATCCGTGCCAGGTATGTAGTTAGATCACGGCCAGCCAGGTCTACTCTTTCTACTGCATGGGGAAGAGCATAGCCTGCAATGGAGACATGAGTCAGAGATAAAAACCATAGTCACCTGTCATTATCCAAGTTTAAATTGTAAAAAGGCACAATACTTATGCACATGTCAGCAAGAGGTACTAGACCTATACTTAATTCATATTTTACTGAGACAATGATACTAAGGTGATACAGATAATGTGGTTGATCACCATTTAACCTATAGTTTGAAATAGAATAGGTTTCCCCCATTTTAGAACTATGGGTGTCACTTGACACTACTCATATTCAGTAAAAAATGGGCATGATGAGTCTTTTTATTTAATCTCTTTTTTTGTCTGCCTTCACCATGTAAGGAAACACTTTGCAACTTACCTTCATATATTGGCACTACGTGAGAAACACCATCACCTGAGTCTAACACAATGCCTGTCGTCCTCCCAGAAGCATACAGACTCAGCACCGCCTGAATGTTCACATAGAACGCCGGTACGTTGAACGTCTCGAACATGGTCTGTATCATGTGCTCCCGGTTGGCTTTGGGGTTGAGTGGCGCCTCTGTGAGCAGTACGGGCTGCTCCTCGGGAGCTACTCGCAGCTCGTTGTAGAAGGTGTGGTGCCAGATCTTCTCCATGTCGTCCCAGTTAGTGACAATGCCATGCTCCAGGGGGTGCTGGAGGGACAGAATGCCCCTGTGAGCCTGAGCCTCGTCGCCAATGTATGTATCCTTCAGCCCCATACCAGGCATCACAGACTGTGGGTAAAATAATGTTTTATGTCATCAACATTTTGATCTATTGTATTTAGATTAGGCCTTAAAAGAAATTGTATTCTGGTAACCCAATTAACCTACCCTATTTTTATGACCGACCCTAAAGTTTTATATTTTAGAGAAATATGTATCTTTAGGGGCTAAGTCTGGCGAAATATCTGTAAATGTACCAACTTACCAAAAACATATTTTGTAAATTCAAAAAAAATTAAAAAATCGACCTCCCTACCTACCCTATCTTTTTTGCCATGTTACCGGAATACAACTTTTTCTTGGCCTTCTGTATCTGGGAAGTGCCATAGGAGAATCTGAATATTATCTGCCCTCCTTCACCAATCTCCCCATGACCCCCATAAACCCCAACAATAACAAATCTGGCAAGACCCAGAAGTATCTGCCCCCCATGAGAACTGTAAAAGCGTGTATTATTATCAATGGTGAAAACACACTAACCAATGATTCTGTTGGTTCCAGTATCCTCCAGCAGGAGGCAGCATTACATCATATGATGGTACTTAGCTGGTTATGATTGTTATCCTACCGCCTTCAATAAGGGGCTCTCTAATATAAGAACTTTACATGCTAATGTTTAGATGAATTATTACTGTAACAAATCAAGGAGAATAGACTGATGATACAGCATCGATTAAAGTCTCACACATTTAAGTGTTCCTCGTGATTGATATCTCTCTTCATCACACATGTTTCTATTAACATGAAGGATGTTAACGGTAGAGCCAACATGCATTTCACCTCTGAATAATATCTGTTCTGAGGTTATATAAGGCTATAGAAAAACGTTTTAAAGTGTTTTATTGACCCAATATATAGCCTATTGAATACACTCCATTGTAACGTTAGT
The DNA here is from genome assembly GCA_947462335.1 of Harmothoe impar. Lineage (NCBI taxonomy): Eukaryota > Metazoa > Annelida > Polychaeta > Phyllodocida > Polynoidae > Harmothoe > Harmothoe impar. The sequence goes on along the minus strand of OX381718.1, from coordinate 12,358,153 downwards.
TTGTGGTGACCAAAACGTGAAGAAAAGACGAAAAAAATGACAGAAAACATTATTGATTCTAAGTTTTACGTCAATTAAACCTACCTGGAAATTATCATCAGAAACGTTATTTTGAATTCATTATGTAATAACAGATTTAAACTTACCTGATATTTGGGGCGGCCAACAAGGGCAGGGTAGACAGCACGAGGAGCGTCATCTCCAGCGAAGCCTGCCTTCACCATACCAGAGCCATTGTCAATGATGACAGCGGGAAGGTCCTCCTCATAGCAGCCTTGGTAAACCATGGTGTCTATGTCTGATATAGTAGTACTAGTAAACTTGGTCTTGGTGCAGGTGGAAGTGCTTGGGTGTGGGCCTAATACAGCTACTGGAGGTCCAGTGTAGTATGTGCTGGTGTGAGTTGTGTGATTGGGAGCACTGTGAGTGACTGAATGCCTACCTGGAGGGAGCTGGGTCCTTTTATATGAATGCAAACCATGCTGGGTAATTAGGTGTGACTGGTCATTGTCCTAATAAGGCATGAGATGACCAAGTTGGGTTGCACCATCGGGAGTTGTTCATTGAGGGGATTTTCCATATTAGGTAAAGGCTACTATACCTCTGTGGGATCTCTCCAAGCAGATTCCTGGTATGTAATATACCTATCACTAGCACCATGTCTAAGCTTGTTAGTAAACCATGGAGGTGCTAGGAGAGCGGGCTTACCTGGAGAAGCTTACATGTACATACCCAAAGTCCAACTCCATGGTTTACCTGCATGCTATTTTTAGACATGAGGCAGAGGTGGTGGGGTTCCCCGACCTGATTAAACCTTGGCTCCATACATGGTTTGGTTAGGCATGATAACATGGGGTGACATAACAGTTAATACTGTGCATACCCAGTCGATAAGTATGTCATCATTGGAACACCCTTTAAGGGACATATAGTGCATTAATGTATGATGCTCTTTGTTATCTTGATGCATGAATAAAACCCTGGTGAGTCTATACTTTCCAGAGCTGCATTCATGCATCATGGCGACACTTTGTTAGTGAGTCGACTCCGCAGGGTGGGCATGATGATGCTTGAATGCAGAGGGCTTCATTCATGCATCATGACGATAAGGGCCATTACTCATTCCTGCAGTATGTGACCCTTAGAGGGTGAGTCTATACTTGCCAGTGCTGCATTCATGCATCATGGCCACCCTGCAGAACTGATAACTCCCTAAAGGCTGCATCTATGCATTATAACGTCAAACAGCACGGTACTTAAAGCATGTTGCTGCCCTGCAAGGGTTAAGGCTATTGCAGCACTATAGGAGTACGTGACTGTATGTATGCTATGAGTCATTGATGGTTTAAGGGTCCTTATCAAACTTCCCAATACATGTATTTAGAAAAAGGTATCCAACGTTTCAGAATGTTTCTCCATGGCTCCTTTATGTTATGGTCAAACGTTGTGTAACGTTAAAAACGTTGTTTTGACACAACTAAAACTTTAGAGGCACCACCGAGGTTCGAACTCGGGCTCCTGGATTCAAAGTCCAATGTGCTCACCACTACACCATGGCGCCGGTTGGACACTTATATGATTATCTGTTATTTGAAAAAAGGAGAAGAACCAAGGTCAAATTGCATGAGCAAACTTGTTTTATTGTTATATAACTAGGCTATAACTCTCCACTCCTGCGCCACATTGTTTTGAGGTACTGGGTAACTATATATATACATATATATATATGTTTACCCTTTGGTGTGACTATACATGGGAATCCAATTTATTGACCATGTCGCCGGGTCGAATTTTAGAAAAATGCCGTGTCAATGTGTCAAAATTTATATAGAGCATTATGCTCTATTTAGCTATGTCCGTAAATTTGTAAAAGTGCCATGTCGCCTGTTTCGAATTTTAAAAGTGCTTTGTAGCCATGTCAAATGTGTCGGTTTTTAACCCATGTATAGTCACATTGCTTATTTGCGGATTCCAAAATGCACTGTACATAGATTATGTGTGAACGAGTCTGTTTATTATAGATTTAAAGAGTGGCTTAATACCAACAGCTATCTCTCTATGGGTTTGGTACCATCATTATGGTGTTATACATGTATGTACGATAATATTGATAGGCTACAACCTAGCCAACTCAAGAAGGTTTCTTCCTATAGGACTACATATATACAAATCAGGTCCGGGGACAGTCCATACCAGCAACATGCTCCATTTCATTGTAGGAATACTACTCAAAGTCTAAATGCAACCCTCCTTCTGTCCAAGATCAAACTAACTAACATAGTGCCTTGACAAAAAGCATATAAAAATTATACCGCCAAGCCTTTACAAAATAACACATTAAGCCTTTACAAGTTGATGGCAGCACAAAAATGATGATGCATTTTATCGAAAGATAAAAGGAAGTCATTTCTGACTTATGTAAGAGAATCTTACCAACTTGCAATATAATTTATTATAGACAGATATATGACAATATATTATGTATGTACATGTATTCCTTGTGCATGTCACTAAAAACTGAGGCTTGGACAACTCAGGAAATAGCTTGGAACCCCTTAATTTTCCAGGCATCTTTGGAGAGATGTAGATGCTCTTATGCTCTTATGACGAAAACCTGATAACATCTAGCTGCTTATAGATCAAGGTATCTTAACCCTTTATGGGCGACCAAAATTGTAGCTGCGGGGGGGGGGGGATTACCCCCTGGGGTGGGGGTTTGCTAAATTCCATAGAATTATAGTCAACATCCACCCCCTCATGATGTGGAATATACTCCTCCCTGAGATGCATGTAGAGTATACTTTACATTCACCCTCAATGGGTTAAGGCCTAGGGGCTTACTCATTGATGCACCTAAAAGATTTATCTTCTTGAACACATTAGTTACGATATTATTCTTAGCTTGTAGAAGATGCAACAAGGGACAAACCTGCCGAGTCACTAGACGCCGCCCATTCTCTGCGTAATCTTAAATCCCCACTTCTGGCGTAATCTTAAAGTCTTAATAGTACTCACCATTATTAAAGAAGGGAAAAAAAGGAAAAGAAGAACGGATGTTGGGGGAGGAGCCCCCCTATTACAACTAGATTGAGTTTTGTTATTAAGATTACGGGAAAAGTGGGGTTTTGTTATTAAGATTACGGGAAAAGTGGGCTTTTTTAGATTATGCACAGAGTGGGCGGCATCTAGTGACTCCGCAGGTTCGTCCCCACGTGCTTAGAAGATGCTTCTGTTGATGCAATGACAGACATTCACCACTCCTACCCAATGGAGGAAGTCTCCTGTGTTTTATCAATACCACAGATCCTGCGACGGACTTCCTGTTTAAAGGGCGTGTATGAAAAGCCATATATGAAAGGATTAATGCAGGAATTCAGGAAGGCCATCATCACAGTGAAGTGGTAGAAGAACGTATTGCGATCTAACGACACACCAGCATTCATCAACACAAAAAAGGTTTGATTGAACACCCAGCAAACAAAGTATGCAATGCAGACATCCACTAGCATCTTAAAGACATTGTTGCTGGCAGTTTCCATTTTATCGGTGGCACCTGCAGATTGGGTGTTGCTTGTGTTGTTTTCATCAGGCTTGGGTTGAACCCTGGACCTGATAAGAAAATACATGCGGCTATAAGCAAATGCCATTATACCAACTGGCAAGAAGAGCTTCAGAAATGCACTAAAGAGGCCAGTAAATCTTTTGACCTCAGGCGTAGGAAAATTAACGAATGCCAAGCAGTACCCATCTGGCCCAGCCTCATGTGTTGGTAGCACAAGAAGAAGCTGATACACAGTTCCAAATAGCCAGACAAACACAATGGTGATTTTCACCTGTGTAGGACCAAATGATGTCTTGTGTTTGATAGGATAGCAAACCTGAAAGTAAAAGAGTAAAATAAACCTCAGTGATCTGTGCAATTAAACCTCTATGTTACTCTACTTCAAATATTTGATCATCATACAATCATATTAAATATATATTGACACCTTACTCGAGTGTTATATTACTTGTTCAGCTGACAATAAGAATGAGTTAAAGTACAATTTAAAAATTGAGGTAGAGGTAATGAATATATGTTTATCATTCCTTACCTGAAAGTACCTCTCCAGCGTTAAAGCAACTAAGTTGTAAGTGGATGACAAAAATACACTCCACATGAGCATCTTGGGCTCCCAAATGCGACAGAAGAGTTCTCCCGTCCATCCAAAATGTCCACCAGTCTTGAAAGGTGTAGTTGACTGAGCAATGACAAGAACTGAACCAAAAAGGTCCAGAGCACTCTGGCTGATAATGAACTGGTTTGTCAGCTTGGAACGCATCTTCTTGGACGTGCCCATGATATAGATGACAAATGCATTACCAATAATGCCAACAGTGCCAATTAGGATGTAGATAATAAAGCGTATTTGTGGGGTTACAATCTCAGGTTTGCCACCATCCTGGATAGTTGTGGTTTCTGCTGTTGCCAGAATGGAGATGTTCAGGTCTGCCATGTCTCCTCAGAGTTAGATGCACTTACAGCAACTTATTCTCCTAATGTGTTCACTGAAAGGAAAGCTGTAAAAAAGTGTCAAATATTTTCTGTAAGTCTCATTCTGTTAAAGAGTATTGAATCAATAGTTTAAAATTCATATAAATGAAATGTTATCATCAACTTCAAGTATGCCACAATTCTTTGTATTAACCTCCTGATTGCACACATAGTGTAGCCTTTTTTGATCATCAGAATGATCTTCCTTCCTCTTTTTAATTGTCAATGCAAAACAAGGATTGAACTACATGCAAATTTATTCTCTCACGCCCGATTTAATAAAAAAATGATTGTAGCCCCTTCTGATCATGTGATCAAATAAATTATGGCGAGTCATAATACAATGATCAATTGGATGAATACACATTCATTATCTGAAATATCCAATGTAAGGTAAAGTAATCCAATTAAGGCTGGAACCTGGTGTCTCTCAAACCTTAGGCCTGCAGCCACCTCAAACTGCTTTCCCATTGCTGTGTAATTTTACTTTAACTTGGTACCCATCTAGCCATATCAACAGCCTGGGAAAGAAATTGACCTCTGTTCCCTAATGCAACGTTAGTAAATATGAAAATCAAAAATTGGGATTGCCTATTCTTACCAGATATAGGCTGAGTGTCTATAGTGTAGAGCAGTGTAGCGCCTGTAAGTATAGAGGCGTGTTTCGTCCGCTTCTAAAACTGAGATGTTGTTGAGGGTGTGAGGGTTATTGAGGGTGTGAGGGTTGTTGAGGGTTTGATTTACTATATAGGTGCTCTATCAACTCAAAACACCTAGATGGCAACGTCATGTATCATATTGACCACTTGTTGAGATGGACAAAATGCACTAAACCTCAAAAATATCAGAACAATTTGTGAAAAGATATTGATCCTTTACCTATCATTGTTCAATTATGAGATCAAAGGCTAGCAGAGGGTACACAAGGTTGTTGTGCCTCTGCTAATATTAACATGCAGATCTTGTAGGGATTTTTTGGCACATTTTGTGATAATTATAAGATCAAAGCTTTCCTGCAAGAATCAATCTTTTACTTTTTGTTTATCACTCAGTTGCAGATGCTGAAATATTTCATGAATGTATGTAAAACTCCTTCCTTTAATCTGGTACTTATAGAAGGAAGTTCTGATCCTCACAAAGTATGCAATATCTATGCTACTTACTACAGTCAAGGAAATCGATTTCTGTATAACATATAGACAACCCTAGCAGCAAACACAGTGTCGCCCCAGTTGCGGGACACACCTTGTTTGCCGATGTGGCCCAAAGTGGGCTAACCGACAGGCGCCTGTCGGTTTAGGGCACTAGGCAATGGTGTAGCCCCAAGCGGTCGGGCTGCCCATGATGGGTGCAGATCAGTTTTTGGACGGGCCGTCCACTTTGGGCTTAGATCACTTTTTTGCATGAGCTGCCCACTTTGGGCTGGGATCAGTTTGGGACGGGCTACCACAGTGAATATATACAATCATTCACCAATATTTTCTTGTAATTGTTGTACAAGATATCTTAGGTCCTGCTAATCAACTCTAAGGCCTAATCATACTATTCCTACTCAACTATAAAGTCTCTACTGCCAAGCTCTTCATTTGTACCGTAATGTTCAAACCCAACAGCTCATGTACCAAATATCCCCTCTGATTAGCCTACAGAGGTGTATTTGGAGAATGTAATGTTACCGTAAATTCTCGTATAAGCCGCATCCCGAGTTTGGGCTGATCCTATAAGCTGCACTGGCCATCTGATTATGGTGGCTTTAATACTGTACTATAGTAGCAAAAACCTGCGTATAAGCCGTACCCCGACCCTGGGCCAATCCTATAAGCCGCACCAGCGATCTGACCCTCGTACTAGCCGTGGCTTCTACGCGAGAATTCACGGTACTCAATTTTATTTGTGATTCCAAACGTGAGAGCCCTGCATAATTTGTGTATTGTAAAGGAAGGCCCATTGTACCTGACAGAGACATTTTAGAAACAATCTGCAGAGGTTTGCTGCTCCTGTGGATGTCATCCCCAAGTGGTGCAATTTTTGTAAAATTACTCAAATATAAAGTCTCTGAGCACATTTTAGACCTGCCTTCCAGTTGTAATTGGCAGAATGATAGGCTACTTCATTGGTTTCTTGTCACTAGAAAACATGCAGTGTATACCCTATATGAGTGGTTAACTGTAATTTTAAATGAAGGTTCAACCTTTTTTGTACCTGTACTCAGAATTTTATTAAATGACTGTAGAGGTTTGTTGATACTGTGCTAAAATATGAAGGAGTTTGGTGCTCCTTTGCATTAGCATGTCATTTCAAAATACTTCTACTAAAGTAACATCATTCACTTATATTCCATTTAACCCCTTCCACACGATAGTGCACAATTTGCACATAGATACCTGACTCAGGGACCAAAAGCAGGGGGTAAACATGCTATTCTGAAAATGTTGCAGTGTTTGGAAAACATAGAGAAGTCATTGTATGTTTGGTACCAAATTCAAGATATTGTCATCCTCTATTTGACATGATGTTCTAGATGAGTGTGCTTTCAACGTTCAAAATGGTAACCATGGCAACAAACTAGTTCACATTTTCCTCTTCTTCCTGCAGTTTTGCGGAAATATTAGGTATGTCTGGCAAGCTGTCAATCAGTAAATATTTATGTTACAGTGACAAGTAATATAGATTATGGAAGGGAATCTCATGAAGAATGCCAAAAAACAAACATCAATTTGATCCCTAAAGTGTTAACATCACAGTCCAAGCAAGGATGGAATTTAATGAAGATTTTGGATTTTTTTTTTTTCATGTCACACTCTTTTTTTAGTATATAATAATGATAGGATACTCTCAATACAATGTCATTAGTGTTTTATTGAAAACAGGTAATAATTTCTATGAAATTCAAATATATTTGGTCAGAAATACAGTGTTAAAAGGGTTTCAAACCCCAGTATTTCTTGAAAGTTTGAGGATCTCAATGTTCTTTTTTTTGTATGCACAAACGCATATAGAGTACCTGTCTGTACACCAACTTTCAAGTATATGGACCGATTATGTAAATGTTGATGCGATAATGTTTTATTCTTGAGTAATGTATGTTACAAATATCTGGAAGGTCTCTCTCCATGGGCTACCAGAGCGGACTAATAAGGAGGAACTCATTTAAATCATGTTTTTTTATGACATTTTGTATAGTAATAAACATATTGATGCATAGAAGACATGGCAGCCAGTGTCACAGTTTACCAAGTGATCCTTTATTATAGCTGAGGAGAATACAATGGTCTTACAAGGATGTGTATTGCTTTATACCAGCTCCTCATAATGTTGATGGGCATAATAGTGCCTTTTCAGTGAGGGAGGATTGCATGACTATCGTCTAGCGACCACTCCCCACTAGGCACGACCTGACCTAGCTCACATGATTTTTAGGGTAAAGCATGGCCTTAGTTGGGGGGAGGGATCATGGGTGGGTGAATGAATTAAAGGTGGATGACCTGTTGTACTCATCATTATATGTGCATGTAGGGTGCTATTTGTACAACATATCTCACCGAGGTGCAAAGATTTCCTCCTCTATGTGTGTATACAATTTGAACATATCCGGGGACAATCCATACAAGTAATATCATCATCAAATGTAGGAAAAATATTTAACCCGCATATGAATCTTAAATACAATACTCTACTGCTAGACTAACTTTACATTGTGAGAGGAATATTGATTCAGAATATAGTGCAACAAATAGGGAAAACTGATTTATCAGTCTTTTGTATAATATGGACATTGTTGTCGGCATAACTTTTACATAGATGAATAAGAGATTAAGCTTCATATAAACAACAATAAGGCTTAAATGAATGTCAGCCCACATCGCCAATAGCACTCACACATATGGGTCATGCACTGCTGGGCTAGCATACATGGGCCAAGGGCCATTTTGGTGAGGGTCAGGCTATGCTGTACCTTCAATAACAGGCTGGACTATTGCTGGATCCTCATGCCACAGTCTGACAATGCTGGACTCTTGGAGGCTGAAAGAGACTCTGCCCAGAGTCCAGCATGGCCAGACACTGCCATGAGGATACAGCATGGCCAGACTCTCGAGCTATTTGGGTGAGTACAGCAATGCCTGCCCTCATGTGGGTGGGTTCAGCAATGCTTGACCCTCACAGAAATGTCTGACCCTTGTAGGCAAGTTCTTTTGGTGACAGAGCCAGCGCCCAGCTTACTCTCACATTTTTCTGGGCGAACATTTACCATTATTACACAGTGGATGATGTTTCTTCTGCTTTATTTCCACCACAGATCCTACGACGGACCTCCTGTTTAAAGGGTGTATATGAAAAGCCATAGATGAAGGGGTTGATGCAGGAATTCAGGAATGCCATCATCACAGTGAAGTGGTAGAAGAACGTATTGCGATCTAATGACACACCAGCATTCATCAACACAAAAAAGGTTTGATTAAACACCCAGCAAACAAAGTATGCGATGCAGACACCCATTAGCATCTTAAAGACATTGTTGCTGGCAGTTTCCATTTTATCGGTGGCATTAACAGATTGTGTGTTGCTTATATTGTTTTCATCAGGCTTGGGTTGAACCCTAGACCTGATAACAAAGTACATGCGGCTATAAGCAAATGCCATTATACCAACTGGCAAAAAGAGCTTCAGAAATGCATTAAAGAAGCCAGTAAATCTTTTGACCTCAGGGGTAGGAAAATTGATGAACGCCAAGCAGTATCCATCTGTGCCAGCCTCATGTGTTGGTAGCCCAAGGCAAAGATGATAGACAGTTCCAAATAGCCAGACAAACACAATGATGATTTTCGCCTGTGTGGGACCAAATGACGTCTTGTGTTTGATGGGATAACAGACCTGGAAGTAAAAGAGTCAAATAGACCTCAGTGACCTGTGCAATTACATCTTTATGTTACTCTGCTTCAGATATTTGATCATCATCATACAATCATATTAAATGTATATTGATACCTTACTACTTGTTGAACTGACAATAGAAATGAGTTAAAGCACAATTTAAAAATTGAGGTAGAGGTATTGAATATATATTTATCATTCCTTACCTGAAAGTACCTCTCCAGCGTTAATGCAACTAAGTTGTAAGTGGATGACAAAAATGCACTCCACATTGGCATTTTCGGCTCCCAAATGCGACAGAAGAATTCACCCGTCCATCCAAAATGTCCGCCTGTTCTGAAAGGTGTCGTTGATTGAGCAACGACAAAAACTGAACCAAGAAGGTCCAGAGCACTCTGGCTGATAATGAACTGGTTTGTCAGCTTGGAACGCATCTTCCTCGACATGCCCATGATATAGATGACAAATGCATTACCAATAATGCCAACAGTGCCAATTAGGATGTAGATAATAAAACGTATTTGTGGGGTTACAATCCCGGGGTTGCCACCACTTTGAATAGTTGTGGTTTCTGTTGTTGCCAGAATGGAGATGTTCAGGTCTGCCATGTCTTCTCAGAGTTCGATGCACTGACAGCAAATTATTCTCCTAATGTGTTCACTGAAAGGAAAGCTGTAATAAAATGTCAAATATTTTCTGTAAGTTTCACTCTGTTAACATGCATCAACCCAATGATTTGATATCTATGTAAATGAAATGTTATCATCAACTTTGTCAATTACGGTACTCTGGGAGATGTTCAAGTCTGCAATCATTCTATTGCTGATTGCACACAGAGTGTTTTAGATTGTCCTATCAAATTAAAGAAAAGTCCATCTTAGGAAATTTGTGATCATGTGATCCTTTGCTTTATGCAGGGTCCTCATATTATAATGTTTAATTGGATTAATATGCGTTCGTTATCTGTTATATGAAATGTCCAATCTAAGGTAAATAAATCCAATTATAGCTTCAACCTAGTGCCTGCAACCACCTTGAACTGCTTCCCAGTTGCTGTGTGATTTTACTTTTACTTGGTACTCAGTTAGCACATATCATCAGCCTAGGAATGCAATCGATCTCCATTAACTGATATTTATACCACACTTGGGTGGAAAGACAAAAGAAACTGCCTGACTGTATAAGACGTACAGAAGGTGAGAAAACCACTCTCCACTGGTGTGGCATAAGTCAGTTAAACAACATCCAGAGGATTGCACTATTATATTGGCTTAGTCACGGCTGAACACACTCGCCTGCGGCTTGTGATCAGCCTTGCCTGTCGCCAATATAATACATGCAAACCTCTGGATGTAGTTTAACTACTACGTAAATCGAAAATTGAAATTGCCCATTCTTACCAGCTTTGTGCACAGTGTAGAGCAGTGTAGATCCTGGTAAGGGTGGAGGAGTGTTTCGTCCCCTTCTCAGACAGAGATGTTGTTGAGCGTGTGAGGTTTGTTGAGGGTTTGAGTTCTTATATAGATGCTCTATTTGGAAACTTCATGTATCATATTGATCACTTGGTGAGGTGGAAAAAATGCAATAAACATCAAGAATATCTTCTGATGATTTAGAGAATAGACCCTTCACCTATTGTGGGTTCTTGTCCTATTATAAGATCAAAGGCTAGGAGAGGGTGGACAAGGTTGTTGTGCCTCTGCTACTACACAGAGATCTGAACAGGTAAGGCCTATTTTGGTACTCGCTAACACACTTGGTATTACATATGACCATTATAAGATCAAAGCTTTCTTGCAGCTTATCACTCAGCTGCAGACGCTGAAATATTTTATGGATGCATGTACAAATCCTTCCTTTAATCTTGTACCTATAGAATGAGGTTCTGGTCCTAACAAAGTATGGAATATCTTTCTTTGGGACACAGTTGAGAATGTTACCTACTATAGTCAAGGAAATCGATTTCTGTCTAACATATAGACAACCCTAGTAGCAAACACAGTCTGGCCTCAGTTGTGTTTGCCATTTTGGACTAACCGACGTACGCCCTTCGGTTGACGGCACTGGGCAATGGTAGGGCCCCCAACGGGCTCAGATTGATTTTTGGCCAATTTGATGCCACAGTGCCACCTGATAATCATGGGTTTTTAGAATCTATTATTTTCTTGTAATTGTTAAATAAGATATCCTAGGTCCTGCTAATCAACCTAAGGCCTACTCATGATCTTCCTATCCAATTATAGAATTATCAAGCAGGCCTATTATCATCTGGTCATTGTTGTGCATGTGGAAACTGGTAAGATGGATAGACCATGTTAAAACATGAAAACAGTTTGAATATCATACAAATCGGTCAACCGGTTTGGATTTGACAGCCATTTGAAAATGTAAAACTATGGATTAGACTTAGCCTTGGTCCCAACTAGATTATACAGGCACATTGTAAGCATTCAGAAATCCCTGAGAAAATTGATAGATCAGGGAAAAGCTTGATTCCTGATTACAGTATATATCTCCTTTATACAATGAAGTATCGATATGTGCAAACTTGATTTATTTTGTGTTGACCCTCAAAATGTGATATATTACAAATGAACTCATGGATCTTGCACAGGAATGGTTTAATCTCATAAGTTTGGTAGTATCCCATTTCACAAACATATCAGATATCCAATTGGTTCTCTGGGAATCCTTTATCTAGGTTAAGGAGACTGTGTTTATTTTTTTTCTTGTATCGAGAACCAAGGCTAACTTTACAATTTGCATTTAAAAACTAGGGAAACACTAATTGTCCTATTGTCCCTAAACATTGGAAATGACCAGACTCCAAATTAACACCACACAACTTTTGTTGCAGATATATATCAAGTTGAATTCTTTTATATGGATAGGTCTATATGGTATACCTTAGTTCCAAGCAATTTCTCCTTATTTGAAGTATTACATAACACTGAGTGATCTGATGAAGATGTTATGTAAATTATATATAGCCAATATCTGAGGGCATGTGCTTTCAGTTTGGACTCTGGTGCAGGGGATCGGTACTGGTTAGGTGATTTATGGGGATCTCGCTCTTTCACCATTATTCATATAAACTAACTAGTTAGTTGATATCATAGAGTAAAGAAATACCTTTCAAATGATCCCAAATAGTTATATAAATATTTCCTAAAATTGCCCAAAATTGTGTGAAAAAACTCTTATTTTTAAATTTTTAAAATGCTTCAGAGAGGCCTACCACTACTCTGGCCCTGAATGTTCCGCTTACAGTGGAACTCTTTCTGGGACTACATCTCTAAGGGTGTGGAAGCGAGAGTAGTTTGTGAAGCGCATATATTGGACCTTTCGGTAGCATGTTTTGAATATGTGATAATCCAAATATTATGGCTTTGACAGCATTTCCAAAAGTATGTGTTTTCAAACGTATTTACCCAAGTGACACAGCCAGCGGTGGCCTACTGGGATACCTGCTTACATAGCAATGCTAATCTTTCAAATTTTGAATAGGTTCATTAGTGTATAGCCTGCTAATTGAATAAGTGAAGTCTCAAGGCAATGTGCAGTGACAAGTGATATTTTATTAACTGTGTGAATCAGCATCCATAAGATGACCATTGTTTATTATAAATCACACGTAGTTCACTCGGTTAATTAACCAAAAAGAAAAAATGTCTTTCTGAGCAGGTGTGTACGTCGAGGTGCGGCAGGGTTGTGAGGTCGGTGCCTGCCGGCGGTGGCTGTATATACCCACCAGCAACCTCCCCCTGGCGGTGATTTCAGGTAGTGTCCAACCTCCACTGAAGATGGCGTAGTGGAGGCATGTTCATACATGTACAGTAGTTCCAACTAACCCACCAGGGGGCGTATTGTCAATGTCTCCGCCATACTCATATAACCATGTGTCCTGCTTATTTCTCACAATTCAGGTGCATTCCGGTAGTAATACCTATTGTACCCAGTGAAGACTTGAACCTGGGACCTCCTGCATGTGGGTTTTACAGTAGGTGAGTATAGCTGAACAGTATGTAATACTGGAAACCAAAAATATGCCCTTTAATACTGTTAATCTACAATCTCACAGAGGCACTGTGCAGCTACACTAATTTCCGACAGTGTATCATAAATGAAGGTCTATTATTCCTGTACAGAGAAATGTTAGAAACAATCTGCAGAGGTTTGCTGCTCCTATGGATGTCATTCCAAAGTGCTCGCACCCATGTTTACACATGTCTTGGCGGGCTTTAACCTCAGCCCGGCGTGTCATTGCGCCCTCTGGAGGACCACTAACCGACCACACTGGTGGCTCCCCCTACCCTTTCCCTCTTACACTACCCACATAAAATCCGCCCAACACTCACTCCTTTATCCTCGTCCTTACCCATAGGACTTCTACAATTTTCCCACCCACCCACACCTTTCTCTTTACTCATGTAATTTTAACTACTTAAAAGTATAAATGGTACATTTTGTATATTTTACGGTATAAAACATACATCATTCAATAATGTATTCTTAACACATAAAGCCTACCATTGTTATACAGGCTATTCTACATATAATCTAATAAATTTTATAAACCCAATTCCTGCGTTAGCCTTCCTTCAGAGCACGGAGTAATGAACCCCAAATATAAAGTGTCATTTCAGTCCTGCCTTTCAGTTGTTTCTTGTCACTTAGAAAATATGTGCCTTGTTAAAAACAGCTATTGTAGTCCACATGTACTGTAATTATCTTTTTACCCCAACAGTCCGAATTGTTCTCCTTTTTTTAAAATTCAAAGATACAATGTATACCCTATATATATATATGGGTGGTCAGTATTTTGTACATCTTAAATGAAGGTTCAACCTATTTGGTACATGTACAAAGCATTTAAAAAGGAAGGACCTTGAGCTCTTGTGCAAAAATCCGAAGAGGTTTGGTACTGCTTTGCGTGTCATTTCAAAATACTTCTACTCAAATTACATTATTCAATTACCGTATTTGACGTAATAAGCACCCTGGGCCTGTTCTAGTCTAAAAAATGGGAGGGGGCACTTACTAGGGGGAGAGCGCTTATTACATTGAATACAGTATATTCAATTTGTATATTTCAAAACCCAATATTTTTTCAAGTTTTAAGATCTCAATATTCCATTTTGGTATACACAAACGTGCATAGATCACCTGTCTGTACGCCAACATTCAAATAAATGGACCGATTTTGTAAATGTTGATGTGATAACATCTTGAGTAATGTTGCAGATATCTGAAAGGTCTATCTACATGGGCAATCAAAACTGATTAATAAGGAGGAACTCATCAGAATGTCTTATATGAAGACATTTTGCTAAGTAATAGATATGTTGATGCATAGAAGACATGACAGTCAGTGTCACAGTTTACCATGCGTTCCTTTATTGCACTGGCACAATTTGCAGCTCATGAGAATACAGATGTGTTACAATTGTGTTACAACCATGTGAATGCCTATATACGACCCACACAAAGAGGAGCTAATTTTTATTTTATGATCTAGATATCAGATATTTCTACAGATATCATACTTTTCATGGAAAGATATATTCACTAAAGACATAGATATTCGGGATAAACTGAAATGTTTACCAGAACTCTTTACCCGACAGTTTATGAGACCCCCTCATAGGTTCACAGGCTCTCCCTATGCACACACACACACACACACACACACACATATATATATATATATATATATATATATATATATATATATATATATATATATAGCCTCCCCTACCCTTTAAAGGTGGATGACCTGTTGTACTCATCATTGTAAATGCATGTAGGGTGCTATTTGTACAACATATATCTCCTCTACTATATGTATGTATACAATTCATGTCCGGGGACAGTCCATACAAGTAATTTCCTCATCAAATGTAGAAAGAAACATTTTATTGCTAGATTAACATTACATTGTGAGATGAAAATAGATTCAGAACATAATGCAACAAGTTGTTACAAATAGGGATAATTGATTCATCAGTCTTTTCTATAATATGTACACTGTTGTTGGCATAATCCTTTCATAGATGAATAATCAGTCTGAGAGATTAAAAGAAAAGACCAGCGTAATTTTATGTGGCCTTCTATTTGTTGTTTTGGCACCAACTAGTAATTTTCTGATATGCATTCTATTAATATATGCAGCATGTAGCAGTAAAACGTGAATGAAAGAAGGTAGCTCATGCTGAGAATGACGTAACAAGAGAACATAAATGTACCAGGCACACTCAGCCCATCTATATTGATTGGTCTAGACACCACTATAACGACTTCTTGATTGGTTGCTCGGTAATATACATCTATCTCAATATACCTCAACAGCCAATTAAGAGCTACTCAAGGGCCAATCATGTGGTAGTGTGGGTGCAGACGATTTTCTATTTTGTATCTGTTTCATATATATTGGGTCTTGAGGCTTTCCTGATTACTTTATTTATGAAATGGAAGCAAAAAGAGGTTTATAACTAATTAATGACAACATTTTAATGCTCTCTCATCATGCATTGGCTGTCTGATGCATTATAAATCATCATAGAATATAGTGTATTTGCATAGGCTCAGTATGGCTGGGCACATTTTTGGTCTCATGTGACGTCACTCTCTATGTTTCTTTCAGGTTTAAATGCTACATGCTTGATATGGTGATAGAATTTATGTCGGAATATTGTTAGTTAATGCCTATACAACAAATAGAAGGCCACATATGAATACGCTGGTCTTTTCTTTTAGGCCTCTCAAACAACATTTAGCATTTTCACCCAGTGGAAGATGTTTCTTCTGCTTTATTTCCACCAAAGATTCTGCGCTGGACTTCCTGTTTAAAGGGTGTATATGAAAAGCCATAGATGAAGGGGTTAATGCAGGAATTCAGGAATGCCATCATCACAGTGAAGTGGTAGAAGAACGTATTGCGATCTAAAGATACACCAGCATTCATCAAGACAAAAAAGGTTTGATTGAACACCCAGCAAACAAAGTATGCAATGCAGACACCCACTAGCATCTTAAAGACATTGTTGCTGGCGTTTTCCATTTTATCCGTGGCACCTGCAGGTTGTGTGTTGCTTATATTGTTTTCATCAGGCTTGGGTTGAACCCTAGACTTGATAACTGAATACATACGGCTATAAGCAAATGCCATTATACCAACTGGCAAAAAGAGCTTCAGAAATGCATTGAAGAAGCCAGTAAATCTTTTGAACTCAGGGGTAGGAAAATTAATGAATGCCAAGCAGTACCCATCTGTCCCAGCCTCATGTGTTGGTATCATATAGGTAAATTGGTAGGCAATACCAAATAGCCAGACAAACACAATGATGATTTTCACCTGTGTAGGACCAAATGATGTTTTGTGTTTGATGGGATAACAGACCTGAAAGTAAAAGAGTCAAATAGCCCTCAGTTATCTGTGTAATTACACCTCTATGTTAAACTGCTTTAGATATTTGATAATCATCATACAATCATATTAAATATATACTGTATTCAACATACCTTAATAACTGCCTTCTCCCTAATAAGTGCCCCCCCCCCTTTTTGGAGCATTTTTTTAAAGACTAGAACAAAGGCTCAAATCTCAAGATTTTAGAGATGATTAAACTCTTAAAACGGCATAAAAATTGTTTTATAAGTGCCCAGGGCATTTATTATGTCGAAAATGGTATTGACGCCTTACTCCAGTGTTATACTTTTTGTTAACTGACAAAAGAAATGAGTAAAAGTACAATTTAGAAATACTAAGTATTGAATATATTTATCATTGCTCACCTGGAAGTATCTCTCCAGTGTTAATGCAACTAAGTTATATGTTGATGATGTAAATGCACTCCACATGAGTACCTTCGGTTCCCAAATGCGACAGAAGAATTCCCCCGTCCATCCAAAATGACCACCAGTCTTGAAAGGTGTATTTGATTGAGCTATCAGAAGAATTGAACCAAGGAGGTCCAGAGCACTCTGGCTGATGATGAAATGATTTGTCAGCTTGGATCGCATCTTCTTGGACATGCCCATGATATAGATGACAAATGCATTACCAATAATGCCAACAGTGCCAATTAGGATGTAAATAACAAAGCGTATTTGTGGGGTTACAATCTCGGGGTCGCCACCACTTTGAATAGTAGTGGTTTCTGTTGTTGCCAGAATGGAGATGTTCAGGTCTGCCATGTCTTCTCAGAGTTCGATGAACTTAGTTACAGCAACTTATTCTCCTACTGTTTTCACTGAAAGGAAAGCTGTAAAATATTCAAATTTTTCCTGTAAGTTTCTATCTAGTATTTAGCTCCCGATTGCACACAGAGTGCTTTAGATTGTCCTATCAAATTTTAAGAAAAGTCCCTTTTAGGAAATTTGTGATCATGTGAACATTTGCTTTATGCAGGGTCCTCATATTACAATGATCTATTGGATTAATATGCATTCGTTATCTGTTCAATGTTCAATCTAAGGTAAAGCAATCGAATTATAGCTTCAACCTAGTACCTGCAGCCGCCTTGAACTGCTTCCCAGTTGCTGTGTGATTTTACTTTTACTTGGTACCCAGTTAGCACATATCAACAGCTTGGGACAGAAATTGATCTCCATCCCTGAGACAATGTTAGTAGATATGTAAATCAAAAATTGAGAATGTCATTCTTACCAGCTTTAGGCTGAGTGTGCCCAGTGTAGAGCAGTGCAGATCCTGGTTAGGGTTGAGGGTGTGAGGTTTGATGAAGGTTTGAGTTCTTATATAGATAGACGCTCTAGTTGGAAACTTCATCTATCATATTGACCACTTGGCGAGGTGGAAAAAACCCACTAAACATCAAAAATATCTTTTGATGATTTAGGGAATAGATCATTTACCTATTGTTAGCTGTTGTCCCATTATAACATCAAAGTCTAGGAGAGGGTGGACTAGGTTGCTGTGCCTCAAAGCTTTCCTGCAGGAATCATTCCTTTACTTATTGTACATCACTCAGCTCCAGACGCTGAAATATTTTAGGGATGCATGGACAACTCTTTCCTTTAATCTTGTTCCTATAGAATGAGGTACTGGTCCTCACAAAGTATGGAATATCGATATCTTTCTTTGGGGCACAATTCAGAATGCTATCTACTATAGTCAAGGAGTTTCTGTATAATATATAGACAACCCTAGTAGAAAACACAGTCTGGCCTCAGTCGTGTTTGCTGATTTGGCCCAGAGTGGGCTAACCGACGTACGTCCATCAGTTGAGGACACTGGGCAATGGTGTGGCCCCCAAGCGGGCTGCCCATGATGGGCTCAGATCGGTTTGAAACTTGATAATTTTGTTGACCTTCAAAAGTGTGATATATTACAAATGACCTCATGGATCTTTCACAGAAATGGTTTAATCTCATAAGTTTGGTAGTATGCCATTTCACAAACATATCAGATATCCTATTGGTTCTCTGGGAATCCTTTCTATAGGTTAAAAGTGCTGAAATATCACTGATATAGGGCTACTTTGTAGCATCATCGGACAAAGTTTCTTCTTTAACCCTGAATCGAACTTTTAATATCAACCGATTTATACTATAACAAAACTACACAATTACGTAATTTTTAGGGCCAATACATAATGATTTCCAAATCCTGATATTGTAGTTTTCTATGCTGGGAACATATATATATAGCCAATATCTGAGGGCATGTGCTTTCAGTGTGGACTCTGGTGCAGGGGATCGGTACTGGTTGGGTTATCTATGGAGATTTTTGCTCTTTCACCATTATTCAAATCAACTAACTAGTTAGTGGATATCGTAAAGTAAAGAAATGCTTTTCAAATGATCCCAAATACTTATATAAACATTTCCAAAAATTTCCCAAAACTGGGTGAAAATTCTTATTTATATATTTTAAAATTGCTTCAGAGAGGCCTACCACTATTCTAGCCCTGAATGTTCTGCTTACAGTGGTACACCTTCTGGGACTGCATCTCTAAGGGTGTGGAAGCAAGAGTAGTTTGTACTCCAGGGGTACAGGGGGTTGAGTGCTTCATGACGCTCTTACTCTTACGCAATTAGTTGTATCAGCCATTAGTTGTCTCTGTGCACATTTTAGACCTGCCTTTCAGTTGTAATTGGCAGAATGATAGCTTCTTTCACTAGAAAAATATGTTCCTTGTTAAAAACAGCTATTTTAGTCCACATGTACTATAATTATCTTTTTCCCCCAGCAGTCCAAAATTGTTCTCCATTTTTTTAAATTCAAAGATACGGTGTATACCCTATATGGGTGGTCAGTATTTTGTATATCTTAAACGAAGGTTCAACCTATTTGGTACATGTAAAAAGAATTTAAAAAAAGGAAGGACCTTGGTGCTCTTTTGCAAAACTCCGAAGAGGTTCGGTACTGCTTTGCATGTCATATCAAAATATTCTACTCAAGTTACATTATTCAATTATATTCAATTTGTATAATTCAAAACCCAATATTCTTTCAAGTTTTAGGATCTCAATGTTCCATTTTGGTATACAGAAACCCACATAGAGCACATGTCTGTACACCAACATTTAATTAAATGGACCGATTTTGTAAATGTTGATGTGATAATGTTTTATTCTTGAGTAATGTTACGAATATCTGGAAGGCTATCTCCATGGGCTACCATTTGAGGAGGAACTCATTAGAATGTCTTTTATGAAGACATTTTGCTAAGTAATAGATATGTTGATACATAGAAGACACGACAGCCAGCATCACAGTTTACCAAGTGTTCCTTTATTGCAGCTCACGAGAATACAGATGTGTTGCAAATGTGTTAAAACCATTTGTATACCTTTCTACGAAACACACATAGAAGTGCTAATTTTTATTTTATGATCTATAGATCAGATATTGCCATAGATATCATACCTTTCATGGAAAGATATTTCACGAAAGACAAACCTATTCGGGATAAATATAAATGTTTACCAGAACTCTTTACCCTACAGTTTATGAGACCCCCTGTGGGTTTTCAGGCTCACAGCCTCTTCCGTCCTATATACAGTCTTTGTGAAAACATGCAGGACAGTGTCAATGTCCACCTAAATTGCCACCGGTCCAGCAGATTCACAAATGTAGCAGGACTGAATGTTGGGCTTTTCTGAACTAGAAGAATTCAGTTGGGCTTTTAAAGCTGAAACATGTGTGTCAATATACTGTGTAAAACTATATATTATCCTGATTTGGCCATGAATGATTACAAATGTGGTATACTTTTAATGGCGTCAGATATGTGGCAATCCGGTCCTCCAAAATTGTAGCTGGTCCTGCAACATCGAAAATTTGCAGGACCGAATGTCCTGTGGGATGAAAATGTTTTTGCAAAGACTGTATATCCCAGTGGGCACAAAATGCAGTTCAACGGTGAATCAACATTGATTTGACATTGAAACAATGTTGTCAACCATTCATCAACATTGATTCACTGTTCTGTGCCCACTGGGATATAGCTTCCCCTCCCCTTTAAGGGCGAATGGCCTGCTGTACTCATCATTATATGTGCATGTAGGATGCTTTTTGTACAACATCTCACCAAGGTGCAAAGGTTTCTACCTCTATGTATGTATACCATTTATGTCCAGGGACAGTCCATACAAGTTATTTCCTTATCAAATGTAGGAAGAATATTCAAACTTCATATGAATCTTAAATGCAACAGTCTATTGCTGGGCTTACTTTACATTGTGAAATTTTATTATCAAATACTAATGTGGGAAAAACATTTAAACTTCATATGAACCTTAAATGCAACACTTTATTGCTAGATTAACATTACGTTGTGAGATGAATATTGATTCAGAACATAATGCAACAAGTTGTTACAAATAGAGAAAATTGATTCATCAGTCTTTTGTATTATATGTACACTGTTGTTGGCATTACCCTTTCATAGATGAATATTCAGTCTCAGAGATTAAGCCTCCAAAACTGAGGCTAACAATGTCATGAGCATTGGCCCACGTCGCCAATATCACTCTCATACAACAGTCAGGCACTGCTGGACTAGCATAGATGGGTCAATGGCCATTCTAGTAACAGGCTGGACTATTGTAAAATTGCTTGAGAATCTGGCCATGCTGGAGCCTCATGCCAGAGTCTGACCATGCTGAACTCTTGGAGACTGAAAGAGACTATCCCCAGAGTCCAGCATGGATAGACTCTGCCATAAGGATACAGCATGGCCAGACTCTCAAGCTCTTTGGGTGAGTACAGCAATGCATTTACATTTTTCTCGGTGAACATTTACCATTCTCACCCAGTGGATGATGTTTTTTCTGTTTTATTTCCACCACAGATCCTACGACGGACCTCCTGTTTAAAGGGTGTGTATGAAAAGCCATAGATGAAGGGGTTGATGCAGGAATTCAGGAACGCCATCATCACAGTAAAGTGGAAGAAGAATGCAGTGCGATCTAACGACACACCAATATTTAACAACACAAAATAGACCTGATTGAACACCCAGCAAATGAAGAATGCAACACAGACACCCACTAGCATCTTAAAGACATTCTTACTGGCGGTTTCCATTTTATCGGTAGAAGCAGCAGCTTGTGTGTTTATTGTGTTGTTATTGTCAGACTTTGGTTGGACCTTGGATCTGATAACTGAATACATGCGGCTATAAGCAAATGCCATTATACCGACTGGCAGAAAGAGTTTCAGAAATGCAGTTAAGAACCCAATGTATCTTCTAGCACCTGGTGTAAGAAAGTGATCGAATCCCAGGCAGTATCCATCTTCTCCAGCACTGTGTGTTGGCACAGTTATGGTAAGTTGATAGGCAGGACCAAATAACCAGACAAACACAAAAATAGCTTGTGCCTGTTTGGGACCAAATGATGTCTTGTGTTTGATAGGGTGACAGACCTGAAAGTTAAAGAGAGAGGTAAACATCAGTGATCTGTGCAATTACAGCTTTCCGATAATTTGATTTACACATTTAACAATCACCATGCACCTTATATATTGCTCAAATATTACTATAGTGTCATACTACGTGCTGAATTGACAATTAAAATGAGTTGAATTACATTTAAAAGTTACTATGCTAAGTATTGAATACATTATAATCATTTCTTACCTGCAAGTATCTCTCAATTGTCAGTGCAATTAAGTTATACGTCGATGTTGTAAATGTACTCCACATGAACATTTTCAGCTCCCAAATGCGACAATAGACTTCACCCGTCCATCCAAAGTGTCCACCAGTTCTAAAAGCTGTCGTTGATTGAGCCATCACAAGAATAGAACCAAGAAGGTCCACAACACTCTGGTTGATAATGAACTGATTCGTCAGCTTGGAACGCATCTTCTTGGACATGCCCATGATATAGATGACAAATGCATTACCAATAATGCCAACTATGGAGATGAGGATGAAAATAGCAATGCGGATTTTGAGGGCTACATCTTCATCATTGCCTCCCTTATCATCAGCCGTGTCTTTTGTTGTTGTCATGTTGGAGATGTTCAAGTCTGCCATGACTTGTGTTCCTACCTTCCTATCGCACAAGTTGTAGCTTCTTTCTTCTGTTCAGAATTAGCTGCTTTCCCCTGTTTAATCTTCACTGCAAAGATGGATTGAAATTCATGCAAATAATCATAATCTTTGATGCCAAATCTAATTTAGTGGTTATGTCGCCCTCCAGAAAAAATAATTTGAGATCCATCTTCGGAAAGTTTGAGAATATACATTCTAATTATTTATAGGAGAAAAATTTCAGATTTAAGGGAAAGAAAACAAATCAAAAGTGAAAGTAGCAGTACTGCAAGGACTTGTAGCACAATTTATCTGACAAGCAGAAAATGAAGTTTGGAAAGTTAGTTGCAGAAATTGACTTTTCATAACCCAAAAATACAGCATTTGTAGTGTTCTAATGGTAAGAAAATGGTTGAATTAAAAAAACATTTGTACTGATCATTTGTATATAAACTATTATAGCACCACCTAGGTGCAGGAAACCACCATCGCCCCTTTAAATATATCCTAATATCTTTACTTACTTTGAATAACACAATTGACATCAATTTATTTCTAAAAAGACCAACTCATCTCTCTGTATGATAACTAATTTCAATGTCCATGAGCTTGGTGCCCATTCAATGCAAATCAATAGCCTCAGAAGCGAATTGAGATGACTAAGGGAGTGATCATTTTTTAACAACAGGGGGGGGTGGTGGGTTTCCGCGCGGAGTGTGCGAAATTTTTTACACCCCCCCTGGTCAAGGGGTCAACATTTTTTATTCCCCCCCCCCTTAGGGTCGAATCGGCTCGCGCGTGGGCCCTTTGAAGCATAGTAACGCGCGGGCTTTTTGGCTCAAAACAGGTTAACTTTTTTTGCCCCCCCCCCCAAGAGGGGTCCAAATTTTTTGCCCCCCCGGTCAAGGGGTCCAAATTTCCCCCCCCCCCAACTCCCTAAATGCAATTGGATTACATAACTTAAAGCACTACGACTAGATATTGAAATGGAAATTTCAAAATGACTGTTCTTACCAGGATGAATATCTGCAGTGTAGAGCTTGGTTGGATGTGGTGAGAGTGTTAGAAAACTCCTATTTGCGCTGTGTTTGTGACGGTCTTTGTTATATAACTCCTCTAAGCACTCAACACACTTAAAAAAGGGAACTTGATAAATCATACTGACCACTTGTTACAAATGCACTGAAACTCATAAATAACTATCAAAGTTAACTTGGTGTTTGGTAAAAAAAAAAAATCCTCCAGCTATTCTTGCTGGTATTGGTTGCGGCTATATTATAACATCAAAAACTGTCTGCGTGAAGCGGCATCTTCCTTCTGCATATGCTACACACATCACACGAGTGCAGACGCGGCAATATTCTATGGAGGCACAGACAAATCGTTTCTTGGATATTTCTGTACTTGGAGTGTATATTAGCAAGGTGAATAGTGCGGGTCTAGGGCTTAAAGCGTACTCTGTCTCTCTGAACCTGACCTTAGCCAGACTAACAGTTGGCCTGAACTCAGGGAACTCTTTTTGTAACTATAGTAAAAGTCTACCTGCACATCTGTTTACAGTGTTACGTCCACCGCCGCACACCTGTCCCACTAGGAAAAGTTGGCACGAGATACTTTACTATCAGAACTACCCTTATGCACTTCGGGTCAATAATAATCATCACACAATGAAACATCATATTTGGTTAAAGCTCTAAAGTATCTGTGTGTTATTTACATCTGAGTTATTTTTTCATTCATCCTATTCATATCTTACAATTCCTAGGGGGTCTAGTCCTATCCCTGTATGAGTTCATTCCCACTAGAGTAGGCCCTACCTACTAAGTTAAAGCTGGACCGTCAGGGAATAAGTTCAGCCTTTTCCATACATGGACTAAAATAACAGTTCCACCAGAGGGCAGCAGTGTTTGGACAGGGGACCATGGACATTGTCCAGCTACAATATATTCACCCTATCTTGTGCCTGTAAGAGCTGAGCTCCTAGCCCTTAAGAGCCCTCTTGTGAATCAAAACTGAACTATATCCAAAAGTGCTTTTGGCCTCACTTCAACCATGACGGTCAACCTTTAAGGTACTAGGGAAGTTATATATTGTTACACCTCGGTTTGACAATGGTAATTATCTGCGGCTGACACCTTGGACAATTACCCTGTCCTCGGCTTGTATTACTCATACAGCAAGTCACTTGTATCATATCTACCACGCATTTGATATCAAGGCACGTGTGTGTGTGTGGGGGGGGGGTATATCTAACACTAAAACACATAATATTATTCTGGAAATTCCTAGTTTCTGTATATTTGATATAGGCCAAATTCTTTAGTAACTTTGTGCTACTACAAAGCAGGCTTCAACAATTTAGTGCAATCACAAACACAACAATCCAATCCATTTCTGTAGAGACTTTATTTCAAACATCAAAATATCAATTTCTTACTGTAGAGGGTGTGGATTCTGAGAGTAACCTCTTTCTACCCAATCGAAGTTAGTTCAGATTCTATTTTATTTCCACCACAGATCCTGCGACGGACCTCCTGTTTAAAGGGCGTGTATGAAAAGCCATAAATGAAAGGGTTGATGCAGGAATTCAGGAATGCCATCATCACAGTGAAGTGGTAGAAGAACGTATTGCGATCTAACGACACACCAGCAGTTATCAACACAAAGAACGTTTGGTTGAACACCCAGCAAACAAAGTATGCAATGCAGACACCCACTAGCATCTTAATGACATTCTTCCTGGCAGTTTCCATTTTGTCTGCACAACTTGCAGACTGTGTGTTTCTTATAGAATTATTATCAGGCTTTGGTTGGATCTTGGACCGGATAGCTGAATACATATGGCTATAAGAAAACACCATTATACCAACAGGCAGAAACAGTTTAAGAATTGCATTCAAGATGCCAATAAATTGTCTGACCTCAGGAGTAGGAAAGTGGATGAACGCAAGGCAGTAGCCATCTTCCCCGGCACGGTTTGTTGGTATATTCAAGGGAAGGTGGTAGGCAAGACCAACTAACCAGACAAAGACAAAGATGACTCTCGCCTGTTTGGGACCAAATGAGACCTTGTGTTTGATAGGATGACAGACCTTAAAGTAAAATAGTGTGATAAACCTTAGTGATCCCTGAAAATAACATCATTTCAATTTCACATAATGTTACAAACCTGATACTCCTTTGTCATTATTGTCTGTTGATTTCACAAAGAAAATACTGTAAACATAGATATTTTTGCACTGTACTTATTTCTGCAAATTCCGGGGAAACGGAAAATCTGTGGAAATATGTACAGTGCGACTATTTATCCATGCAGTGTAGTTAAAGAAGTATAATATTCCAAACTTTGCCAATTTAGATACAAGCGAAATTGTACTTTGTGAATCGGAAATTTGCAAAGATTTATAAATGTGAAAATATCTACATTATAAATGTGAAAATATCTACATTTACGATAAGTTAAATTGCAATTAAAAGTTAGGCCTGAGCTTCATTTCTACATATTTGATATATCTTATCATTGCTTACCTGGAAATATCTCTCCACTGTTAGTGCAACTAAATTATATGTTGACGACATGAACACACTCCACATGAGCATTTTCGGCTCCCAAATGCGGCAGTAAAATTCACCAATCCACCCACAGTGTCCGCCTGTTTTGAAAGGTGTAGTGGATTGAGCAATTACAAAAACAGAAGCAAGAAGGTCCAGAGTGCTCTGGTTGATGATTAACTGATTTGTCAGCTTGGAACGCATCTTTCTCGACATGCCCATGATATAGATGACAAACGTGTTACCGATAATGCCAACAGTGCCAATTAGGATGTAGATAGTAATGCGGATTTGTCGGTTCACATTCTCAGTGTTGCTGCTACTATTGTTAGTTATGTTTCCCACTGTGGTCACATTAGAGATATTCAAGTCTGCCATATTTCCCAAAATGCACAGATCATAGCTTCTTTTCCCAATGTCTTTGGTGGACGGAAAATTGGAAATTTCTGTAAATTTGTTCAGGATAATTGCAAAAACAAAAAAGACTTGGAAACTAATGATGCCTTGGCTGGGAAGAAAATATTTGGTAACTGATCACTGCTGCCAGTTATACTCTTTGAATTTGTATTGTATCAATACTACACTGATATTCTCCTGATATTCTCCCTATACGACCAATCTCTCAGTCACTAGTGCCTAACCAGGTTAGTCATGTTTTGGCTCTCTATGCAGCCAACCTAGGTTAGTTAATATTCTCAGCTTGGTGGGTAATAACCAGCTCACTTTAGTTTTTTCCATTTTAGGCCAAGTCCTTCTGAGAAAGGCAAATGTTATATGCTGTTTTGCCTCAGTCATTCTTGAATACTTGGTCATGCCTGACCAATGTCCTTATGACCAACCTGGGATAGGCACTACAGACTAAGGGCAGTGGGTATTTAGATTATTAGGCCTATGTGTATATAAAGCCTCATTGAAATTCATACGAATCGGTTATTGTCACAGAAGATTGAGGGCAATTCAGCCAATGATAAACAAGTTAATGATTTTAGTTTCATGCACTTCTGAGGCCTGCTCCATAACATTGATAAAATATTATATGTTAAGGTTTTGAAGAGCTCGAGGTGACTTTGATATAACCAGATACCCAGAGACATATCTTTGAAAGATATTCCTATTACTATATTATTACTAGTATCTTAACTATAGTGTGTTTTGTAACAGCAATTGAGATACTAATCAAAAGTACTCACTATATTACATTTTGTTACATTTAGGGTTATGATACCATTCCAGTGGTGTGTTCCCTGTCACATGCCACCTGCTCAACTTGTCTAACTGAACCTTAGTAAACTATAGTGGTTGTTGTAGTAGCACGCTCCCTTGATTCTTCTCAACACTTGATTTGGTTATTATATTGTACCTTGTTTCACTGAAAAAGAGCCAGTATGTAAACCCCTTACCGCATGAACATAGCATCATAATTTGAATATATTTTGTCCTTTAATGGAACAATCTTTTTATATTAAAGTTAAGAGCCGCTTCAATATTAGCGATTTGAATATAGCAAGCCAAATTTATGATTATAATGTCATGAAACACAAAATGTGTGAGCTATAATAAAGAAAATCAGACTCGGTAGAAAAGAACCATGTATAATATTGGCCTATGAAATAAGAAAATTACGACAATGCATTAAATCCATTATATGAGACAGACCCCTGGAGCTGCTTTCTCATAAGAATTGGAAAATGATCATTCTTAAAGGCTATACCTACATGGGGAGTGTTTGCCTGTTCAATGTATGGCTGTGTCTCACCAAATCAATCCAAGTTGAAAGTCTATGACCGGGTGCAATCTATGACCAGGTGCAATCTATGACCGGGTGATATCTATGACCAGCATGGCAGAAAAAGGCTTATTCAGGGCAGATTTACATAGACATTTTAAACAAAAAAATTCTACAATATGTGATGCATAAATTAACGTGGATGGCTGTCATCATTTCCCCTTCCTTTCGACAATGTAGGTGTTTAAAATGGATGCTACTTATAAAGTGACTTCTATGACCTTATAAGGCCAAATAAAAATTTTTTTTCGTTTCAGGTAACATGGGAAGAAACTACGGAGCCCCTAAGGGGACATGCTCTTTTTTTTTTTTTTTGGAACCTCATAAAACTTGCGCAAACAAAAAGAAACTTGCGCAAACAAAATAAAACTTGCGCAAACAAAATAAAACTTGCGCAAACAAAATAAAACTTGCGCAAACAAAAAGTAAAAACTTGCGCAAACAAAATGTAAAAACTTGCGCAAACAAAATGTAAAAGCTTGCGCAAACAAAATGTAAAAACTTGCGCAAACAAAATGTAAAAACTTGCGCAAACAAAAGATACAGTTGCGCTGATGTGTACCCTTTCTGTCACTGTTTACGATTTGTAAATCGAAGCATTATTAATGATTCTAGAGCATAATTACAGGCCTGTGATTATTGACAGTTCAACTGTCAATGAAGGAATTAAATTCCCTTATTGACAGTTCCGAAAATTGACCTGCCAATAAGAGAAAATTATTCTGTTCTTGCCAGTGCAAACTGTCAAAAAGAGAATTTTATTCTGGTGTTAATTTGTACAGCATAATTACATGAATGACAAAATATGAATACATGATTAACAAACTCATTGGAGGTGAGGTGAAATAGAAACTTGCGCAAACAAAATAGAAACTTGCGCAAACAAAATAGAAACTTGCGCAAACAAAATAGAAACTTGCACAAACAAAATAGAAACTTGCGCAAACAAAGTATAAGTTGCAGAAGGAAATTAGCTACTTGGCATTTTTTGCGGTTTGTAAATCGGACAATTATTAAGGATTCTACAGCAAATTAAAGTATAAGAAGATCATATACCCCAATTAGGTGTAGCTCCAGGTGATGTGAGGTGGGAGTTACATGTGGGTCGGGGGAGGGGGGGGTGACATGAGGTGGGAGTGACATGTGGGGCTGGGGGGTGACGTGAGGTGGGAGTGACATGTGGGGCTGGGGGGGGTGTGACATGAGATGGGAGTGACATGTGGAGGGGGTGACTTGTAAATGTGTGTCAATGGTGGCTTTTTTTTCTATAACTTTAATCTCCTGTAGAATCCTTAATAATTGTCCGATTCACAAACCGTAAGAAATGGCAGGCAGCTATTTTGTTTGCGCAACTCTAATTTTGTTTGCGCAACTCTAATTTTGTTTGCGCAACTTTAATTTTGTTTGCGCAACTTTAATTTTGTTTGCGCAACTTTAATTTTGTTTGCGCAACTTTAATTTTGTTTGCGCAACTTTAATTTTGTTTGCGCAACTTTAATTTTGTTTGCGCAACTTTAATTTTGTTTGCGCAACTTTAATTTTGTTTGCGCAACTTTTATTTTGTTTGCGCAACTTTTATTTTGTTTGCGCAACTTTTATTTTGTTTGCGCAACTTTTATTTTGTTTGCGCAACTTTCTGGGCTTCCAAAAAGAAAAAAAAAGCATGTCCCCTTAGGGGCTCCATAATACACTCTAGGGTCGGTAGGTCGGATTTTTTTTTTTTCACCTTTTTTTTTTTTTACTTCCCCTCTAAAATTGACCCAAAAAAGTGTAAAAATGCGGAGATTTTTTTCCAAAATTTTGTAAACCCAATATTGACCCCAAAAAAGCATAAAAATATAAAAATTTCTTAAAAATTGCATAAAAAACGTAGGGTCGGCCCTGTTTAGATAGGGTCGGTCGGGTGACCTGAAACAAACCTTTTTTATTTTGGGCCTAAGATGGAATTTTCCATTTTATATGTGTTAGAATAGAGATATATAGAAACTATGAAAATAAGATCATTATCATAAAGTCTCAGTATTAATCTATCTCCTTTTATCCTTATTTATGTCTCCTGCTGCACTATATTTGCCTATTGCTAGCCAGTCATAGATTGCACCCAGTCATAGATTGCACCAGATCATAGATTCCACCCGGTCATAGATGAAAACATTGGCCCATGTTCGTGAGACACAGCCGTATATAGATCCTGAGTACACTAGGGTGCTGTTCAAACCAACTCCATTATCTGTGCTGAGGGGAAAGGGATGTGCACTAGCAGATAAGGACTGTAATCACTCATTATCAATAACACTTCACGATGAAGAGCTTGCTGTAATTGCTCGGTTGAGCTTATATTTTATGAGTACCTGCCAATGCAGTAACTGTGTGCCTCTACATGGGTCCCCACAATTTTGACCGTGTCGCCATGTCAATTTTTACCAGAAGGACTGTGTTATTGTGTCGATTTTTAGGTATTGTAATAGAAAGACTAAGGCCGGCTGGGGAATGCAAGGAACACGAGAACACAGACAGTTTATGAATAAAGGCTTGTATTCAGGAAAGTGCTTGACTAGAGGTTATTAATTATACATAAGGCACATCGACAGTTCTTATGACCAACTGCGGAGTTAGGAGCTCAGGGAGTACGCCCGTCGCCAAGCTTGAGCCAAAGTAGACTGAGGCACGACTCCGCAGCGCGCCCTAATATAGGGCTCGCTACGGAGGCGCCCTCTGGTGGGCGGCGGACGAACTACTCCTGCGCTCCAGACTCCGCAGCGGCTCCTTCCCGCTACACCCTTCCCTCGTTATTTACAGCTGTACCCTCCCTCCCTAATCGAAAGTAGAGATAATATAGCGACTCCGCAATACCGGATTACAATTGGTGGTATCCCTGCGGCTTAACTCTAGTTACTTTTTGATTCAACATGCTTATTCCTATAGCGCTGCTCCTGCGAAGTTACAGTCATAAACGATGAGATCGGTTCGATCCTATTCTAACAATAATAATATTTAAAACTGTACGACTCCTGCGGAGTTCGCTTATGATATAACCTATGCGTAACATGTGCGGAGTCCCCTGTGGGGATCTTAAGTCTCTAATGCTGCCGGAAACGTGCTGCCCGAACTTCTAGGGTGGTGAGGTGGTGGATGGTGATGATGTTGAAGATGACGGGTGGAGGGGATGACCGGTGCCTCCACGCCGGCCGCTCCGTCCGGACTTGCTGCGGGGTCACTACTCGTCCCTACGGCGAGGGGGGGACCCTCCTCCTTCCTACAAGTCAACACAATTTTAAGGTAAGGTCAGGTAAGATTTCTCTCTTCTTTTATTCCTCGTAGCGCTCACGATGGTAGTATCACTTCTCCCCTTCTTAAGTACTACCCGTGGAGGTCCTGTACTGGTCCTCCGCCGCCCCGGGGCCCTATACCGGGCCTCTGGCGTCTGCTTCATTCCCCTCCCTTCCTCGTTACGGCTTCCCCTCCCTCTCGTCCCATCTGGTAATTATCAGGCTGGATGGCGAACTCACCTTGCGTGGTCGTGGCCTCCGCTCCTCCTGAAGGAGCCGGTATCTGGTCGTTATTGAAGCTATGACATCGTAGGTCCCCGGGCCAATCACACGGAGACGGCTGGATACGTCGCCCCCGGTGGCCGCAAATTCCTCCCCCATGGAGATGGGGGGGAGTAAAAATGCAGCCCACCGCTCCAGCCGGTTTGGCTCCCTACCGGAGACAAACCACCACGGCATCCAGGCGGGTGGATCTGCCGTGGGCCCGTGCCGGTGGGATCCTAGCACTCGGGCGGCTGAAGGGGGGCCACTCCCTGGGCGAGAGTTCGGGGAGTGTCTTTGCTGTCGAGCGCTGGTGGGTGTGCGGAGTGGCCTGGTTCGCGTTCCCCCCAGTCGCTGCTCCTCCGCCGCCTTCTGGTGATATTTGGCTCTTCCCTGTAGCCCTCCCCACTTCTGAGTGGGCGCCGGGGGCACCACCCTTTCCGTCTCCGGTCTGGCGGACTCCTTTTGTAATTTACGCCGCGGGTGGCTGTCTTGTGGTGACCGCCACTCCTCTGGTGCCGCTGCAGGGGGAAAATCCTGTACTAGAGCGTCCAGGTGGGGGTTGGATGGGGGGTGGGGTTCGTCTGGTTCCCTCAAGGGGGTAGACGTAGGGGGCCGGGTGGGATCATAAGGGTAAAACACTACTCTGTGCGTGGGGTTGCTGGGTGGCAACAGTGTTACCAGAGAGTTGTTCCACTGCCCGTCGTCGCTGCGCCCCTCCTGCCAGACTACGTCCCCCGAGCCATCCCACATAGCCAGGAGATGTACCATCAGGTTGGCGGGCATGATAAAAAGCTCGCCGGCTACCTGAGGCGTCGCGGGCACCACCCTCCGCGTGTCGGCCTGTCCAGTCGTGGGGGTGGACGTGCCGGGGATGGTAGCGTCTGGTTCTCCCTCCGGAGGTGGGGACTGTTCCGGGCGTGGTGACTCTCCGCCTGCTACCTCCCGTGGGGAGATGGTGACGGTGGTGCGCGTCACTTGCTCCTCCCCCTCCTCTTCCTCCTCGGAGAGGGCTATACGGTGGTATCGCACTGGGGGGCGCGGGGGGGGCTCTTCCACCTCAATGACGTACCCCGCGCTGTGCTGAATAAAAAGACCTGGGGAAGTCTGCGCAGGGGAGGAGAGGGTCTGGGTGAGCGACCTTCCGGTGGGAGGGGGAACTCCTGCTGCTACCAGAGCCTCCTTCTCCTCTGGAGTGTCCCCAAAGCTTAAGTAGATGCGCATTCGCTCCTGCAGGCGGCGGGCCCTCTCTTGTGATGTTTCCTCGTCCTCTGGCTGATCCGTGGGGGGGGGGTGGCGACTGCCCGCCCGGGGTCCCCATCGCCATGAGGTTGGTGGCGGCCAGTGCCGCTTCTGCCTCGGAGGAGATGCTGGCCGCGGGTCGGCCTTCAGGCGAGCCCAGGCTGAACCCGGGTGAGGGGCCCAGCGAGTCCGCCCGCTCTCCCTGCAGGGGTGAGGTGGTGAGCTGCTCGGAGGCCGTTAGGGTGGATTCGCTGCCCGATGGTGCCGCCTCCATCTCTTCCGGTTCTTTGGTTGGGGGTTGCTTTCGCTCCGCCTTTGTGGGGGTACGGGTCAGTATCACCACCGGCACCCGCAGCCCCATTTCCTCATCAGTTGCTGCCTGTCTCGGGGGTTTATTTGGGGGTAGCATGACCACTGTCTCCTTCCTTTTCTTACCACCCGGTGTGCCCTCCTCCGTTTCTCCCCCCCGCTTTCTGGCTGAGGCAGAGGTGGAGCCAGTAGATGAGGTGGAGGAGGTTTTCCTGGCGGAACTGGTGGAGGTAGAGGTGGAGCCGGTGGACGCGGTGGAGGAGGTCTTCCTGGAGGAGCTGGTGGGAGTGCCCTTTGAGGTGGTGGCTACCTTCCTACCCAACTCCGCAGATGACTCCGCAGCCTGTTGTCGCTCTCGGGCTTTCTTCTCCTCCACCCTGGGAGACGATCGATTCGGCACCACCACCACGCTAGGGACAGCTTTTGAAGACGAGGAGGTGGTCTTACTCTTACCGGCCGTGGACGACTTGCTGTTGGCAGAGGTAGTGTGCCGGGCTGCGGAGTCGAGGCTCCTACTGGCGGAGGCGCTGCTCTCCCTCCGGCTGCTGGAACCCCGGGCTGGTGTGGAGGATCGGCGGCGGCTGGCCGACTCCGCAGACGGCGAGGGTGCCGTCTCCCTGGCCGCGGATGCTGGGGAAGTAGAGGAGGGACGGCGGAGGGTGGGGTCAATCGGGTGTTTTTATGGCATGGGTTTCTCTCCGGTTACCCAGGGATGCTTAGGGTCCCGGTGATAGCCCTCCAGGTGTCTCCTTAAATCTCTTTTCCGCACGGCGGCAAACACCCCCCCTGCATTACCTCCTCGGCATCGGTTGGTGCCTGTGCCCCCGGGGCACAGCCATCCCATGGCTTGGCCATCTGCATGCTGCTCTCTGATGTGCCTTGCTCGATTACACGCCTTAGTGAAGGTCTTATCACACAAGGTACAGTGATACGACCCGTCTGCTTCCATGTCGTCTGCATGCGGAGTTGGAGTCAAGATGGCGTCTTTGTTATGGTGTTCATCCGGGCGGTGCGGATCTCGCCTCTCGCGAGACCTGCCGCGAGAGGATGACTCCGCGGAACTCCGCGCGGAGTCCCGGTCGTCTGCATCCTTAGTTTGCCTCCCTTTTCCCTTTTCTTTAGACCTACTTCGATCTCTACGGGAGCCTGAGGTTGCTTGCTCCTCCCTGCGCGTTTTTGATGGAGCAGTGGTTGATGTAACTCCCTTCCTTCCCCTCATTTTTGCTGTGATGACCTGGGACGCTCTGGTCGTTTTTGCGGAGCTTCGCGGAGTCCCCCGCCCGCGCTGGTGCGCGGCGATCCCCGGCTCTTCCCGCTGGTTCCCCCCGGGTGGTGCGGAGTCGACTCCGCAACCCGCAAAACCCGTTGTTTTTACTGTTTTTACTGTGGAGGGGGGCCTTCCCTCTTTGGGCTGTGCTCCGACCATTTCCCCACCCACCTAACTACCGCTTCCACCTCTCTCCCTTGTACTCCCGGGGGAGGGGGGGGGGACGACTTTCAGTTGATCGAACGGTACTACTTTGGCCTTCCTGCCCTCTCCCTTTATTTCGTACACTGACTGAGAAATGCGAGCCGTTATTACCCAGGGGCCCGTCCACAGGCGTTGCAGCTTGGGACTTCGCCCTATCTTCTTGCCGGGGTGGTGGTGGTATACTGTGGCTCCCACCTCTATCTCCCGGGTGGTCGCCCTCCCGTCGTAATTGCGGCTCTGTCTGGCGACTGACGTCCCGATGTGTTCCCGGGCCAGGGCATGGGCAGTGGCGGTGTTCCTCTGCAGGCTAGCGACATACCCCGGTCTGCCCTCCCCCACCTCCTCCATGGGCTCTGGGTACAGAAGGGCCAAGGGCAGATTAGTTTCCCGCCCCAACATCATCATATTTGGTGTCACTCCGGTCGTGGAGTGCACCGAGGACCTGTACGCCGACATGACCATGGCGAGATGCTCGTCCCAATCTGAGTGGTCCTCGGCTACCACCGCGGAGAGCAAAGCCTCGATGGTGCGGTTAGCCCTCTCCACCATTCCGTCCGAGCGTGGGTTGAAAGCACAAGTGCGGGTCTGCCTGATCCCCAGAATGCGGATGACTTCCCGGAACAGGTTAGACTGGAAGTTGCGCCCTTGATCGGAATGGAGACTAACGGGGGCCCCAAACCGGCACACCACGGTGTCAACTAGGGCCCGAGCCACTGTGGCAGCCTCTTGGTTGGGGATGGCCACCGCTTCGGCCCATTTCGTGAAGTAGTCTATGATCACTACTATGTACAAATTCTTCCTGGGGGTTGGTGTGAGAGGTCCCATAACGTCTATGGCGATCCTCTCCATGGGCAGCCCCACCCCCACGTGTCCCATTGGAGCCCGTGTGGGGTGGGGTGCCGGCTTCCTTTCCAGACACCTTTTGCACTTGGCCGTCCAGTAGGTTATGTCCCTTCTGAAATCCGGCCAGTACCATCTTTCTTGTAGCTTCCGTACAGTTCTGTCCCTCCCAAAGTGTCCCACCATACCTCCCCCGTGCGCTGCCTTGAACGCCTCGGCCTTCCTTTTGTCAGGTACCAGGATCTGAAACGCTCTGTTGCTCCCGGGGACGAACCACCATCTCCCTAGAAGCCCTTGCTTAATGGCCAATCTACCCAGTTGTGTAGCCAGAGATTTCACTGCGTACCCTTGGTCTGCCAGTGTCTCCTTGCACGGTTCGGTCCCTTCCTCCACCCATTTGTACACCAACCCTAGAACGGCATCTTCCTTCTGGTCATTTTTCCAACTCTCTCTAACTTCCCCCGCTATGTCCGGGTCGTCTGCCCCCCGTCTAGTGATGGCCCGTACCGACGCCGGCGCCGCCTCCTCTTCCTCGTCTGACCTCCCACACTGTCGGCAGGGGATCCGGGATAGCCCATCCGCATTGCCGTGTAGCCTACCGGCCCGGTGTTCTATAGTGTAATCATACGTGTCCAATATGGAGATCCATCTGGCCACTTGTCCCTCCGGTTCTTTGAAGGCCATAACCCATTTCAATGCTGCGTGGTCCGTGCGGATGAGGACGTTCCTCCCTAGTAGGTAATGTCGAAATTTCCGTAACCCGAAGATAATCGCCAGCAATTCCCTTCGGGTGACGCAGTAGTTCCGTTCCGCTCTGTTGAGCGTGCGGCTGCCATATGTGAGGACGATCTCTCGTACGTCCCCCTCCCCCCCTTGTCTTTGGGACAGCACCACCCCAAGGCCGGTGTCAGAGGCGTCAGTGTCCATGACCAGTTGTCCCTCATCCTCCGGGTAGCCCAGGATGGGTGCCTCCATCAGTAGACGACGCAACTCGTCAAACGCCACCTGACACCCCCTGTCCCACTTAAAAATTCGTCCTTTATCTGCCATCTGTGTGAGGGGTTTCGCCAGGGTAGCGAATTCCGGGACGAAAGCCCTATAGTAACCAGCCAGCCCCAGAAAGCTTCGCACCTCCGTCAGACTCTCTGGCACCGGCCAGTCCCGTATAGCCTCTATCTTCGCCGGGTCCGTAGCTATCCCATCCTTGCTGACCACATGCCCCAAGAAACCGACTTTCCTTCTAGCCAGCTGGCATTTTGATGGTTTGATTTTCAGGCCGGCGGCTTCTAGGCGCCCCAGTACCTCCCCCAATCGTTGGAGGTGGCCCTCAAAGTCTCGGGCGAAGACGACGATATCGTCGAGGTAGACCAGGCAGGACGTCCATTGTAGGCCCCGCATGGCTACCTCCATCAGTCTTTCGAACGTACCGGGGGCGTTGCACAGTCCGAAGGGCATTACCGTGAACTGGTACAACCCCCGGTGCGTCGAGAACGCCGTCTTCTCCCGGTCCTCCGGGGCCATCTCCACCTGCCAGTACCCGCTGACGAGGTCCATGGTGCTGAACCATTGGGACCCCGCCAGCGTATCCAAGGAGTCGTCGATGCGTGGTAGTGGGTATGCGTCCTTTCTCGTGGCCTCATTGAGACGGCGGTAGTCCACACAGAAACGCATGGTGCCGTCTTTCTTTTTTACAAGAACCACGGGGGAGGCCCAGGGCCCGTTTGCTGGTTCTATGATGCCCGAGGTTAACATTTTCTCTACCTCTGCTTCCACTAACGCCCGCCGATGCGGAGCGAGTCTCCTTGGTGGCATCCTAATCGGGGGGTGTTCCCCTGTTCGTATGTGGTGTTGAATGCAGTTTGCCCGGTCTCAGCTGAAACGCCCCGCAGTGCTTGCGCAGGAGGTTCTCCAAGGGGGTCTTCCGATCCTCCTCGACGCCCTCCGTCAAGGTGCGGATGAGGTCGTCCGCTTCCCCCGGGGTTCCCTGTGGATTGCAGGTGGCGACCCGGCACTTTGCCGCTTCCCCCTGATTTATTTCCGCCGGTTCTTCCACGGGCTCCAGCGAGGCCAGTGTCATGTCCTTGTACACGACGACTGCATCTTGTCCAGGGTTAAATATCCGCACTGGTGTGGTTTCTTTTGTCGTGTCCACCAAGGCACGCCCGACCAGCAGGCCCCTGTCTTCCTCCACCTCCCGTAGGCCTTCTACCAGGCCCCCTTCTCCTCCCGTCCAGTCTCCCACCAGGTATCCCCCTATTATGGCTTCCTCCCCTGGCGGTATTACTTTGGTGTGGCAGCTTATGACTCGACAGAAGTTCAGTTCCTCTTCCTCCAGCGTTGGTAGCAGCAACCGCTCCCCCGCCAAATCCACCAGAAATCCCGTTTGTAACAGGAATCGTGATCCCACGATTGCGTCCGTAGGTAACTCGGACAGCTGAAACGTCACCTCCCACGATCTACATTTGACCCGGAGCAGCACCGTGACACGCCCGTATAATTGTAGTGGCCTCCCTTCCACCGAGTATACAGCCTCGTTTGTCACCTCGTAGGCCCCTGGCT
This sequence comes from Harmothoe impar, assembly GCA_947462335.1. Taxonomy (NCBI): domain Eukaryota; kingdom Metazoa; phylum Annelida; class Polychaeta; order Phyllodocida; family Polynoidae; genus Harmothoe; species Harmothoe impar. The sequence continues at coordinate 12,319,953 of OX381718.1, read as the reverse complement.
CCCCATGGGTCCGCCACCAAGAGAGGGAGAGCATGTTCACAGTAGCCCCCGTGTCCACCAGACATTCTACGCTACTGTCCCCTATTCTCCCCTCCACTAGGAGGCCGGACCCGCCCTTCTCCAAGCGTCCTACCACGATCTCTGTGCGCCCCTCTCCCATGTCGACCCTAGACTGGCCATTGTCTGGGGTCGGTTTTAGTTTTCCGCCGGCTGTGGAATGATGGCCGGCGTGGAGGCGGTTCCTCCCGCTGCGCTCCCGCTTGCCTCCCTTGCGTCAGCTGCGGCTATCTCGTCCCTCCACCTGGGGCAGCTACTCCTTTGGTGTCCCAACGCGGCACAGTGGTAGCATCGGATCTCGGACATCGGCAGCCGGTCCTTTCTCGGTCGGTTTGTTCTTTCTCCCCCCTTGTATGACGATGAGGAGGAGCAGGAGTTAGCCGGTTTCCCTAGTGCGGCCTTCATGGCCTCCCGGAATTTGGCGTTCTCCTCCCTCTCCTTTACGGCGTCCTCCCGCATGGACTTGAGCTCTTCTCCCATTGTTTGGCCCGTGGCCCGGACATTCTGTGCCGAGCCGTGCGGCCGCATGCAGGCTTCTGCGTGCAAGGCCACTTGTACCGCCTGGGAGAGGGTAGTAGCCGACGATTGGTGTACCCACATTTGCATCTGGATGTCCTTCAAGGAGTCCACGAAGTGGTCCTTTGCCATAACGTCTACCGTAGCCATGTCCGCCAGTGGGTACGCCAGCCTTGTGTACCTCTCTACTTCCTCCGCATGTGTTTGGAGGCATTCCCCCTTGTTCCTCTCCTTGCCCTTTAGTATGGCCTTATATCTGGCGGCCTGGTTAGGGGGCTGGCACCTCGCGACGAGCGCTGCTCTCAGTTTCCTGTATCCTCCTTCCGCTCCTGGTTCTATCCCCGACAGAAGACGTCTTGCTACTCCTGTCAGGCTTAGCCCGAGGAATACCCCGGCCGTGGTTTCGTCCCAGCTGTTCGCCGTACAACACAGATCGAAGTGGGACAGATATTCCGAGAGGTGTGTCTGGCCGTCGAACTTCCCAGGCATGTAGACTGGTTTCACCGGCTTCCTGCCCCAGCTCCCTTCCTGCTGGAATCCTTTCCCTGCCCCCGGAGTCATCGCCGTGACTGACCCCGCCACATTTGGTGACAGGTACTTCTGCGCATTCAGCTGGTAACCTTGTGGTTTCCATTCCATTGCGTCACCCCCGCCTGGTGGGCCTCCCCCCATGTATGTAGCGGAGACCAACGGCTGCATACCCCCTGGATTTGCCACTTGAGGATCCACTTGTGGCTTGGATTCTGCGTACCCCGTCCCCCATTCTCTTTCCGCCGGCTCCGTGGACACTCCCGCATAACCCCCTTGGTTGATGGCGGCCCCACTTTGCCCCTGCACTTCAGCTGCTATAGCCGCCCTATAAGCTGCTTCCCTCCTGGCTACTTCCTCTCGAGCTGCTTCTACCTTTGCTATCTCTCTCCGCACCGACTCCGCCCTCATGGCGTCCTCCTCCGCCCTTTCCACTCTCCGCCTCCATGCGTTTCCTCTCTGCCTCCAGGGCTGCGGCCCCTTCCCTAATCTCAGCCCGTCTTTTGGCCTCTATCCTGCTGATCTCTTCTCTCTCCCCCCTTCTCCTCTCTTCCTCCCTTTCCGTGGCTATTCGCAAAGCTTCCACTTCCCTAGCCACTTCTTTCTTTGACTCCTCTATCCTCCTATTTTCCTTCACCAAGGCCATCTCCTTCATCCTCGCCCGCACCTCCTGTAGGATGTACTCATGTCCCGTGGGGGTGGCCCCGTTTCCTCCCCTTCCCTTGACTCCGTTTCCTGCTGCGGAGTCGACTCCGCACTCCTCTCCCGCGAGATCCCGCGCTGGCCGCGAGAGCGGGACGGTTTCCTTGGTAACTTTGTTTACCTCCGCCGCCGCCTCCTCCTCCGGCGCCCATGGTACAGTATCAGCACTTTCTCTCCCTTCCAGACTCCCCTCGTCCTCTCTTGGTGCCCATATCCTCCTCCCTTCGTCTGCTACTCCGCAGGACTTCTCTTTTTCTTTGAATGCTTTCGCCATCTCCTCCCATTTCTCGTTCTGGAGCTGCCTTTCTCTCTCCATTCTGCCGATTCTCTCGGTCTCCTCGGATCTCCACTTCATCACCCATTGTCGCTGTAACTCCGCAGCTCTCCGCATTTCCTCCTCCTCTTTTCCCTCCTCCGTTTCTGGTCCTTGTGGAAAGCCTGGAGGTGGTTTGACCGTCTCCTGAAGACTTCTGGATCCCCCATGCTCTGCTCTTCCCTCTACCTTCCTCTGCGGAGTCCGGAGGTACACGTTCTCTCCCACATCTACTTCCTCCACCTCCTCAAAGTCCCTCATCCTCTCCTCCAAATTCGCCGATGCCAACCCTAATGACCTTCGTCCCTCCATTTTCTCCGGGCGTGATTTGCTGTCTTTTTAAACCGCTTGTCACCACTGTAATAGAAAGACTAAGGCCGGCTGGGGAATGCAAGGAACACGAGAACACAGACAGTTTATGAATAAAGGCTTGTATTCAGGAAAGTGCTTGACTAGAGGTTATTAATTATACATAAGGCACATCGACAGTTCTTATGACCAACTGCGGAGTTAGGAGCTCAGGGAGTACGCCCGTCGCCAAGCTTGAGCCAAAGTAGACTGAGGCACGACTCCGCAGCGCGCCCTAATATAGGGCTCGCTACGGAGGCGCCCTCTGGTGGGCGGCGGACGAACTACTCCTGCGCTCCGGACTCCGCAGCGGCTCCTTCCCGCTACAGTATCCTTAGAGAAAAATCTCTGTGGGTCGATTTTCATCCCTAATTTTCCTGTGTCCGTCGATTTTTAAAATGGTCTAAATAGCCCGTGTCGCGGTGTCGCCCGTGTCGATCTTTACCCATGTAGAGGCACAACTGTGTTTCAATTTAATTTCCAAATAGTAAACAAATTTCTGGGTGGCCCGGACGGCACACTATTCTTATCACTGGAGTATAAATTGAAAATTTTATTTTTTAATCGTAATCTTTTAACAAGTAGTTGCTGTTTTAATTAAATGTGTAAATTTGTGTACATATTTCACTGACCGTTCTGGAAGAACCCATTTTCCATCTAGGGCAATGGTCAATAAACCTCTTAATTAAGGTAGGTCGATACCATTGAAAACGGGACCACTGCGCATGTTTCCGCGCATCTACCTTAAATACGTCAGAATGACTTCATATTTGGTAGGGGTATGGTCATGTGTATATATACCCCCATCCCCCATGTAAATTTCTGGACAATTCTAACCAAAATTGAGCACATTCAAGCACATTTATGAGCTAATGTCTGATATAATTTGGACTCTAAAAGTGAATAGATTACTTAAATATATCCTGGGCTACATAGTGAGACCATTTCATAACATGATTATTAGCATTCTACCCATAATGTAACACTTCAAATATCTTATCTAGCACACTTTTGCAGTACTTTTTTTACTTCAAAGGCCCAAAACACCAAAATAATGTGTGGGACCCTAAGTTAGATTTAGTCTTACTAGTTTGCAAATGACATAAAGATTCTTTTCATAAAGTAAGAGAAAAAGTGACAACCTTTTTACTTTTGATTTTAATTGATTTTGTGTTTAAATAATGACAAATTAATCCATATTTTCAACCAAACATAATTCATTTACCCAGAATGCCATGTCACAGAACCATAACAGCATTTTTGGAATAAAGAGAGATATCTGGGCGTTCATTGTATGATGTTTCATATTTTTGTGATTGCAGGTTATGGCAAAAAGAAATCATGGAACTAGTGATGTTATTTTCAACTTTTCAGAAAAAAATCCAAATATTTCTATTTGTCAAAAATCGGTATTTAAAAAGGTAGCTTGGGACCCCTTATTTTCTCTTCAGATATTTGTTCTAAATGATCCAAGGTAATTCTGGAAACAGATCGGCCGAATTCTAAACTCTTTCAGTCAATGCTATCGACCTACCTTAAAATAAGATCAAGAAGCTGACCTGGGAACATCATACATTGTGACCTGCCTTGCATGCTAGCGGCCTTTCTACTTTATCATCACATGAAACCACGCCATGCTGCAGCCTTTCAAGTCCTTGTGATGTAAGTCTATATGCGCTGGAAACTACACTATTCAATTAAGGACCATTATGGATGCGCTTTGATGTATCTAACTTTGATCATTCATCTTCAGAAGTTAACCCTTCAAGGATGGATGTCGCTATAAGATGACATTTGTCACGATGATGCACCAATGCAGCCCAGGCGAGTAACTCGCTGTTGCTGCATTGGTGCACCATGCTGACCCTTTGGGAGTGTCTCAACCTCATAAGACTGGTATGATGCTTGAATGCAGCACTGGCGAGTTACTCACCAGGGCTGCATTCATGTATTACATTAGGACTGCAATTAAATACACTGGCGGAAGGGTATAATGGGGTGAGAAGTTTGGGTTATATGAGATCTCAATTTGACCATCGATCAAGGCTATAATACTCCCACACAGAACTCATTAGCCAGGTCCTTTGTCGGCCTCGCCAGGTTCCCCCAGACAAGGTTTAGTAGTATACAGTGTAATGTTCATGTAAATGCAAAGTGAATTCTCAGGTGTTAGACAGCTGTATAAAGCATGATGCACCTGCATATTCCCCTTGAGAAAGAAAAGGGAGTCTTTGTGGAGTCTATGTTTGTCCACAAGCTACAAACTATCCACATTATATTCTGTCCACACCTACCTATGCCAAAATTAATGTCCACACAAATCAGTATTTTGTGATGGTTTTGTGTGGACAAACTGTACAGGTGTTTTGTGGACACATTGGAATAAGTATATATGTGTGGACAGAATGTGATGTGGACAATTTGTAGAATGTAGACAAAACAGGACTTAACAGTCTTACCCAGTTACCCAGTTACCTAAAGATACAGGTGTCAAATTACCATCAGTCCGGGGCATACTCCTGTGGCAGTGGCGTATGAAAAGGGGCAGGGGCCAGGGGGGCCCGAGCCCCCCCCCAATCACTGAGGAGGGGGGCCTGAATATGTTTGGGCCCCCCCAAAAATCGGTCAAGACCTGTAATACAATACACACAATTTTCAATCCTTACCTCTCTCACGTAGAAAAAGTGGGGACAGAGAGGGCTGGGACCCCAATCAGAACTAAAGGGGGCTCAAATACTTATTCTCCATAAAATCTAATATAAGTGTGTATATGATACATCATGCATAAAAATCGATACTTAAAGTTGGTTGGAGTGGGCCCTCTTGGGCCCCCCTCCCCAATCAAGATTTGCTTCCTACGCCTCTGCTGTGGTGAAACATCATTTATGCATACTAATTTTATGTGATGTGCTCCGTATTGAGCCTATAACTATACTGCTAGATGTTTACCTTATAGTCACAATCTAGGGCAGGTTTTAGGCGTCACAACCTTTTGAAGGTGTGGTAGATGAATAAGTCCCTGGAGGAGTGCATGGTTAGCATGTCATGATCTCAGAGGGTAGTGCCAATGTAGCACCCTATGTTTATGGCTGTGTCTCACGACCTTGGGACAATGTTTTTGTCTCTGATCGGGTGCCGTCTCTGACCGGCTGCCGTCTCTGACCGGCTGCCGTCTCTGACCAGGTGTCAGAAAAAGGTGTTTTAAAAAGAATTATACTCATATACATAAGGATTTGGAAAAACGTTATGGCGGTTGTTATATAATCATAGTTATAATTATAATTAGCCTCCTGCTGCTAGTATTTTGACCTTATCAAGCCAAGCCAGTCAGAGACGGCACTAGGTCAGAGACGGCACCTGGTCAGAGACGGCACCCGGTCAGAGACAAAAACATTGTCCCAAGGTCGTGAGACACAGCCTTATCATGACACAGGATCTCCTGCACCAGTGCACAATGGTGCTGTAATAACTACAGCCCATATTAACCCTTTAAGGATGCATGTCGCTAAAAGATGGCTTTTGGCATGTCCGATGTCCTATTCATCCCCCGGGCCTAACTCGGCGGTGCTGCATTGATGAATCATACCAACACTTTGGGAGTAGGGTTGGCATGATGCTTGAATGCAGCCCTGGTGAGTTACTTGCCAGGGCTGCATTCAGGTATGTCAGTAGGACTGCAATTAAATACACTCGTGGAAGGGTATGATGGGGTGCGATTATATGAATGTGTTGTACCACGATTATATGAATGTGTTGTACCGTAAAACCTTGCGTATAAGCCTAACTCGTGTATTAGCTGCACCCCTAACTTTGGGAAATCCTATAAGCCTAATAGGGTATCTGAAAATCGTTAGTATAGTACTGTGCTATACTTATAAAAACTCTTGTATAAGCCGCACCCCATATAAGCATTTTTGGTATGAAAAGAAAGCTGGCTCTGACTCACGTACAAGCCGCGGCTTCCACGCGAGGCTTTACGGTAGTTGAATAAGTCCCTGGAGGAGTGGTTAGCATGTCATGATCTGAGAGGGTAGTGCCAATGTAGAGCCAAACTCTTATCATGACACAGGATCTCCTGCACAATTAATAATAACTACAGCCCTTGTTAACCCTTTAAGAACGCATGTTGCTAAAATATGACATTTGGCGTCATAATGCACCAATGCAGCCGCAGTTAGTAACTCTTGGGTGCTGCATTGGTGCATCATACCACCCCTTTGGAAGTGTCTCAATCCAGTTGGGTTGGCATGATGCTTGAATGCAGCCCTGGTGAGTTACTCGCCAGGGCTGCATTCAGGTATGTCAGTAGGACTGCAATTAAATACACTGCTGGAAGGGTATGATGGGGGGAGAAGTTTTGGTTATATGAATGTGTGGTATCGTAAAACCTCGCGTATAAGCCTAACTCGTATTGATAATCAGCCGCACCCCTAACTTTGGGAAATCCTATAAGCCTAATAGGGTATCTGAAAATCGTTAATTTGATACTGTGCTATACTTATAAAAACTCTTGTATAAGCCACACCCCATATTCATAAGCATGTTTGGTATGAAAAGAAAGCTGGCTCTGACTCACGTACAAGCCGCGGTTTCTACATGAAGTTTTACGGTAGTTGAATGAGTCCCTGGAGGAGTGGTTAGCATGTCATGATCTGAGAGGGTAGTGCCAATGTGGAGCCAAACTTTTATCATGACACAGGATCTTCTGCACAATAGTGCTGTAATAACCACAGCCCATATTAAGCTACATTAAGCGGCTCACTGGCCACACCTTTCTGTGTGTTGTGTCAAGTGTGTCATGAGTGTACACATGTGTATAGGTGCAGCTGACCTTCAGTCATGGGTCAAGGAACAAGCAATAATATGTGTGGGACATGTGAAGGTAGAATAATATACACAGAGTATGTCTTGAGGACAGTGGGGTGGTTGCCCTATGTTCCTTTAAGCCCATCGTCCACCAAGCTCTGTCGGCCAAATAGGTGGCTGCTTAGAGCTCCGATTAAAATTTGTTGCCGATAAACAAAACGTGACTTTATTTTTATCTGTGACCAAAGCGGTGGTCTAATCGGCACCAAGTTGGCTGACAGAGCTTGCCCAGTGGGCACAGAACATTGAATCAACATTGATAACTGGTTGTCAATGTTGGTTCAATGTTGATGCAATGTTGATTCAACGTTGAGCTGAATATTGTGCCCACTGGGTAGTGGACGATGGGCTTTAGTATAAAAGGAGTATTCGACTGCGGACTAAGCTCCATTTATCAACATTGATTAAATGTTCTTTGCCCACTGGGTTCAATGCCTGTATGACCTTTCTGTGATGTTAACACGACATTACTGAACTTAAAGCCCCTTAAAGTGTTCCTATATGTATAAGGCGTCTTAAATTTGCTTAAATGCAAACATTCATGTAGAGTCATCCATTCAAAGTCTTAAGTTGGGGAATGAGCGACAGATGAACAGGAGTATTTGAAGACATGTTTTCCAATGTGACTTTTGTCAAAATGTAGAGCAGTAATTTCTGAGTACAGATTTTGAAATATCTTTAACAAGAATTATTTAAATAATGGGCCAAATCTCTTGAAGTGGAATCCAGCCAATATGCTACCATCCATTATGCTGGTGTGCACTCTTGCACGGTTGACCTAAAACCTGGACAGGGCGGTGACAACTAAACTCACGAAGGTAGCATATTAGATTTGTGCCCCACAGGTCTACTTGTCACGGACTGTATGGGACCTGAGTGTATATAACGGCTACTGGGGGACTAGAGGCTAAGAGGCTAAGGGTACAAGAGAGAGAGAGGTACAGAGAGACAGTGACAGAGACAGAGATACACAGACACAGAAAGACACAGACACAGAGAGACACAGCCACAGTGAGACACAGACACGGTGAGACGCAGACAGAGAGAGAGAGAGAGAGTATACAAAGACAGAGAGACAGAGACATAAAGACAAAGAGCCAGGAGGTATTAGGAGGGAGCTGGCCCACACAGTGGTACAGGGAATATGCCTTACACAAACATGTTACCTGGGGTAACTGTGGTTACACTCATACTCATCAGCTGGACACATGCCCTACCTGTCAACAAAGGTGAGTTATTACTATACATACAGAACACGAGGAATATTGTAATCATTGGTATGGTAAACCAGATGTTCCAGGCCTACACTGTAAATAGTTAGTGAAGGTACATAGTAGAATCTATTGTATATCTACAGTAGAATCTACTGTGGAATAGATCTACAGTAGAATTTATTGTTTACCTGCACTAAACTGTACACCTACAGTAGAATCTACTTTTTACAATGTACAGGTGGTATATTATACAACCAGCCTGCAAACCATGAATATCATTTAACTGTATATCAAAGCATCTCATAGAAATGAAGTGAAAGATCATAATCATTAATAATCATATGCAAAATGTATACTATACTGTGCCATAGTAGCAAAAACTCGCATATAAGCCGCACCCTGACCCTGGGCTGATGCTATAAGCCGCACTGCTGATCTGACTCGCGTACTAGCCGCGGCTTATACGTGAGGTTTTACTGTAGAAGTCGAGAGGATTTATACCAAATAATGTATTTATGAACATCATACTGTGATAATAAATGCAATATAAACTCAAAATTGGGCAAAGTTCAACACATAGCATTGTAATCATTGTCCTGCTGCTCTTCGTGTCATTCTAATCCATATCATGTTGTATACGTTGCCATCTAGAAATGCCTTTTGTAATTATAATCCCTTAGGGAGTGATCATTTTTTAACGACAGGGGGGGGGCAGGTTTATCCCCACCTTAAGGGCGAAAATCGGCTCACACGCTGGCCCTTTGAAGCGGGCTTGGCTCAAACAGGTTAAATTTGTTTTCACCACTCCGTCATGGGGTCCAAATTTCCCCCCCTCCCCGTCAAGGGGTCCACATTTTTCTGCCCCCTGTTGTTAAAAAATGATCACTCCCTTAGGGAACCCAGTGTTCCCACATGAGTAAGACTGCTTAAATGGCCACTTAAAGTGGCATGGTCACCGAGCGCATACCACTCTTTATTCTAGTACTGTTCTAGTCTACTTGGGTTTTAACTGCGAGTGGTGAGATTGCCCCATAATCATATACATTTCCTTTACAACTATTACCACAGAGGTTGATGTTCTGAAAGAGCTGTTACACTTGGCCGAGACCCTGGAGAGACCGAGTCGTTATATGCCCAACACGATGACCGCGCAATCTACCCCCCCTCGTGTCACAGAAGGAAGTAAGTATACAGATTATAATAATTTGATTATGATTATTCAATTTAAAGCTACTATGTCAGCTAATTTTAGGTGACCTTCCCATTTTAGGTGTATTACATGCTCCCAGTGGGCACAGAACATTGAATCAACATTGAAAACTGGTTGGCAATGTTGATTAAACATTGATTCAATGATAATTCAATGTTGGACAGAATTCTGTGCCCACTGGGCTCCATATAACTGCATGCAGGTATGGAAAGTTGGAAGGCTCTCATTCATCATTTAGCATAATAAAACTACAACATATTACAAAAAAATAACTGTTGGCTTGCAGAAATTAAGACCTGTTGGGCGTGCATCATAACACCATTGCATCTAGCTTTGAATCACAACACAACAACTTGTATACAACCACTACAGTCAGTCTATTCCTACCTCCAAATCACAATAAGGAAACATCAATAGCATAAAGAATGATCCCAAACACAGGGAAAATGGTTTATAAAAGCGATTGCAAAGTTATTTATAAGATTGATTTTGGGGTGAAGGCGTTAGTTATGATATTGAATGTAGCGCATCTACAAATAATGCTATTTGTTTCTGCTCTCTACAGGTTGTGCGAATTATCATGAAAATTCGGACTCCAATAGACCAGGTAATGCCAGTTTATTTTACTGGTCATTGATATTATTGCAATCCTCGATTTTGAAGATTTTAAAAAGAATATCAAACTATCTCTGTAATTATTATAACATTATCTATGCCTTGTATATTGTGATTTTGCGTATGAAATGATTTCTTTTAATCGGTACGAAATTAGAGTTGGGCAGGACCTTGTATGCTTTCATTAGTACTTGATAAGCTAGGACTCCACTACCTGATTTTTCTCACGAACCGATTATATAGGTCTTTACAGTCTGATCAAGTCAAAACAAAGACATATTTCCTATCTGAGATTGTGCATAAATCGGCCGATTAGAGCCCTCTGAATGGGGGAGCATCAGATAAATGAAAATCAAACCTGTTTGATATGAGATCGTGTGCCCAGATCGGTCTGAGATGCAAAATCTGGGCTTAAATCGGGACCTAAATTGTGTTACATAGCCTTGGCAATTCTATTTTCCACATTGATTATAAAGAAAGACATCATTTGTAAACATAGTTCCTGTCTACTGTATATCATTGTTATGGTATATAACTGAGCCAGATTCGTGAAAATTGCCCCGATCTGAGAACAAAATTGGTTAGTGGAGCCCCACATATAAGGTATAATACCTGGAATAATACCTGGAATTGTTGTCCCCCGTTATCGGACGACCTGGTCCTCTTCCTGGAGATATGTACGAAGAAATAAACCTCTAGTTCCTCGATATGTACACCGACGACTAATTAGTACATGTACACTGATTGCACAAATTGTAATGCATATATTTGTATGAATTTACAATATTAGTAAATATCAAAAACTTATGTGATATGACTATTTCTGAACCAATAAAACATTGTAAACTGAAGCTGAGGAAATCAGGAATTATACCGTCTACTTTCAGAGTTTATCAGCTACAATGCAAAGGGTAAGTCACGCAGTATCTTATGATGCAATCCAAGGCAAGTGGTAGAACAAGTTGTATTTGACCAATGACATTTCAATAATGACAAAACATGATATATAGGTATCATTTCACTATAGTACAGTGTTCTACCCTTCTTAAAGCCTCATAGCCCAGGCGATATGTGAAATAATCGTGCAAATGGTCCTAGAAGTGTGAAATTGGACACGCTTGAAGTCCACATGCATAAGATGAATTTCAAAATCCACCCAATATAAGCATTATTGAATGTGGGGCAGCCATTTTGAGTCTACTATTTTGTTTAGGCTTCACCAAATTCCCAGATTATGGAGTTATTGCAGGAAAAATGTGATTTGGTAATGCCAAAACTAAATGGCCGCGCTGCTAGGATTAATCGTTTATCTGGGTGGCTCCAACTCTGAAATTGATCTTATGGACATGAACTTTAAGCGAATTCGATTTCATGCTTTCATGACAAGTTTGCACGATTCCACCTGAATCTTGCGCATATCGCATGGGCTATCACATACTTTGATCACTCTAAAATGTTCCCCATGGATTGTCTGATACTGCTCAGTATGTAATATAACATGCTGTGTTCATCTTCTATCTGCCCAACACAAAACATATTGTATGAGTTATAATATTATTCTGTACATGTTTAATTTGATTTGATATTATCTCACCCTTCACCTATCCACCCCCCCCCCCCGTGCATTATAATAATATCTATAAAAAAATATAGACAAATGTCAATTAACGCCCATTGATACCATCTCTGCCATATTTCATAAGTAGGTGCTGGGGCCATATCCATTGATATCCCTTGAAATGGGTGGGTGGGAGGGGGGGGGGGCATCGAATACGGCCCTTCCTATAGTTAAGCATAGTAAATCTTGTACTTCAAAAAAAAAATTGTATTTTTACTGCAGGTAGAAAGTGGGGAGGGGGCATCGAATACGGCCCTTCCTATAGTTAAGCATAGTAAATCTTGTATTTCCCAAAAAAGTATATTATTGTTTTTTTCCTGCAGGTAGAAAGTGTGGCCCTAAGTACAACCCTGGAGGATCCACACGCCGTGAACTGCTGATAGACGTCCTACAGCGTATTATAAACGGGAGCAGAGCTGACAGGAATGAGTATCCATGGATGGTTAGTTGGATTTAGGGAGGGGTCATTTTTTAACAATCAGGTGGGGGGGGGGTGGATTTGAGGGGGCGGGGACCAAAAATATTTGGACCCCTTGAAGGGGGGACCAACAAAATTTGGACCCCTCTTGAGGGGGGACCAAAAAAATTGCACCCCTTTTTAATGAAAAAGCCTGCGTGTTAGTAAAGCTCAAAGGGGTCGGCCGCGCTCAATTTCAACTTGCCTGAAAGGGAGACCAAAAAATTTCGACCCCTCGGGTGGCGAAAATCCACCGACGCCCCCCCCCCTCCTGTTGTTAAAAAATGACCACCCCCTTTAAGTGGTATTCCCACCAAGCGTGTTCTAGTCTACAATGTGGTTAAGTGTGAGTGGTAATATTGCCCCTTTAAGGTTTTGAAAAGTTCTTTTACTGAGCCCTTCACATTTATGGAGTTTAATATGCCCCAAACGTTAGCACCAGTAAATACACAGACTTGTTCTGTTATGAACATGCATGGCGTGCACATTGTTCCAATACATATGTGTGCGGCATGCGTGTGTTCCGATACGAACGTGTACTCCTGGTGATTAGGCCAAAAGAAAAAAGGTTTGTTTCAGGTCACTTGACCGACCCTATCAAAACAGGGCCGACCCTAAGCTTTTGTATGCAATTTTGGAAAAAAAATCTGTATTTTTACCATTTTTGGTCAATTTTAGGCTCTTCGCACCGGCCGGCTAGTACTTTCATGTTAAAAAGTAATATCTAAAAAAATATCAACGACAACAACAATGCTGCTTATGCATCTCTCTCTTTTACACTGTCCAACACCCTTGCTACATTGCCAGGCGGCGATGATCCCTAAGGCAGGTGCTGGGGAGCAGGCTAAACCAGAGTGTGGGGCGACCCTCATCACTGACAATGTGCTACTGACAGCCGCCCACTGCTTCACCAAGGAACTAGAGTAAGTTTTTTTAGTTTGAAATATCTTTATTTCACCATACTATAATAATGTCGAATTACATCCATCATTCAAGTCTCATATTTCTGTACTGTACATCAACACAATTTCCCAGTTTTCACATACAGGTTTTGGATAAACAGTATGGTACAATAATGTGTATTTAGATGCATTCATAAAGTACCCGTAGTACACGCATCATAGTTCATTCAATTCATCATTGTTCATGGAATACTGCAGCTCCATTGCTTTAATATGAAAGTTGTAGATATGCATGTTTCCTCCATCCTATCACATTTGCCACACTGTAGGCTTTAATTTGATACCAAACATGGTCATATTTGTCTAATTTTGTCATGTTTTTTCCATTAAAATTTGCAAATTAAAAAAAAACTAACTCTAAAAATTCTGAAATAGACATACATTGATGTATACTAAACACACATGGCCCCAACAGAAATAAAAATCCGAAATCGAGGCAAAGTAGTAGGTAGAGTTAAAATGACATTATTAACATGCAAGTTAGGTTAATCATTCACATATCATATGGTAATATCAAATTAATCTATTTCCTTAAGAGACGGGACTATTGCTTGGGACAACAACCCGGCAGAGTGGACCTTCAAATTCATGGCGAACAATGCGCTTGACAGAAATGCGGGCACCGAGAAAAAGGCACGGTATATTATCTTGCACGGAGGTTTCAGTAAGTGTAATGGGTTCTTGATATTTTGTCATATTCACTAAAAGACTTTTGGTGAAATCAATAGATAGCAACCAATAACAACTCTAGCTCGATTTAAAAAAAAACTCTTTTCCAATGATTAGTTATCAATGATTACAAGAGGGATGAGTTTCTATGTCAACCTTAAATTTACTTATGATTTTTATTCATATTCTGGCCTCCCACAATTGTCTCGTGGGTTCCATTTCCCCTCCCCCACTTTTCCCAACAGCGTAATAAAAACGGCTGTAGTGAAATATTTTGCCATTGATGTAGTTCAGGACGATGTTTTTGTCGGGACCAATAAGAAATTATCTATGAAGTAGAAGTAAGAAAGTGTATACTGAGCCGAAGCTAATTAAATACCCCTAAAGCTGGGCCTCCCCTAGCCGATTTTTGGGGTAATTCTCACGATCCGATCATACCCTGGTACCCCTAGCTACCCCTTATATAATGAGGACAATCAGATCAGAAATAAAGAGTTAGCGTTTGTTTGTGTTTGTTTGTATTTACATCATATATGTATTATGTATACAGTCTTATTAGGTAAAGACATAGATCTAGAGAGGTCACCATTTAGATCAATGGAAATCAAACCTGTTTAAGCTGGGGCTCCACTAGCAGATTTTTTGCGTAATTCTCACAAGCCGATCATGAACATAGGTCTCTACAGTCTAATCAGGTAAAAACAAAAACATATTTTCTCGCTGTTATTGTGCAGAAATCGGCAGATTAGAGCCCTGTCTATGGGGGAGGATCAGATAAATAGAATACAAACCTGTTTAATATGAGATCAGAAGCACAGATCGGCCTAAGATGCAAAAAAAGGGGCTTAAATCGGGACCTAAATCATTTTATATAGCCTTGACAATTCTATTTATCATCTAAACATGGAGTATTTATAAACAAAAACATGTTTACAAACACAAACATACGTCCTACAATACCTCCCTGTATAAAGTATATGGCCCTATGATTTCATGGTCTGAGTCAGATTTGTGAGAATAGCGCCGATTTGAGTAAAAAATCGTGTAGTGGAGCCTCACCTTTAATTTGAGATCAGGAGCCGAAATCGGCCTGGGATGCAAAATCGGAACCTAGATCGGGAACTAGATCATGTTATATTGCCTTGGCAAGTCTATTTTACACTTGTTTATAAACATAACCATTAATCTATAAACATAAACCTATGGCAGGGTGTACAGTATCTCCCTGTCTAGGGCCACTCAAAAAGATTTAAATGGTTTCTCATCCCTGCTCACATCATAAAAATCAGGTTTTTGGGTAATTTTTGAAATGAAGAACATGACAAGAAATGGACAAATATTGGCATATTTGGTATCAAATCAAAGGTAATAATGCCAGCAATGCAGTGGTATAGAGATAACTCACATTTTCTCTACTTTAAAGTGCAGTTAATTCTTGACCAATAAAATGGGAATTTTGGTCACAAAAAACATCCATTATCCCATACACTTAAGTCTGCAAGTAAAAAAAAGCCTCCATCGTCATATTTCAATAGCACCGATTCAAATTGAGAGCAAAATTGGTTAGTGGAGCCTCACATTATATACAGAGGGAACAAAGGGAGTCCAGGTTGCCTCCGGAATGACTTCCCTCTCATGGGGAGCCCAGGTCCTTATGTGACTCCCTTAGGTGAGGCAGACTGCTATGTGACTCTCCTATGTGACTCACTTAGGTCAGCCAGGGAGTCACACCCCTGCAAACACGACTACGTAGACCAAACGTAAATTTACGTTGGTTTAAGGACAGAACTACGTAATTTCACAAGGTTTGTCAACGTCAAAACGTTAAGGTTTAGTTACGTTAAACTGACGTAGGTATCTGAATTTCGTTACTTTACGTCATTTAGACGTAAATAAACCTAGAAAAAACAGATAACTGTTTGTAAATAAATGGAGTTTTTACTTTCCTACATGAAAAAAGAGCTGGACTTGGATTTATTCCATCAGTATTACAGTTGTATTGACTATGAAAATAAATCTATATATTATTTTGTATTACATTTGCAATTAAGTTTAAGCTGTTTATTGTCCTATTTGAACCGCCACAATATCCCAGGTATACATGCTTTGGTTCTTCTTGTGTTTCACTCTGGTCCTGTAGGAAATGCATTGGTTTGGCTGCACTGAGGCTTTGTATTTAATATATTACCACCAGTGTGGTGTCTAATTAGTAAACTGCCCTAATACACTTATTAAACGTAACTATCTAATCAATTTTCTTTTATGATATGAATATGCAATGGTGTGCATTAATTTGTATAATATTGAGTGGATAATTCATAAGAATTTACTGCTTGAATCTGGTAGATTTGCTAAAGAGCTGTACGATTCTCTTCATACTTTATAGTGCTGCCACCTTGTGTGACACTTGCATACTATGAAGGAACATTATGGAAAAATGCAGAAGTAGCCATACGTATATCTACGTTGAACTACGTAGATTTATTACGTTCATTTACGTTTGAATGAGGTAGAAATACGTAAAACAGGTTAAAACGTTCATTGAACGTAACTAAACCTTAACGTTTTGACGTCCACAAACCTTTCTGAAAGTCGTAACCTGAACCTTCGGTTGGACACAAACCTATAGAAACCTATGACCAACGTTGGGATTAGGTAGAGTGTTTACAGGGACAGGCTCCCTTAGGCAGCCTGGACTCTCTTGTGACTATGTTTCTTTTCTCTGTGTAGAGTTTTCTATTTTTGTCTTTTTTGTAGAAAAGGATTCTGACAGCAAGGGTGAGGAAATAAAGCATGATGTAGCCCTTGTCAAGCTGTGTTCTCCCGTACAGAATGCTAAGACCATATGTCTACCAAACTTTGACCCTGCTCCCAGGTTTGACCGGTACACATGTACAGTGACCGGCTGGGGGAAAACAAGTAAGTACTAAATCCATTAATTAGGCCAAAAAAAAGAAATAGTTGTGTTCAGGTAACATGGCCCAAAGAAAATAGGGTAAATTTTTTAACCAAATTTTATAAAGCATTTTGAGCCAAAATTCCTGCCATTTATCAGATACTTTCAGTAAAATAAAATCTGTAGAAAAAAAGTTTGTTTGGGTGGGAAAAAATCCAAAAATGCCTTCTAAAAAAAAAGAAAAAAGAATTACGGCCAAAAAAATGGGGTCGCTAGGGATACCTGAACACAACTTTTTTTTTGGCCTTAGTATATTGAGCTGATAATGTGGACAAATGACAATCCATACATGTCCTGAACGATTAGCAATCTTTATCTACCGACTGAATACTCAAAGTCTGGGGCTCGATTCATAACAATATACGATAGCACAATCATGCTACGATCTTAAAATAACATGTTTGTAGGGAAAAGCGAGCAAATCGTTTTTCAAACACAAAGAAAAATGTTTAATGAAAGCAAATGCAATGTTATTTTGGGTGCATTTTAACTGGTATTATATCTTTAAACTATGTGGCATTTCAGCTCCAGCCGAGGAGGGCGATGTGTCCCCTCACCTGAGGGAGGTAAATCTGGTCGTGTACAAGCCAGGTCGGTCGATGCCGAACGGAGGCAAACCATGCCCCAACCTTAAGGGTACCCTGTGTGCCAGTGCAGTGGGCAAGGACAACTGTCAGGTGCGTATAGACTCAAAAAAGGCTCAACGGGACAGACTCACACGGGAGCGTCAACAAAATAATCTGTCCAATCTTAAAAGGCCACTCTTAAAAACGTTACTATCTTAAAGTCAATGGACTATCTTAAACAAAACATTTATTTAAGATAACCGGTTCTACGGTATACCCCTCTCTTCCCTAGATGGCGCCAGTGATGAACCACTAGTTAGACTACACACTCCATTGTAGGATAGACTAGTCCACTAGTATGTAATGGGGGGCAGAGCCCCCCAAGCCCCGTTTTTTTCTCTTTTGTCTCATCTGGGTGTAGATTATATACTATAAAGGCAGACCCCAGCTAGCATAGTGTGGGTATGTGACACTAAGTGGCAGATACAAGTCTCAATACAAAACAGTACATTCTTAAATCAATGTTATTATCTTAAATAAAGTTTTTAAAATTGGACAGTTTAAGAAAGTTTAACACTGGACGGATTATTTTGTTGATGCTCCCGGGTGAGTCTGTCCACTTATGCTCATAAAAGAGTGTTTTCTCATCACCAAAGACTGAAAAATATGACGAGAGAGGCTTTAAAAAAATGTTTTTATGACCAAAGTTCATATTTTAGAAGTTAAGAATTCTTTAGAAGTGGGGGAAAAGTAAGTTATTTCTATCTTACTGCATTCCTGGCAGTATTAGCATTGATTTGATACCAAATAAGCCAATATTTGTCCATTTTTATCATGTTTTTCACGAGAAATTAGAAAAAAAGAACTGTTTTTCCTCATAACCCGATTTTTATGATGCACGCGGTGATGAGAAACCATTTCATCTTTTTGGGAGGCCTAAAGCTAGTATTGTTGTAAATAATGTATATACATGTTATTATTACACGACCTAACGTTTTGAGTACGATCCTGTATAAGAACAAAGAAGGAAAATCGTACCAGCCGGGGATGTGGTACGTTTTCCCGTACCACCCCTACGTGTGGTACGCTTTTTGGGGCTCTAGACCAATCAGAAGCCAGCATGTTGGTCATGTGATCTGGCAATGGCGGCGATGTAAACAAAGCAGACGATGATGCGAGCGATGCAAATTAACGACATAAACAACTAAATTTGCAATGTAAACAACAATTAAATGAATAGGAGGGCTGGAAAATTGTCTTCTGGTCGTGTAATAAAGCTTGTATTGTATGCTAGGTTCACGCATGCCCCGTGCCAAACCTCGGTACATCTACCTTATGCCTTACCTCTGTTTGGTACGGGGCAGACGTGAACCCATCATACAATACTGGCTATGTATTTCCCTTTACAGGGTGACTCAGGGGGCCCGCTGATCTGTGCCCCAGGGGTCGCGGTGTCCAGTTCTGCATCAAACGTCCAGATAGGTGTCGTGTCTCACGGCACTGGGGAGTGTGCCGGCAAGGGGGAATACAGCGTGTATGCCAATACATTCGCCTACAAGGCCTGGATACAAGAGATACTCAGAAACCCGAAGTTCTCAGCACGACAGGCGATGAATAAACCAAAGCCAAAACCAGCAACTACCCTGAGGCCAGACTCAGCTACTGATGACGGAAGTGATTACACTTATGAAGATGACAGCTACCCATATTATTATTGATACCTTGATGACGGATACCCATATTATGATGATAGATTCAGATATATGATGAGGCCAAAAAAATAAAAGGTGTGTTTCAGGTTACATGGTCTGAAAATCTAGGGTAGGTAGGTCGGATTTATTTTTTATTAACGATTTATTTTTTTACTTTGGCCCGAAAAGAACTTCAATGCCGAATCGCCGACGACCGCCTAGACTCGTGAACTGTCAGATTGACCCTTAAATAGCCCCAAAAATGACCTAAAATATAAACATTTTTTTCAAAATTGCATGAACATTTCTAGGATCAGCCCTGTTTTGCTAGGTAGGGTTGGGTAACCTGAACCACACTTTTTTTTAAATTGGCCTGCCCGATATTGATATGGATATTGGAATGGCAGTATGGGATACTGATTTGGACACCCGTGAACGATGACCAATTTGCTGATGATAGATAAAGTGCAATAACGACTCATCCAATACAATGATGACTCTTACCTGAACACATTGTGGTCACACTTGGCAATGATTGGCCAACTTTGGTCATAACCAATTTGGTTTGGACCAAACCAAAGTTGACCAATTTGGTCATGACCAATCCCCACCGAATTTAGTCATCAACAAACTTGACCAAAGTTGGCAAATTTGGTCATCACCAAATCTCACCAAAATTGCCGAATTTGGTCATGACTTAACCTCATTTGGTCATGACCAAAGTCGCCAATTTGGTCATGACCTAATTGACCCACTTTTTTCGGGTTTGGTCATGACCAAATTGGTAAACTTTGGTCAGGTTTGATAACGAAGAAAATTGATCAACCTGTGAGGCGAAATTGGGGAGGCTAGCCAGAGGTGACCACGATTAGCTGGGATTTGTTGGTTATAGGAGAAATAATAAAGAAACTGACATGTCTTATGTGTGATACGGCAGTCCTTTAGGTGTCACAGTACAAACTCGCCCCCAGAATGTTGTAGTCGTAAATAGTGCCAATGAAAAACGGTACTACTGTGCATATAATCAGTGGTAGGAGGCCTTAAATTTGTCACAGAGTCATAATCTGAAGCCCAAATTGTTCCCAAAGGCCTTGGTAAAAAAATATAAAAAGTTGGTTGTTGCCATGGTAACCCTGGGTGGTGCTTGGAGGGGTCAAAGGTCAAGGTCAAAGGTCGCTGGGCACTTGTAAAATTTCTCCGGTTTGGGTAAGTCTGTTTCCATGGCAACTAGTGCAAAATCGGAACACACTTTTTTATGCGGGATGCAAATAAAAAAATCAGATATGTGTTAAGCTTTAATTAAAGGGGTCATTTATTACTGCACACTCAAAAGAACCCAACATTTTGCCCGTCTGAAGGAGAAAAATAGGGTCAGAACCAGAAATGTTGGTGGCTATTTGTACCGTGACACCTTTAGGGAAGAGCAATATGCAGAGGGGGATATGATATATTAACTCTTTGTGGGTGATTTAACGACTAATATTTCTATAAAAACACAAAAAGTGGAAGTTTAAATTTCGGTTATCTACCGTGGATATCACCATATAGGCTTAGGGCATGTCTTACTAACACCCAGCTACATTGTTCATAAATATAGTGTATAACTTAGTATAGTAAATGAACTATGTATGCTATAATTCAATAAAGGTTCTTTAGGGTATACCTAATGTTATGACACATGAATGAGATTATGACATTTTTAGAGAGAATAAATTTCTGTTGAAAAATATGGAACGAGAATGAGTTTTATATATTTTGTCAATATGTCAGCGCTGAAGGAGGAGAATAACATTTGGCCAAAAACAAAATAAAGGTTTGTTTGAGGTCACCCGGCGGACCCTATCAAAACAGGGCCGACCCTACGTTTTCTATGCAATTTTGAAGAAATTTCTTAAATTTTACCCTTTTTGGTCAATCTTAGGGTCTTATGTGTAGTCAAAGAAAAAAGTGTAAAAAAAAGATATCCGACCTACCGAGCCTACATTTTCTTGCCATGTTACCTGAAACAATTTTTTTTTTTTTGCCTTAGTATCACATGAAACACAGAGGTCTACTCTATTGGGTACATAGACAAATACCAACGCACACCGATACCGTCTCTGTTGTATTTCACGAGTGCGGGCTGGGGCAGTATCCCATGAAGCCACAGGCTGAGTGGGATGCCCCCAGTCCCCACAAGTAATTACATCAGAGAGGTATCAAATGTAGTTGGCATAAATTTGCATTTAAAAAAAAGCCATATAATGAAGGAAAAACTACTTTTTCTTAGCCCATTAAATACGGCCATATAGTATTTAATCTGGGATATTGAATGCAGCGTTTCAGTGCTAAATCTTGGATTTCAAAATAAAAAGTATTGTGCTACACACATTCGGTACAAGGCCATAGGCGGATCTGTAGTCATGGCCGATGCAGAAATAGTGATGAAATAAAAAGTCATGAAAGACTCTTAGGTGTAAGATAAACTTTGATAAAAGGCAGTGCACTTTTGACTGTCCAAACTGATATTCCTAGGCTCCCTATACGCCCAACCTCTCAGTCACTAGTGCCTAACCTAGTTAGTCATTTTTTGGCTCCCTATGCGACCAACCTAGATTAGTTATTATTGTCAGGTTGGTCACTACTGACAAACCCACCTTAGTCTTTTTAGTTCCAGGGGGAGCCAGCGAGTGGTCATCACAGGTGGCCCCAACTAGTGGTATACAAATACAACACACCAATGATGGACCTAGGTTAGCCACTACTGACTGACCCCTTGGTCATTTTTGAACATAACTTTGCCATTGTGACTAACACTCATATGACCAACCTGGGTTAGTCTGTACTGACTAACCCTTTCAACCTATGGATTTTCAGTGCAGTAAAGGCGTAATTGAAAAGACATGTTCCCCGCTTCAGTCCCCACTCCCCATGTCCATACTACCACTGGGGTACTTGAGCCTTAGTTGACAGAAAATCCACAAGTTTAAGAGGTCAGTCAGAAGTGACTATCCCAGGTCCAAACTTATATTCAAAAATGACAAGGCAAAACTAATGCCTTAGTCAACATGACTAGCCCTAATAAGCATAAAGAGGAAAAGACTAAGGTAGGTTTGGTCAATTTGTTAGTCCTATGTTAGTCAATGCTGTCAAATCGACTAACCCACCTTAGTCTTTAACGCATATTAATATTACAATTAGTCATGTTGACTAAGAGGTTAGTTTTGCCTTAGACCTTTTTTAGACAAGTTCGTCATTTAGACTAATGTGCCTATATGGCATAAACTCCCCACTTATGTTGTTTTGGCTATTTCTGGCCCTTTTCAGGCTTATACCCCTACAGAATAACCAGTTTTGCACCAATTGATTCAAATTTTTGGTATACTGTAAACGTACATATTTTCACGCATATATATTTTCGCGATTAAGCTATAAAGTACAATTTCGCGCAGATTTAAATTCGCGCATTTTGGAGTGTGGTAGTTATATTGCTATACTGGATAAATATTCGCTCTGTACATATTTTCGCGGATTTTAAAATCCGCGAAAATCGCGAAAATATGTACAGCGCGAAATAAAGTATGTTTACAGTATGTGAAAAAACATCTTAATAATTCAGGAAATCTCAATTTTTTTGTGTATTGGCCCAACATTTTCTGTTTTCTGGCCCTCCAAAGCCCAAAAAAACCCTAAAACCCTCAAAAACGCTAAAAATGACATGTTTACATGCCTCCCATGTGTACTGAGGCAGTAACAGCTTATTCCTAATATCATTTTCTATTAGGTCTATGGTATAGTCAATTGATTCACGAGGATTTCACTAGATATGTTGCGTATTTTTTTCTCCACAGTCATTTAAGTGTGTTTTGTGAGCAAAATATTCAAATGTCATTTCAGGTTGATACCTCTATAAAGTAAATAAAGAAGATCCACACAGTCTTTATTGTATCCCAGATTGTGAGGTAACTCTTGTGTCTTCTGCTGGAAAAAAGAATTTTTGAAAAATATCCAATAATCTTGCCTCCAGGAGCATATGTCTATTGGGATACATATTTTCCGTCACGGAGTCACCCAGAATATTCGTCACGGAGTCACCAGCCACCCTGATGAAAATTTAAACCTTCATAAAATTGTTAATACCCAATATATTTAAGTTATCTCTGGTTTTCCTGTGTCCTACCCACTCCCTCTAATGTTCTAATGCAAAAATCCACCATTTTTATGCTCATTTATACAAGAAATAATTTCCGTCACGGAGTCACCCGGGTGACTCCGTGACGTAAAATAGGTTAATAGGGGTA
Organism: Harmothoe impar; assembly: GCA_947462335.1. Taxonomy (NCBI): domain Eukaryota; kingdom Metazoa; phylum Annelida; class Polychaeta; order Phyllodocida; family Polynoidae; genus Harmothoe; species Harmothoe impar. The sequence goes on along the minus strand of OX381718.1, from coordinate 12,296,385 downwards.
CTTTAGGCCTATACTGTGCAAATTTGGTCTAACCAGATATCATGATGCTTCATATTTCTTAAAGTACACATGATCAGGACACTGTAGAGTGAATTTAACCAATAATGGGACCATTTTGAGGAAACTAGGGTAAAGTTGTGAGTATGTAGTTGAAATGTCCATATTTCTGATAAATGTTCAAAATTCATCGGGCTGTATCTCAAAAACTATTACTCAGAGGATATCCATTCTTGGTGTGCTTCAAGATGTATGTTGGCCCAGCTTGTAAACAAACTTATTAGTTGCTGTGATGTATTTAAAACAAAATGTTCATGATCATGGATTTTTGGTCACGGAGTCACCTGAAAAAAGGACAATAAACTTCACGAGGCGATAAAAACTGAACCGCTAGGGTTAGAAATGTATCAAAAAGTGTTCCAAGGAGCCAAGATATATACCTTTCAATATACTAAATTTGTTTAAACATATTAAGAACTTTCTGATTTGTCCTTCCTCTACCCTAAAACAACATAAGTCAGGAGTTTGAGCCATATATGACAAATCTGGGATAGCCACTACCGGCTAATCTCTTAAACCTATAGATTATCTTAGTAGACAGAAAGTAAATACACTTTTTCCCTTTCGTCCGGGCCAACGTTTGGACTGCTAATCTACCAGGCGACTGTTCTATAGATCTGTCTGTCTATATCAGTAAAGGGGACCCATGCAGAGAAAGTTCGATTATACACTGAAAATCCATAGGTTGAAAGGGTTAGTCAGTACAGACTAACCCAGGTTGGTCCTATGAGTGTTAGTCACAATGGCAAAGTTATATTCAAAAATGACCAAGGGGTCAGTCAGTAGTGGCTAACCTAGGTCCATCATTGGTGTGTTGTATTTGTATACCACTAGTTGGGGCCACCTGTGATGACCACTCAGTGGCTCCCCCTGGAACTAAAAAGACTAAGGTGGGTTGGTCAGTAGTGACCAACCTGACAATAATAACTAATCTAGGTTGGTCGTATAGGTAGGGGGGGTGGTTATTCAGTCAAAATGAAGCTAGGAATGCGGGACCCATTCTCAAAGATGGTACTCATCATGAGAAACAAGAATATGACCTCCATTTTTGTTTTTGAAACCTCTAACCCCCCTGTACGCCCCCTCCGAAGATAAAAAGTTGGAAAATATTAAATTAATTCAATTTTAATTAATTTTCTTGTTTCCATGGGGTCTACCTCCCTTTAAATGGACATAAAACCACTTTGATATAGAATATAAAATACAATGCACTAAAATGAGCAGTTTTTAGCTATCTGAAAATTTCAAGATGGCCGCCATTGGCAAAAAACACCATTTTTTAGCTCTCTTTTTAACTCTATGTGGTCTAACTGACATGAAATGCATATAAAAGTATTCTAAAATGGAATATAAAGATATACTGTACCAAAGGCAGATATTTCAAGGTTTTGAAAAATCCAAGATGGCCACCATTGGCAAAAAATATTGTTATTCAAGCTTCAAAAATGCTATTTTTCCACTTAGCTACCTCCTAAGTAACATATAAATCGCCTCGCGGAGCATTAAGTTGGGGAATCTGCGGGGGGATTATCTGGGGTCCAGGTTGGAAGTAACTGGACCTCTTTATTTTTTATTTATTTTCATTCTTTTATTTTTTCTTGTATATTAAGTACTGTTATTTATTGTTTGACTGTGTAGTAGTGTATGATGACGACGACGCGTGTTATTGATTTTTTGAGACTCAAGGGTTTTAAAATGGTGCACTTGAATACCAGGAGCATGTACAACAAAAGGCATGATATTTTTGATCAGTTAGACGGTTCTGACTTTGTGTCAATGAGTGAAACCTGGCTACATCCAGAATATGATGACGATTTGATCCAATGGGAAGGTATGGATTTGTACAGACAGGACCGCATCCGGAAGAAGGGTGGAGGCATAGCCGTGTATATACGGAGCGATCTTGACGTTGGTGTGACGATTAGAAAGGACCTCAATTTTAGAAATGGCGACCTAGAATGTTTTATCCTAGACTTAAAATTTAAGAACTCTCCTATTATAAGGCTAGTTACCCTTTATCGCCCACCGTCGGGCAAAACTACCAAGTTCTTTGACCACTTAGAAAGGTTAATGAAATTGGGAGATAAGGATAAGGTGGAGCAGTGGTTTATGGGAGATTTGAATATAAATAGTCTGCGTGAAAACCAACCGACCAGCGTTAGGCTGGCTGATATGTGTCGCGATGAGGGATATCATAAATTGTTACACCAATGTACGAGACCCTTTAAGAAGAATGTGGCCTGTCTGGACAATGTTCTTACAAATTATAGTCATGAGATCACCAGTGGGGTTCTGAATTTTCTAGTAAGTGATCACTTACCGGTATTCGCTGTGAAAACAAAAACTAAGCTGGAGTACCTGAAAAGGAAAATTCATGTGAGGAGGTATTCTGATTTTGATGAGGATTTGTTTAAGGACTGGCTTAGTGAAGCTGATTGGGATGTTTTTTACAGTTATCATGACCCTGACTTGGCGTGGGGATTCATACAGTCACATATTGAAAATTTTTTGGACTTTCATTGTCCATGGATTGAAATTGAAATTGTGGACAAAAGAAACAAGTGGATGACTCCTGAGATCTTAAGCCTGATAAGGGACAGGGAGGATATGGTAGATCTGTTTTTGCAGAATAGAGACGAGATTTATTTAAATAAAGCTAGGAGTCTACGGTGCAAAATAAACAGAGCTATCAAGTATTCCAAAGCTGCCCTTATCAAGGCTTCTCTGGATGAGTCACAAAAAGACCCGAAAAAGTTTTGGAGAGTTATGAATAGTGTGCTGAAGCCCACTGTTCGAGTGCATCCACCTGAATTGATATGTGCTGATGGGTTCATAAGGTCAAGTCAGGAGTCGGTTGACTATCTCAATGAGTACTTTGCCAACATAGGTAATGTTTTATGTGATGATTTAACTGCTGCTGGGCATCCGGCCCGTGCTGTCTTTGATGAACCTGAGGAAGCAAGGCACCTGAGTATCAATGTTGAGATTGCTTTGATCCAAATATTGGTAGACGATATTAATATTAACAAAACCTCAGGAATCCCAGGTATTCGTTGCGATATTCTGAAGATTGGTCTGAAAGAGCTGATCCCCCAAATGACTTGGCTTTACCAGTTGACGTTTGATACCGGAATATTTCCTGATACCTGGAAAACTGCGCGTGTTAACCCAATCCCAAAGCATGGTAACACTAAACTAGTCACAAATTGGCGCCCCATATCACTGCTGCCTGTTCAGTCAAAGATTGCTGAGAAGCTCATGCACATACACTTAACCAGAGTCCTGGAACTAGAGGGTATTTTGTCTGATAGGCAGTATGGATATAGGTCAGGTAGAGGCACGGGGGACGCCATCTTTGCCCTCTTAAATGATGTTTATGAGAGCAGGGATAGGGGTCACCTGACTGGAGCCTGCTTTCTGGATCTGAAAAAGGCTTTTGATAGTGTTCACCACTCCTACTTGTTGGAGGTTCTTGGGAAGTTGGGTTTACATGACAGGTCATTAAACTGGCTGATGAGTTATTTAACGGGGCGTTCTCAGTATACAAGGATAGGTGACTATACTTCTTCAACTAGACTCGTCCGTTATGGGGTTCCTCAGGGGTCCGTCTTGGGCCCCTTATTATTTATTCTCTATGTAAATGATGTGGAAACTGTGATTGATGATTGTAAATTCTTGTTGTACGCTGACGACCTCGTAGTATATACTTCAAGCAACAAGGTTGATACTGTTTCTGTTAAGCTACAGAATGCTATTGACAAAATTGCAGATTGGTGTTGTGATAAGCGTCTGACCATAAATACGGACAAAACAAAGGTTGCTTGGTTTGGTACCACACAGAAACTGGTCCAATGTAGGAATATATCATATAAGTTGCTGGGGAACCCCTTGGAGACCGTGGACAATTATACTTATCTTGGGCTAAAAATAGATGATGTTCTATCTTTTGATCCGGCTATAAAAGACTTATGCTGTAAAGTCAATCATAGATTGTTTAGACTAGGAGCCATGAGGCATAATTTAACTGAACACACATGTGTGCAGGTGTATAGATCAACGGTACTAAGTTTATTTGATTATGCAAGTTTTGTACATGACGGGGCTAATAAGGATTTAACATTAAAATTGGATCGACTTCAAAAAAGGGGTTTAAAAATTTGTTACCGCGGCAAGTCTTTGACTGAAGATGAGATGTATCGAAGATCGAAAATACCAAGGCTTGGTAGAAGGAGACAAGAGCTGTTATTAAACTACATGCTAAAACTGTCGTTGATTCCCGCCTGGGTAGACGATCGAGAGAGACGACCTGGGATGAGATCTAAGGACGATATACGCATTAAGCTACCCCGATCAAGAAACAATGGTATTCATAGTTCGCCCTTATTTAGGGGAGTTAAGCTGTGGAGCAATCTGGGCTCGTGGTTCCAGAGGAGTAAGGATAAGTTAACTTTTAAAAAAAGACTGACTCGTATTGCAGACTTGGAAAAGCCAACCCCAAACCCTGCCAAGCAGGGGACTGCATTGGACGGGGTCATTGTGTAGTAATTTTTTAGTAACTATTGCCTTCTATGTGTATTTATGTGAGGGAGATGTTGTCATGACTTCACCTGAACATACATGCCCATGGTGCTGTTTTGTCGCTGAGTCTCATTGGGAAATGTTGTAATGACCTTACCTGGTGTGACCCACCCCTTACAGCTGGAATGCTACTGTGATGTGTGTCAAGATTGTTGTCTGATTGTAATGTCGTGTACCAAGATACCCCCATGCCATGGACCACTGTCATCCCGGTCTTTTCATACGTGCCGACCTAGCTCATGGAGGCATCATTGTTTCCTGATTTCTTTGACTAAAAACCCAAGAGTTGATACCTGTGTCAGGTTAGCTTGTAACTGAGCTCGCAATTTTATTTTTAATGCCACCCGAATACTTGTCGTATACTACTACTATGTAATCTGTATTTTGTATATAATATGTATGTATATATCATTTGGTTACCATCTTTATATCATTGTACATACCCATCTTTACCTCATCAAAATGTGTTAACAAACTGCATAATTTATGAAACCTTAAGGATCACCATTGTTGAGCTACCACTACTATTTTGTATACGTTGTGTATTGACAATAAAAACCTTAAAACATAAAAAAAAAAAATTCAAGCGGTAGAAATATTTTGTTTTTCTTCTTGGGCTGCAACTGAATAAATGATATGACCAAATAGTTGCAATATCACTTCCAGCCCCTCCCACCATCCAGTAAACTATTTTGAAAATATGAAGCATTGTGTAGTTCCGTTAAATACATGTAATTCTTCCTATATGTATTGAAATAAGGACCAAAATTATCTACATGACAGTGTTTAGATGCTGTTTACAAACTTAATGGAGGCACAGGAAGTAATCATCAATTGGCAGCAGACCTCAGCCCCTGTCCCCTGTCTGGGCTTGTATGTATAGTATACTAGCCTTTATGCTGGAAAGTCAGGGATTATTGACTATGGGAGGGAATAAGTTTAGTCTCTACTGCTTTTCCCTTAATCATGCTGAAAGCAATTATCTTACATATTAACATTTTTCCTGTGATTATTAGAAAATAGAAAGGTGATAATCAAATTATAGCTTAAGTAGAGTATCTCAGAATCATTCACGGATGCATAATGCCTGCAGTATACTTAATGAAGCCAATATATCTACTCGGGCAGCAAAGAGCTCTCTGACGTTCAGATGTAAATAAAGAGACTCCTGCTGTTACTGATGGCCAGCAATTTCAAATTTAATTATCTTTCTAAAACATACTGGGTTCTAATATCAAGCACTGACATTGATATACACACCCAACCAGTATCTACACAGCAATCCAAAGTATTTAATCATAGGGAGTCTGCTATGTTCCTACCGCACTGTGTGCTGTACTCTCAAAACTCAACTTTGTCTTGAATACCCCTATAAGCATGTGTCTTAAAGTTTAGCACCATTCAGCTACTAGGGAGGGGCTGTCAAAACCTAGGGGCAACTGCAAAAGGGAAAATATGACTACAAGCCTTGTCCAGAAACCATCATGTATTAGACATAGTACAAGTGACTTGGTGTATAGGAGTTATAAGCCAAGGACAGGGTAATTGTCCAAGGCACTAGGCGGGAATAATTACCCTTCACGGCCAAGTGTGGTATGAATTTCTATATCTTACAGGGGGTCACATGCACACACCCATTATATTGTAACTGTTGGTTTTGCACTGATGATATTGGATTAGGATCATCCTGGGTCTAGGAGAAAATTATTACTAGGGGGTCCAAGGGGGCTGATGCACACTGACCCTATAAATGCATTTATATGATGTGTATAGAAAAGTGTTTGACTATCCTCTTTTATTATTGGAGGCCTATCCCTCATCCCCTGTTCCCAGCTTTCTCTATGTGGAATAGGAAAGGTGTGTAAATCTTGTGTATTTTATTGTATGATCTTGGCAAATTTCAGGGGGTCCCATAAGCCTACATGTTCTACCCCCCCCTTCTATAACCTGGGTCCAGATCTTGGTTAGAAGAAATTTTCTTCTGCAGAGAATGATAATTCAATGATCTATGAATTTTCAATGTCGTTTTTGGCTTATGGCAGCCATCTTGGATATTTCTGGAACTTCAAAATCCTTCATTTTGGGGTAGTAGGCCATGTCAAAGTACTTTTATATAAGTTTTATGTGAGGTTGGCCACATGGGAATACAAAAATTGATAATCGGGTTGAAAAATGGTGTATTTTGCTAATGGCGGCCATCTTGAATTTTTCAGATACATCAAAATACCTCAATTTGTTGGTTTATATTTTTGTTATCCACCTAAAAGTAGTTTGATGTACATTTCAAGGAGGACAAACCCTGTAGAAATAAAAAATGGATTAAAATTGAATTAATTTAGTATTTTCCGACTTTTTATCTTCGGAGGGGGCGTACGGGGGGGTTAGAGCTTTCAAATTCAAAAATGAAGGTCAGATTCATGTTTCTCATGATGAGTACCATCTTTTAGGATGGGTCCCGCAAAAATTTTGCGCTAACCACCCCCCCTAATAGTATAGGGAGCCAAAAAATGACTAACTAGGTTAGGCACTAGTGACCGAGAGGTTGGGCGTATAGGGAGCATAGGAATATCAGTGTATTATGCTCTTCTTGGTGCAACGGCATATTCTACGTTATCAACATTTTGTTATTCCTAGAATTGTAAACCCCTGCTTGATTACACAAGCCATATATGCTTTTACAAGTCTACTACATATGTTACGAATATTGAATCAAAAATACTTTTAGTATTGATACGGATTGTAAAATTGCAATTGTTTCTTTTCCATCTGTATACAGTGAACCAGTAGAAGAAACTGTCTGCTATAGAGTATCAACCTGTGGTTTTATTCATGTACTGAATATAGACCACAATACCATTCTTATTAATTTCAAAATATGCTAAACAGAGGCCCCAACTAGAGCTAAAAGAAAATAAGACCGGAGTACAAACACTTTGACAATTGGCCGGATTTAAAATATCATCGTTGAGTCTTAAACCACATTTAATACATCTGAAATGGAAGTCAAAAACAATAATTGTGGTTTTAAGAAAATTCAGCGAGTCCCCCATATACTTGGGGCTCCACTAACCAATTTTCTGGTCCATTCTCACAAAAGTAAATCTGTTGATCATTGTAGCATGAATGATCAGATGTTAGGGCGTGTTTATATTTGCATGACTTTTATATCTGTTTGGGTCCGATCAGTAAGAATAGCTCTGATGACAAAATCGGGTAGTGGAGTCTCAATTTATCACTTAAAGTGGCATTCTCATCGAGCGTTTCCCACTCACATTTCTAGTACTGTTCTAATCTGCTATGTGGTAAGGGAGTGGTCATTCTTTAACAACAGGGGGGGGAGGGTCGGTGCATTTTCTCGCGAGCGGGTCGAAATTCTTTTGGTCCCCCCCGCAAGTTTCAATTGAGCGTGGCCGACCCCTTTGAGCTATAGTAACGCACAGACTTTTTCGCTAAAAAGGGTGCAACTCTTTTGGTCCCCCCCCTCTTCAAGGGGTTCAAATGTTTTTGTTCCCCCCTCTTCAAGGGGTCCAAATTTCTTTGGTCCCTCCCCCCAAATCCACCGACCCCCCCTGTTGTTAAAAAATGACCACTCTCTAAGTGCGAGTGGTGAGAATGCCCCTTTAAGTAACAGATTGGTTCAAAACAGATTGCCGCTCATTGAGTAGACAAATGACATGAATCTCTGTGACTATTTACTACTTACATGATGTGATACATATTTGCATATTTTCAAAAATAATTCTTATTAAATGCTCTCCCTAGGCAACTACACAGTTTAATTGTGTACCACCATGTCGACTATGTTTTTGGTTTTATTTTCACCTCGAAACAGTAACATAATAAAGACACATGCAAAAGTCTTCTTCTTTTTGATTTTATGTGAGGAACACTCAAAGCTTTCAGAAAATTGTGAATTCATATAGGTCCAATGAAATCCTTTTGAGTTCTGAGTCAAAACCCAAACGTGGTTCCCACATTACTAGACATGTTTCAAGTAGGCCTATATATGTATTTAGTGGAACATTAAGATATGTGTAAATAAATTATTTTTTCTGTGCTCCTTCCGCAGTCTGTGTTCCCACTCTCACAGTATGTGTAGACTGTTAGAACTACAGCAGTACACAAGGCATGATGTAGCAAAGGATAACTCCAGGGTGCATTAATTTCTTCTTGATTTAATTTGAATTTCTTTTATTCATCCTGGCAGGATGGAATGCTCTGGTAGACCGTGTTATTACACACACCAGGGTTTTCCAGTGAGGGGAAATTGTTAAAAGATTTGCAGTTATAATCTCAAGCTATACAATCACAAAATTACTAAAAATCTACTTATCATGCCTCTTTTCTACCAAAACATTGGCAGAGTAGTTTGTTGGCATCATTTTTAAACCGTGTTGTGCCGAAACAATACAGCACAAAGTTGACTGCAGAAAAGGCAGCGTACAACTTCTGGGATACATGGTAGAAGAGGTAGTAGGAAGCGAAGGTGGCCGGGGAAGCCATGTTGTCTGTGAACGTGTAAACAATATGGCGGACAAACTGCGGCAAGGTCAAACACAGGAAGGTCAAGGACACCAGGAGAAGGACGCGGGTCAGCTGTTTATCCAACCAGTGACTATCTGACGTGGATCCAGTACTCAGACGATGTATGGCTGCTAGGAAACGCGAACCTCGTCGCAGCCCTGCACTTCTGAGACTTAATCCCTCTTTTGAACTTCTCTGATGTGTGCTTGCTCCCTTCATACTTGACTCCCCTTCAGAACCTCTTTTTGTGGGGCCACATTGTATACCATTAAAATCTCCTTTTCTACCTTCAGCTTGGATATTTAAACGTACTGAAGAACCTCTAGGTATGCTGTTATCAAAATCATTACTGATATGCGGGGTTAGGGCTGGTCCGTCATCCTCCTGAGTCTGTTGGATATTTATATCTTGAAGTCGATGGCTCCTTATGCCTTCACACTCCCCTTGTATCCCCTCCAACTGCTCAGAGCACAAGCTACCAAGAGGTTTGTTTATTTGGCAAGTTCTAGGAAGGACACCTGGGTTTATTTGCCCGTCTGTGGAACCACTTTGAATTTGACACACTTTAGCATCTTTGTGTGATCCTTCAGTGGCATCTGTATATGGACTAGAGTGTGAGGCCTCATCTACTGCGCTATCTTCTCTAAGCCTAATTTCTACACTTACGGTGATATTTTTAAGCTCTATATTGCAGATATGCTCAGGATCTGTATCATAGGCCTGTTTAGGATCTACATTGTTGATTTCCATAAGCTTTAAGTTGTTGGGCTCTGTAGAATCAACAGCCATCTGACACTCTGTAAACCCGACAGCATTAGCATCTGTAGGCTGTACATTGTAAGCCGCACTATGATCTACAGCACTGTAGGTTTCTGTAGGTTTAATACTATATACTACCTGGGGTGGTGTAGGTGTGGCAGCATCATTATCAGCACCCCCACTGTCTGATACACTATAACATACCTTTCTGCCACCCACCCTCTTCACTCGTCCCTGTAGCATGCTGTTCCGCCGGTGCTGTAGTCTCGATACCCGTTGTGCGATGGCTATATTAACACCTAGTATAATCACAAAGGGGACCAGAGAGAAGAGGATGGTTGTGGATATAGCATACCATTCCATCTCAGTCAGTCCGGTGCACACTGTTTCTGACAGGAATCGGGCATTCAAACCAAATGGTATACACACAATGAATGAGCCGATAAATATGGACCCCTCCACCATCACAGCTCTCCTCCTAGTCCTCATCCCCATAGACTTAACAGGCATGCAGGTTGCCAAAAACCGGTCCAATGTGACTGCGACGATGGAGAACGTACTGGAGACTGCCCCACTGTGGAACAAGTAGCCGTGGATCTGACACTCAATGTGACTCCTTGGCATCCCTGGGAGCAACATGGTGGTCACCCAGAGGTGGAAGATGGACAGGAGAGTGAGAGTATCGCTGATAGCCAAACCCGCCAGGTAGGCACAACAGGGTAAGGCGCGGTTGTGTTTCCGCATCATGACTACAAAGGACAGCGTGTTACCACAGAAACCTATGATGACCAGTAGTGGGGAGACATAGGTACTGATAGCCAATCCAACCTGGTAGGTGGTATAGGAACGGGCCAGCTGCTCCAGAGATAACAATGCATTGATGTTCTCATATATAAAGGTATCCATTGTAGCTGAGGGCCCCAGACAGGGGGTAGTTTTCACTTATCGATCCTAAAAAATGCTGATGTCCTTGTCCATGTTAAACAATGGGTCTTTTCCCTTGTTGATTTAAAGAAGCAGGTTTGTCCCCTGTCCCCAACACTCAGCATTCCCTTGTCCCTTGTCCATAAGGATTAAAACAGGATCTTGTTGCCTTATCAATTTTTCTCGTTTGGGGACATTAGAGTAGGGCAACCTTGTTATTCAGAGTATGTTGGTCGATGTTTTAGTCAATAATGTTCAAGAACCACTACCCATTAGTGATAATGAAGTCTCAATAAGTTTTTTAATCCTGTGTAAATGTGTTTATACTCATCTTGATACATTATATAGTATGATCACTATATTGTATTAATGATCTCCATTAGACTTCAAGTAGTCGTATGCATAAGAGTCAATCTGTAGTCTCAGGCCCCGACTCTATAAAAGTAGAGTCTGGGCAAACTCACATCAAAGGCTTGTTTCATTAAATTGCCTGCAGAAGTTGACCAATCAAATCGTGTACACCAATTCCTTTGCACAGCCTGAGAGGAAGTAACAATCTAAATATAGCAGTTCCACCAGTCTTATTTTGAGCCCTTAATGCTAGCGGAAAAAAAGGTACAGGCTGAGCGAGTCTGATAAACCTGAGGTCCTAGGGACAACAATTTAGGTACACTCACACTGTCATTTATATTACCACTTCAGTAATGTGTCCTATAGCGACATAACTGGTGTGTACTGGACTTATTTCCGCGACCACTGTGTGCACACTGACACAGGCAATCAGTTCCTGCTGCAGTTCTGCTCTCGCCACTTAGCTTGTTCCTTGCAAGCTACGTTGTGTGTGAGTGTGGTCACTGCCTAAGTCTCATGATAGATTTTGAGCTCAGAACTAACATCGACGTCCATATGGGGAAACTGAATTATCACAATCACACTTCATATGAGATTGTATGATGAAAAAATAGTTCCCTTGCTAGGTATTCCATGAATGATCCATCCTGGTGATATAAGCCACTGCTGCAATATGTGTGTAACCTACAACTAGCATTTATGCTCTATCATTTCTCTATCATGTGAGCTATCAACCAAAGGAGATTTCAATAATATGGCGGTAGACTGCTAAATTTGACATGGCGACATATGGCCTTTTTTTACAATTCAACATGTGATATGAGGCATAGTGACATGCGACATGACGCTTAAAAAGATAATGACAGGGGACATGGACATTTCTTAAAATAGACATGGGACATGAGCATTATTAAGCGACGTAGACTGGTGACATGACCATTTCTTAAAATCTACATGCGACATGGGGACCTCTGCATCTATACCCCCAATAATACCCAACGAGGAACGACCACTTCACCGTCTTTAGTTGTGGACCGAGATATGTTTACCAGGATCAGTGGTTGCTATGCATTCAGTTTTTGCCACTCTAGGACTCTTACTCGTTGGCTACTACCAACGCACAGAGTGGGCACTAAAAACACAAACTATGCCGTATTGTCAGGCTGCATGGATATCAAATAAAGACAAAGGTCCTTCATTTATTTGATCAGGAATTCCCTACAGAACTGATACGTATGTACCATTGATATTTGAACTAACCCCTAAATTCAACTTCCCAGCAGGACACTGGGATCTTGACGAATGGTTTAAAAACCAGCTCTGCTAAAGTGTAGAAGCTAAAGCTCGAGGAACTAGCGTACATCACTATTATTTGGCTCCCAATACGAGCAATCTCACAGTCACTACAGTACCTAACCAAGTAAGTCATATTTTGGCCCCCTATACGAGCAACCTAGGTTAGTTAATGTTCTCTGGTTGATCAGTACTGACCAACTTACCTTAGTCTTTCCAATTTAGGCTAAGTCCTTTTGAGTAAGGCATTAGCCATATGTTGTTTTGCCTCAGTCATTTTTAAATAGTACTTGGTCATGCCTGGCCAATGTCCCTAAGACTAACCGTAGGATAGCCACTACAGACTAAGGGCCAGACGTTATAGATTATCACTGTAAGTTGGTAACATTGCTGTATATATCCGGGGCACTGCCCCCGCATCCCCTGCCTTTTCTTTCTCTCTTTTTTTTCTCTTCTTTTTTGAAACTCTAACAGAACTATAACCGAACCCATTTACCTCTAAAGAATGGGAAGATTAAGACTAAAGGAAAGGACATTAAGACTTGCAGACTTACAGTGGCGCCATCTGGAGAAGAAGGGGTAATCATTAAAATTGCCAGGAACATGGGATTTTAAGATTACAGGTGAAATGGGGGGTGTCCAGTACTTGGCAAGTTCTCCCTCGTTGCCTCCAGACTGTACGTCACAGCACCAGATAGATAAGAGTCCCTTGTGCCTGAATGACAGTTTCTAGGCTACCTTTACATTATCTGGAGTAATAGCATTCTGTCCATCACAGAAAGAATCTAAAACTTTCTCTGCCATTTTCTCCTCCACAAGTGCACTACATATGTATACCTTAATGGGCCTGAACCATTATCTCGTATACAACAATTTTGTTTCCCCAAGGAGCCTATCCAAAGAATCCTACCCATGTACACTATTTAGACCTGCTGCAGAATGTACTTTAATTTACGAATGTAGGGCTGTGTCTCACGAATTCTGGCCAATGTGAACGTCTTTGACCGGGTGCCAGCTTTGACCGGGTGCCATAAAAAATGGTTTATTTATGATAGATGAAGATAGAAATGGACTGAAAGGGTTAATGGATATTATAACACTTTAAATTAGTAATTAGTGGCCCATTTATAGTTACATCTCCCCTAAATAAACAGTTATCCATCAAGCTGGTCAAAGCTGGCACCCGGTCAAAGCTGGCACCCGGTCAAAGCTGGCATCCGGTCAAAGCTGGCACCCAGTCAAAGCTGGCACCGGTTAAAGCTGGCACCCGGTCAAAGCTGGCACCCGGTCAAAGCTGGCACCTGGTCAAAGCTGGCACACGGTCAAAGACGTTCACATTGGCCAGAAGTCTTGAGGCACAGCCGTAAGTTTTTGGAGGTAAATTAATGCAACCATACGTTAATTAATGGGCCAACGTTGGCAATGGTCGGCACATGTTGAAGGCAGTATTGTAGAGTTGTACGAACAAGGAAGATGGTGCTGTCCTTGACCTCTATGAGTGGTGCCCCCGGTCCCGCACTCTCAGCGAGAAATGACACCCATGCTCATTCCCAAAAAACAGATATAAGGGTGTTTTTCACCCACTTCCAATGTCCCTGAAATCAAGAGAAAAGGGGCATTTTCCCCAAGATAACTTCTCGTTTTCAAGAAAGGAAAATGATGTATATTTAGAGGGCAAGCTGTTAGATCCATCAAAAAGGTGATATTTTATAGACTGAACACCCACATTGAATAAAGGGTGTAGTAGGATTCTCAATGTATGGTCTAAAATTAACAAACAAGGGAAACATAGAACCATAGAGAGAGGAAAAGTTTCTTAAAAGTTCAGAAAAAGAAGCTGGTGAAAAAAATGTCAGCGTTTTGTAGAAAATAAGGGATGTTTTTCTACATTGAAATGTCCCCGTCTTCCCACAAAAAGGGGTAATTTTCTGACCCAAAGTCCATGGAAAAGGGGTATTTTTGACAGGAGGGAACGAGCATACTGTTATGTCTGTCTTGGGGTGCAGGGAACGGGGTGGTGCCGTCTCTCAACAGAATGCCCCATGGTCATGCATGACAGGTCGCACGTACTGCCCAACGCAGTGTCATGACATCCTCATGACACGTGATTTCCTATCCTTGTCTCTCTTACATTGAGAAAAGTGGGGTCAGAGGGGCCTGGGCCCCAATCAGAACTAAAGGGGGCTACCTTTCTATAATACAGTTCCAATATAAACATATTTAATAAATACAATATATCATGCAAAGCAGCCGATGCTTAAACCCCCCCCCCCCCCCCGATGAAGATTTGCTTCCTACGCCTCTGTATGAACAAGGAAGGTAGTGTTGTCCTTCACCTCTATGACTCATAGTATGAGTGGTGCCATCTCTCACCAGAATGCCCCATGTGGCTCCAAAGGGGTAAAAGGCGACCTGGCGACCTGGGCTGTTCTCCAGGCGACCTGGCGACCTGGTACAATAGTTCAAGCGACCTGGCGACTTTTGGAAAAATTTCTATAGCAAAAATGGTCTAAAAAAGCGACTTTGTGATCTGGGGCCTATAATTTCGGCGATTTTCCGACCTGAGAGGGGACCCCTCTGCAACCCCCCCCCCCATGGTCATGCATGACAGGTCGCACGTACTCCCCAATGCAGTGTCATGAAGTGTCCCATCTTTCCAGGCACAAGTCCAAGTACCGTATATTCCCGGGTATAACCCGCATCTCATGTATAACCCGCACCCCCAACTCAGGTGAATCCTATAACCCGTTTTTTGATCTTAAATTGTATGCTCTAGTACTTTTTTTATAGTATTAAAAACCCTTGTATAACCCGCACCCTATATAGGCATGTTTGGTATCAAATGAAAGCTGTGTTTGGTTCGCGTACAACCCGCGGGTAGTACGCGAGAATTTACGGTCTACTTGGAAGGTACCGCACCCATATATGCAACTTGTCCATAATACAGTAGATGCCCGCAGGTATATACACATACAGGACTTGAACCAAGAAGAACTGAGAAGTGCTGACCACTTGTTACCAGAAATCATCCTATACTGTCTACCAGCATGCTGAAGGTCGTGGCGTTGTCAGGGCTTCTCACCGCCCTCCTAGTCGGTAGGTCGATCCTTTACTTATACTCACCCAATATTACTCTGCTATAACCTAATATTGGAGGCAACATGTGAAAACAGCATTCTCTTAATAATATAGGTAAATCCCACACTTCCGCACTTATTCTGTACTCATATCATAATTTCGAATTTATTGTATGTAATGTCCATATGGCACCATTATTTATTTTTCTTGGAGCAGGGCTTGTGTTCTCTCCCTGCAATTGCATTTGTGGAATACCATATTACTTGTGAAGAAAGCTATAAAACTTTTTAAAACTCAACTCAACTCATGTGAAAGTTGTCCAACCCAAATTCTTCCTTCTACAAAATCTCAATAAAACAAATAACTTTGGGCAGTATTTTGAAATGAGAGTATCATACCTCCATTTCCTTGTTGAGAAGAGGGTTTGCAATACCACTTTTATTTGTTGGCCTCTAGCAATAAGTGGTTCCAAATTTGGACTTTTTGTGAGAAATTTTAGTCTTGGCTCTGACCACCCATACGTTTAAAGCTGTACAATTCCATTTATTAGAAGCTAAGAAAAAAGCGTTCCAGAGAAAGATTATCAATTATAGGGTAGATTCACCTGGAGTCGGACACATACCTTGAGACGGACACTTGATTTTGTGGTTATTCAATCATTTAAAGCTCTTTATTTGTGCATGATAGTAAAGTTTAAGTGTTATTTTTTCAAACTAGCACTTGAAGTCGTTATGGACACAAATAACCTCAGATTCCACTGTCCGTCTCAGGGTATGTGTCCAACTCATGGTGAATCTACCCTAATTGCCAATGCTATATCTTGAGGACCATAGTCCATTGACTTGTATCGTATTTATAACATCACTCTGTGAATAAAGTACGTTATAAACTCAAAAAAATATACACTTGTTTAATCTATAGTTCAAACAATGCATTTTGTCAGGTGTTGTATCAAAAGTCGATTGAACACCGACACCTTCGCCTTTTAACCCCCAACTATTTCAGTAGATCATAGATGCACAGAGTTTGTTTCATTTCCCCCTCGAAAGGCTAATTCCTCACCCCTTCCCAAGAGGTCAAAAAGAGAGAAATTTCAACCCGCCTGAATGGCCTTCCCACCTTGTTGTAAATGAATACCACACACCCATACAAGTTATAACATTGGAGTAAATAATATCTCACAGAAAACCAGACAAGTAGAAGTTGAAGTTAATTGTTTTATTGTTGACAATAGAATACAATGGCGGTGGATGGAGTTGGTTTCGGAGTTTGCAACTTTTCGTTGAAATTAATTCAACTTCTTCAGGCATTGTATTCTATTATCAACAATAAAACAATTAACTTCAACTTCTACTTGTCTGGTTTTCTGTGAGATATTATTTACTCCAACTACAGTACCACCACTCACAGTAGCATCCTACACTGAAAATCCATAGGTTAAAAGGGTTAGTCAGTACAGACTAACCTAGGTTGGTCATATGAGTGTTAGTCACAATGGCAAAGTTATATTAAAAAATGACCGAGGGGTCGGTCAGTTGTGGCTAACCTAGGTTCATCATTGGTGTGTTGTATTTGTATACCGCTAGAGGGTGCCACCTGTGATGACCACTCAGTGGCTCCCCCTGGAAATAAAAAGACTAAGGTGGGTTGGTCAGTAGTGACCAACCTGACAATAATAACTAATCTATGTTGGGCGTATAGGGATCCAAAAAATGACTAACTAGGTTAGGCACTAGTGACTAAGAGGTTGGGCGTATAGGGATCCTAGGAATATCAGTGTACCTGGGATCACCAACAAGGAGATCAAGCTACACCGAACAGTTGCAGTCACCATTACAACAAAGTTCTAACAAGTTATAACATTACAATACCAACATCCAATATAATTCTCACACAGAAAGTGTCAACTGTGTCTCCCATTTGGCTCTGGTAGAAATAGAGAGTCAAACTGCTGATGACTCTGCTTATATGAAGAGTCAATTTGAGTTGACACTGATTGTACAGAGTCAACTCGAATTGACTTTTTAATCATACAAGCAGAGTCATCAGCAGTTTAACTCTCTATTTTACCAGAGCCACGTGGGGGGCACAGTTGACACCTTTACTTTTCTGTGTGCTTGACTATAAAATGTTTTTTCTCCTTTTGGAGTAGGGTTTTCAACACCCAGGAGGCGACCCAGACACAATTTCAACTTTCAGATGTTGCTGGCATATGGCAATTAGACCTTATGATATTACAACTTTACGAATGGTAATGAGATGGCCAGCGTAGGTTTAGCGATCAGTTTTGCTTTAATACTTGATACCACCGCTCAAAAGAAAACTTAAGCTGGACCATCTTAAAAATATATATGAGGTTTTCCAAGACGTAAAGAGGGTCTTTTCTAGTAGATGATAAACCTGGGCCATCAGGGAATAAGTTCAGCATTTTCCATACAAGTCAAATAACAGTTCCACCAGAGGGCAGCAGTGTTTGGACAGGGGACCATGAGCATTGTCCAGCTACACCTAATTCACCCTATCTTGTGCCTGTAAGAGCTGAGCTCCCAGCCCTTAGGAGCCCTCTTGTGAATGAAAACTGAACTATATCTGAAAGTGCTTT
Organism: Harmothoe impar; assembly: GCA_947462335.1. NCBI lineage: Eukaryota > Metazoa > Annelida > Polychaeta > Phyllodocida > Polynoidae > Harmothoe > Harmothoe impar. The sequence goes on along the minus strand of OX381718.1, from coordinate 12,278,219 downwards.
TGGCCTCACTTCAACCATGACAGTCAAGCTTTAATGTTAATCATCTACAAAGCATCCCACTCAACACCTTGTCGAGGCCGACTCAATTCACAATAGTTTATTTTAACTCCGGGGGACGGCTATTGGGCCTTTCCATGGGTGCAAATCGATGATCGGGAGAGAGATAGTGGCCAGCAAAAGTTCTGTTTACAGCACTCAGAAATAAGTGTCAGCACCCACGATACCCTAGACTTGTGGATAAGTGTCTAATGTTTCTGTTATATTTGTATTTTGTGAATGGGGATAGGGTAAGGCCAAGAAAAGTAGAACTGGCCTGATACATTACACCCATGGGAAACCCAGTAAACAAATAACGTTATACACCATTCTATAACGTTATATAACGTTTTCTAAGGCTCTTTAGTATGACACAACGTTATAACATTTATGTAAAATTACTTTATTTCGCTGGGTATATATTTTCGCGAGTTTTATGGATATGAAAAATCCGCGAAATTTTCATATGCTTAAGTATGGAATAAATACCCGCGAAATTGGCGATTTTCACTCTTTCGCGAAAATTGACACCTGTAAAAATAAGTACTTTCACAGTAGCAGTCCCCTCGACTCCAATGAACTATCGTGAATTGAGTCGGCCTCGACAACTGAACACCCAAATGCCTAAAAGAAGGTTATGTTTCGGTTTCCGACCCACTCTTCTTTATGGTCCTGCCTCTAATTCTTTTAGGGCTATTTGTTAAAAATAAATAATGTAGGCTATTTATTTTGGCAATGTTTTAAAACCTGTTTCTATGAAGTGAGGTTTAACATCGGTGGCCACTCTGGGATAAACAGGACTGGCTTTGACCGGATGCCAGCCTTGATCGGGTGCCAGCTTTGACTGCACAGAAAGGAAATGTTAAAAAATAAGGGGGAAGCCTTTGTAAATATGGGCATAAAGTGATTCATTAACGGAAAGCATGCAATAAGGCAATAAGAAAAATTTAAAAGTGCGAATTGTTGTGCTTGTATACCCTATTTATTGCATAGGCCTAATATATGTTAAAATCCATTAAAAATGAACGACATGTTTGTGGCAAGTAAATAAAAACGACTACATATATACCATAAAGTTCTGATATTAAAAGCCATATTAATACTATGTATACATAGATAAGTATTTAGACAAAAAAACAACACCTAAAAATCAAGTTTCATTGATACCCGGTCAAAGCTGGCACCCGGTCAAAGCTGGCACCCGGTCAAACTGGCACCCGGTCAAACTGGCACCTTGTAAAAGACGTTCACAATGGCCCATGAGACACAGCCAAAAATCGTGTTGTATGTAGGGAACATCCAGGAAGTTTCCCTGTCCCATACCAGGTAATTCCAGATATATAGACAAAGGGCCATGGCCAGAGGATATTTTGGAATCGTTCCCCCGAGGTTGGGCTGGGGCCGTATCCCACAAAGCCGCAGGCAGAGTGGGATACTGCCCAAGCCCCACCGAGGGGACATGGGCCTTTGCCTTTATTTCATGGTTTTTATTTTTTAAATATGTTTGATTGCATATAAATGGCCATAAGAATTTGAACAAATGATGATGTCATAGGCCATGTGATACGGGAACATTGTATCCCATGGGGGGCATGGGATACGGGATTTCTAGTACTTAAGCATAGTGGTCGTTGTATCCACCATGAAATAAAATGCAAGTCCCGATAGTCAGAGCTACAGCGTTTCATATTTCATTGTAACTGTGATTTATATAAGCAGCCAATATAAGTACTTTTTCATTTGATTGCAAACTTGTAGGGGCAATGTTGTATGTTATGGGGAGACACTTTATGGCCCTGCCTTTAAGTCTTTCAGAGCTATTTAGTGAAAACGGTTTCAATGCCGAAAACTTACTGGTAAAAGGTAAAACATTTACTGAAACGTCATATAAAAGCAAATCAAACAGATTGGCTAACGCGCTAATGGGAGAACGTGGTCATTATTCTAAGCGTTATCTTTGTAAATGTGTTGTTTTACACTATATTTAAGACAATGCAATTATTCTAAGCATTATCTTAAAATAGTACCTTGTTATGTTCTGAAACACCATTCTCCTTACCAAAATCAAAAACTGAAAAAGAAAGAAAGAAGGAAAGAAAAGGGGGTTTGGGGGCAGAGCCCCTGATATATACAACATTTGTACTAACTTGATAACATGATAAAATGGTTAGATCCGACAACCCTCTAGGTGGCAGTACCGGTACTGTATGCAGTAAGATAATGCAGTTAATAATTTAAGATTTAAGACAATACATTTAAGATAATGCACAGAATAATCTTCATGTTCTGTGGTGATGATGTCCCGGTGAAATATAGACAGAGGTCCACGATAATCTGTCTGAACGACAGGTTTCTCCACGAGTGGTGCATTGCATCGTATCACACGAGGCGGAGCCGAGTGTGATGCGATCCAATGCACCACTCGTGGAGAAACCAGGAGTTCAGACTGAGTAGAGTGGATCTCTGTATTTATTTTATGTAATTCCTGATTAATTTCATCAATACAGATATTTAAAGATAGGTTTCATAGCTATTTTGGTGATGTTATCGTGGAGAAACAGACCATGGAGAATGAGCATCAGTTTCTCCACAGGGGTGTGGCTATTTCAGTACTTAAGTATAGTAATGTTGTTTTTCCACATGAAATAAATTTTACTCCCTAATCTTACTTAAAAATAACAGTTCTTATTTTCTTTGTCCAAGAGGAGGGTATCACCTTATGTTACAAATTGATCTCCTAACTTTTTCTTAGCACTATCAATACAAGTGAATCGTCAATGTTCCTCAGGTTATATAAGAGGTCAGGCCACCGGACCAACTGGTCGAACTGGAGCCACTGGAGCGACTGGATGGCCTGGTCGGTCTGGAGCGACCGGTGCTCCAGGACCTGCAGGATCTGGGACTGGTGCAGGCCCACCAGGTCCTCCGGGGATCCCGGGGATTCCTGGTGATGACGGAAGTCCTGGGCCTACAGGGGCAACTGGACAGATGGGGGTACAAGGACCCCAAGGTAAAGTGGTCTTTATTTTTTTGAAATACAAGAGTTACTACACAGAGAAAAGAAGTAGAATCACTGTGACTCCCGCCTTGATCACTGAGGTAACTCTCACCTGGACTCTAAAGTGACTCCCTAACAGTAGCAGGACTCTATAATAACTCTATAATGACTACTATTCTAAGCCTCCCTCATGATTAGGAGTCACTTTAGAGTCGTGGGGAGAGTTACCTCAGTGAGTTGGACTCCCATTTGAGAGTTACAGTGATTCTACTTCTTCTCTCTGTGTATGCTTAAGTACTGGAAAGGCCATATTCAATGCCCCCATTGAATAGAATGTACCCATATTCAATGGGCTAATAAAAAATAGTTTTTTTTTGAATGGCTTCAAATAAAAAATAAACACAAATGCCAACTACATTGATACCGCTTTGTGTATTTCCCTTGTGGGGGCTGGGATACTGCCCCAGCCCCCACTTGTGAAATACAGCAGAGACTGTATCAATTGGCGTTGGCATTTGTCTATTTATTTGTATAGTGCCTTTATATGATGCCCTATGCTGTCATGATGCAAGGTGCTCCCTGTGGCCTGCAGTGTATAGGGGTAGACTCATGAGGGGTGCCTGAAGCATTTTGTGAACAATTTAGATCCCTCCTGAAGTGGGGGGGGGGGGGGGGGCTAAAAAGTTCTAACCCCTTTGAGAACTGTGGAATAAAACAAATGCCCCTTTAAAAAAAATGCCTGTGGGTTATTCAAAGTTTGGGCACCTTCGGCGAGGGCGGCACAAAATATTCCGCAAACTCTTGAGGGCAGAAGAATAAAAAAAATGTTGCCCCTCTACACATTATTTCACAACCTCCTTATAAATGAAGGAACCCTCCCTTATAGAACGTACGTGACCCTCTTCTGCCCCATGACCACAGGCTATGGCCAGCAAAAAAGTCTGCCGGTCTGGCAGAAAAAGGGGTTTTGCCTATATGCCATTTTTTACGGCTTGTAAATCAGACCATTATTAAGGTTTCTACAGCATAAAACAGAATGTGTGAATATTTTCTGTAATGTTCTTCAATAATTTATACATTAAAATGGTTAATAGAATTGTAACATGTAGGGGGAACCCTATTTATTATCATTGCTAGTACAAACACTTGCTTTATATTTCATTTTTAAATAACAAAATTGTACTCCGATATCTGGGCCTGCAAAAATTGAGCCGGGCCTGCAAAGAAAAAAATCGGCAGGACTGAATGTCCTACATGGGGAAAAAGTTTTCATATAGACTGTGATTATGACTTGTTGCATGTGGTATTTACAGGCCCTCCTGGTCGGGCGGACCCTAACGGGCCTCCTCCCCCGGTACCCCGCGGCGGCTACTGTCAACCCCTGTGTGAGAGGCAGGTCAAGGACATGATGACAGACAACAACATCAGTAAATATTCTTTACATTTTCCGACATATAAGGCCACTCGAAAAAAAAAAGTTGTTTCTTATCACCAAGGAGTGAAAAATATGACGAGGGCGTTTTTTATTTTTTTTAATATTTTTATTTTTTTACTTGGGGCTTAAATATATAGGGAAATTTAGACTTTTCGCGATAAATTTTTACATTTTAAAAGTTTGATGTTTACTGATCCCAGAAGTAGTTTTGATGCAAGTTATTCCTAGCTGACTGCATTACTGACAGTATAAGCTTTAATTCTATACAAAATAAGACAATATTTCTCAATATTTAACACATTTTTTCACTAAAAATGTAAAAAAAAAAAGAAAATCATCATGATTTTCATGATGCACAAGAAACCAGCTTTTTTTTGAGTGGCCTAAATATTCTTCACATTTTCCCAGCAATGCTCCTTTGATTTCGGTATAAAACATTTGAAATACAATGTTCAATCAAGCGTTACAACACTTTGCTTTTCATATTTTACAAATTTGGCGGTGGGGGGTCTGTGGGGGTGCATACAATTTTTTCTGACCACTCTTTAGGAGGGGGACGCAAAATATTCTGACCCCTCTTGAGGAGGAGCGAAAACATTAGGCCCCTTTTTAGCAAAAAAGCCACTGCATACTATGGTTCAAAGGGGGGTGACAACTTTTTCGGCGCCTTCAGAGAGGGGGGGGGGGATGAAAGTATTCCAAATTTCACCACCCCACTTTAATTAATAAATGAACACTCCTTTGGATACCGATGACATCTCTGCCTGTTTCCTCCCACAGATGAGGTGCTCATCTACATAGCTCTGGGCGGTCACGTGCTCTGGTTCCTGCTCGCGCTGGGACTCTGCCTCTGGATCAACAAACCCAGGCACCTCATGCCCCAGAGGAAGCAGTGTGGTCACTGCTAGATTTAGGCCAAAAAAAGTTTGGTTCTGGTCACCCGACCAGGTCCAGCGAAATACTGCCAGGTCCTCCTAATTTTTTGATTTCTGGAAAATTTTGCTATTTGCCGTTTTTCAAGGTTTGTAAATCGATCAATTTTCAAGGAATTTATGGTGAAAACTCTGAAACCAGGCCCTAAAAAGATGGAAAGCTAAACAAATGAAAATCATATAAAAATTAGATAACTCAGCCGCCTGGTTCTTTTTTTTGGCCTTATAATGACGGTATACTGGGATGAGACACTCCAGATAAAAAAGTTATGATGCATGAATGCATCATGTGACTACTTCAAGATTCCTGCTGTGCCAAGAGGCATCATCCAAAACTTACTTAAAATATTGGTTGTCGTCATCATGCATTAATGCAGTTCGCTACACTGAAAAAGTAAACTTGTCTCCAGACTGTGACTGTCATAAAATAAACGAGTCAAAAGTTGTCTGATCAGGTTACCATCCCACAAATAGAATCTGGAGCTGGCAAATGTTGAGTTTTGGACTGGCACATGCCAAATGGGTCTTCTATCTCCAGCTAGAAGACCCGCTTCCTTGTCACCTAGAAAAGTTTTTGACTTGTTTATTTTACTTTTTGAGTGTATTGCTGCATTTAAGCATCATGAAGATTGTATACAGGATCGGCATGATGCATGAATGATTGAATGATGCATCATGATGATTAAGGATATGGCACAATAAATAACTGTGCGGCCCTTAAAGAGTTAAGTGGCTCAAGTGAAAAAGAAATCATGTAGGCTATATATTTTGGCATTGTTTTAAAATCTGTTTTTATGAAGCCAGGTTTAACATCGATGGCCACTTTGGATTAAGCAGGACAGACTTGTTTTAGAGCTTTTGAACTATTTTTCACGTAGGGAGCGTCCGGGAAGTTTTTCTGTTCTATATACACCAGGTAATTCCTGATGGTCGGAGAAAGTTACAGCATTTCACATTTTATATCTATTTGGGATTAATATGAGCAACCAATATTACACTAATACAAATAATTTTCCAAGCTTGCAGGAGCAATATTGTATTTTATGGGGAGCCACTTTATATATACCAGGTGATTACTACGGAGGCCGACAAGGGCCACCCCCAAAATCACTATGTGAATAAGAAAATTCTCTTTTCTAAAGTGAAAAAATTAAAAAGATTTTAGACATAAAAAAAAAGGTGTTGTCAACTGTCTACTCGAAAATCGTTGCTGTCAACTGTCAACTTTTTCAATAATTCTCTAAAGTGCAAAAAATTGAAAAAATTTAGACATCGAAAATAGTTGCTGTCATTTGCCAACTGCGAAAATCGTTGCTGTCAACTGTCAATGTTGAAAAAGTTTACAGTTGACAGCAACGATTTTCGCAGTTGACTGCAATTATTTTTGATGTCTATATTTAACAAAAATTCAATTTAGAGAAATTAGATTTTTAAAAAAAGGGAAAATTTTCTTTACATGATAATTCTTTATAAAGATAGTACTCTTTGGGGGCGAGCCTTGTCCGCCACCGCAGATTTCAGATAGTCGGAGCAAAAGAGTTTCTTATTTTATTGAACTTAACATTTATATAAGCGGTCAAGATTATACTAACACAGATAAATGTTCACTTAGTAGCAAGCTTGTGGGAGCAATGCTGTATGTTTATGGGAAGACACTTTTAAATAATAAATAATTGTCATATGTGAAGGGCGATAAGGTATTATGTATTTCAGATCACTAACTCACTGTGTAAGATAAGGCCTGGGTTAAGATTGACTTTAATAAAAAAAGAAAGAAGAGAAGTACGTCTACGTTCGCGGTCATGACAATATATCTGTATTTCAAACGACTGGAAAACACTCGGTGCAGCGTAATTATTGTAGGTATTGTGGGTATATAGTTGCAAAATGTAAAATTTTCATATGAGAAACAAGGTATTGTACCTCATGATTAACAAATAGCAGTCAGCAGAAATGTATGTGTTAATTTCATTTGATTGATATTTGTTTGCATATGTTCTTAACTGGAAGAAGAGTTCAAAATGATACATGAACCATCTTGATATACCATTAATGCAATATACCCAATGATTTACACTCAAAGGCAAGATTATAGAATAATATTCTATTGAATCTTTCATAATAATAAAATTTGAATGTATAATATATGTGAGACAACCTTGTACACAAATTATTATGATGAAGGATGGCGTGATGATAAAATGAGACACAGTATAATACGAGTTGTTGTATGTACACATATTTGATTGATGGGTGTGATTATGAATAACACACATTTATGAAATATTGAAATTATGAGTGATACATACATAGATGAAGAGTTCAAAACTAGCATTGCGCAATCTTGGCGTATACAGGGGGTTGATCAGTCCGAGACCAAGTTGGAGGTAGGCAAAGCTGACCGTTAAGAGTTATTGTCACGTTGTTTGGCTTAATCGTATACATGATATTATATAAGTTAGGCGATCTATGATGAAGTCACTAGGGATTGTCATATAGCATCCGTTTTCCGGCTGACATGAACCGATCCATTTTTTATAACACCTGTGTAGTCACACTTCTTGCTCTTGCAAAGAAAATCCCTTCAGCATGGAACAACATTTGTATAATTCGGTTTGATAATTAATCAAAATCCATATATGCACGATCATGACAAATTGCAATGGAAAAGCCAATCACAAAGTTAGTTCACAATGCGTCGCTAGCACTGTTGGGACTTGCCCCTGTTGATGTCGTTGATGTATTCTGCTTGCCGGTTGAGGACCCCACTGATGTCATATTCAAGTCATACCTTCCATTTTTACATGGGCACTTTTTAAACCAGTGAACAAACAACTTCCTGAGGTCCCTCCGGAAGCGGGACCCTGTGATGTAGTAAAGGTAAAAGTTGATGGCATTGTTGAGGAAGAGGAGATGGTTGAGGGCAGCAAAGAGGAGGACGAAGAGCGCGTAGGCTTTTGGGGAGGCGTAGGGATTCACGAAGATGTAGGTGACGACGCGACACGAGATGGGAAGGATGATGATCAGGTAGGCAAAGCTGACCGTTAAGAGCATTACGGTTAACTGCTTATCCCGCTGTCGCTGACTCTCGGTAACTGCTTCATCCTCTGGTTGTTGACTCTCTGCAGGGCCTCTGCTTCTTCTCTTCTCCTTTCCCTTAAGGGCAGCACTGTGTTTAACAGCAAGGACAATCTTCACATTCATCGTGAGGATGACAATAAAGGGAATAACAGGCAGGAGGATCAGGCACAGTAATGCAAGCGCTCCGTTCAACTTGGGCCAGTCATCGAAGCGAAAAGCCGCACACACATTGCCATCGACAACATCCGACATGGCTGCCATCGGTATATATTGGAACACCACATAAACTAGGATACCAGCTGCTATTTTTCGAGCACGAGACGGAGTGCACCATTTCCGGGCTCGAAAAGGGTAGCAAACAGCGAGAAAGCGATCGAGTGTGACTCCAACGAGGAGGAAGCCACTTCCAGCGGTCATGACGAAGACGGCGTAAACCCATATGATGCAGTGTGTCCTTGTCCATAGGATGGGGGTTATGAAGGTCACCCACCAGTAGTAGCCCAAGGTCAGCAGGGAGCCGTTGTCACATATAGCTAGGGCAGTCATGTACGTACAGCATGAGATGCGGCGGTTCTTCCTCTGAAAGTGAGGACATCCGATGAATTTCGAGTTTAAACTTTTTTTTCATTTGCACAGGGCGTCAAGTAAACAAAAGACGTTATACAACATTTTATAACGTTACATAACGCTTCTCTAAGGATCCTTACTATGGCATAACGTTATATAAAGTTTTAAAACGTTATTTTGAAGTAAAATAACGTTTTTCTGTTTGCTGGGCATTCTTCTATCAAATGCTAAAAGGAAGAGATGGACAAAGTAAGCATACATGTTTTATGGTCAAGTGTAGTATTGCATGATTATTAGTTATTACCATTGGGCTCATAGATAAATTTTCTTAAAAATGAGCCAGTATGTTGACAAATATACTTCTCTTCCCCTTCCCTTCCCCTACCATTTTGCTCAAATATGATTTTATTGCCCAGTATAATTATTGTCATTTTGGAGTAGAATCGTGCACGCCTATTATACTCCCCATTGACAATGCACTGTAAATACCATGGTTGCATGGGCCCCATGGGCCCCACGGCCGATGATATCCGCACGAGGAGCTCGTGCAAATAACGGCCGCTATTCGCACGAGGAGCTCGTGCGAATAGTGGCCCTTATTCGCACGAGGAACCGGCGAGAGAGGCGACGGCGAGAGAGGCGACCTCCACGAGGAGATGGCGAGAGAGGCGACCTCCACGAGGAGACGGCGAGAGAGGCGACCTCCACGAGGAGATGGCGAGAGAGGCGACCTACACGAGGAGACGGCGAGAGAGGCGACCTACACGAGGGGTGAGATTATTCATTTCAGGGCTACTGGCTCCTGGGACACCTACCGGGGACACCTGCCCCCCTGACAATGGACCCCCTGACTTTTGCCCAAAGGAGTTATATATGTATATTGCCGTGTATATTGCCACGCCCCCTTATATAGGACACTCTGACGAAGGGGTCATGCTGGTTCATTATTCTCTCACAGAGAGGGCAGGTGGGTGGTAGCTAAGGACGCGGTAACGCACAACACAGTGGAATTCAAAATTTACTGTTGTAAATGTAGGGGCTAGGGTTATACGGGGTTTATATGGCGGGTTCTGTTGGATGCAGTGTTGCGAACTCCGTCCGAACCCTTCAGCCTGACGGCAGGTGTCAGCACCTGCCCGGGGCTTGGGGTATGGACAGAGGTCGCTATAGGCTTCCGGTCTGCGTATGCGATCGTATCGGCTACGAGCCTACTGACCCGCTCCGAACTCTATAGGGAGTTTGCACTGATATAGCTTTGCCTGTCTAGGTTCCTGAATAAACCTTTGATTCGCAACCTGTACACTTGATCCGAACTGTGTCGACTTTGGTTCTTTACTTAATAATATATCAGTTTTATAAAGGACAAAGTATCGTTTATTACATAAATAATAAAAGGACAGGTATATCCAGCCATACGCTTAATGCACCCATTATCATGTGTTTGGTTGTTCCTCATAGTATCATCATTATTATGTGTTAGATAGACTACACCTGTACCTTGGTATGCCTCATAACCACTGCCCCACAAGGTCAAGACGAGGTGTTATACACCGAGTCGATGACCAGTGGGCAGTGGTTATAAGGCATACCAAGGTACAGGTGTAGTCTATCTGGCTTAACCCCCAGGTATGCGAAATAACCAAGGTGTGAACCCTTTGTCTTAGCCCTCAACCGTGGGTTAAATATATCTACATACCATATATGCTTGGGGCAATATATGATAATGTCAAAGGACAACATCGTCGCGTCGCCTCTCTCATCGTCGCGTCGCCTCTCTCATCGTCGCGTCGCCTCTCTCATCGTCGCGTCGCCTCTCTCATCGTCGCGTCGCCTCTCTCATCGTCACCTCATAAAAATATGCTTATGACGGGAATTGAACCATGATATCTCAAGTGTGAGACAGACACGCTAACCACTACACCATGGTTTCCCTTGCTGAATAGATTAGAAAACGAGTATATATAAGTATCCTCGTCCATGTCGCCTCTCTCGCCATGTCCCCTCTCTCGCCATATCCACGTCCATGTCCCCTCTCTCGCCATGTCACCTCTCTCGCCGTGTCCCCTCTCTCGCCATATCCACGTCCATGTCCCCTCTCTCGCCATGTCACCTCTCTCGCCGTTCCTCGTGCGAATAGCGGACGTTATTCACACGAGGAGCTCGTGCGAATATCGCTGGCGGGGCCCCACTTTCTGACCTGTTTCTTCTTATGGTTACCATATGATTGTCCCCCAACCCATTAGTATTAAACGTTTACAGTACATGTGTATTTGGAATATCTTTAATGAGGAATTTAGAATTTGGGAAAATATCGGATATACCCACTTGAAGTACCACGAGCATGGAGAGGGAGTTTCCGATGAGGCCGAGAATGATGAGTAGAGGCGAACAGTATCTGAAATCAAATTTGAGACATTTATTTTGATAAGGCCCCCAAAAAAAAGTTTGTTTCAGGTAACATTGGGAGGAAAATGTAGGGTTGGTAGGTCGGATTTAATTTTTAAATTTTTCTTTTAAACATGAATGTACTAGCCAACTTTTTTGAATACCCTAAAATTGGCCCTGTTTTGATAGGGTCGGTCGGGTGACCTGAAACTTTTTTTTGGCCTTACTTGTAGCTGTTTTTTTTTTTTTTTTTTTTTAATTTTTGATGAAAAATATGTGAGAATTGGCAAAAATATTGGCAGATTTGGTATATAATTAAAGCATATGCTGTCAGTAATCCAGTGAGTTAGAAATAACTTGTATTCAAACAATGTTTGGGGATCAATAAACACCAAATTGCTGAAACGTAAAAGAAAATGATCGTGAAAAGTCTAAATGTTAGTATATATATTCAAGCCCAAAGTGAAAAATAAATAGGTAAAAAACGTCATTTTATTTTTACTGCTTGGTGATAAAAAAACAAATCTTTTTTTGAGTGGCCTTATACAAGAGCGAACTAAGTGAGTGATAGAGTAGTACCTCATGATCTGCAGGGCGGCCTGGAACATGGGCTCACCGAAGGCAGCATACAGGAGCACCTCCAGGTCAGTCAGGTTCTTCTGTATCCCGCCAGGCGGCAGCACTGTAGTGTTGACGAGGTCATGACCCCGGCTAGTGGCCTCCCCTCCTGTGGTATCTATACATTGTACTGATATAGATGATAGCGCTAGACAGAGTAGAAGCAGCATCTAGAAAAGAAAAATATATATGTCTTTTTTAGACAAATTGATAGGACATCCTAGGCTGTGTCTCACGACCTTGAGCCAATGTTTTTGTCTCTGATCGGGTGCCGTCTCTGACCGGGTGCCGTCTCTGACCGGATGACATTTGGGAGTTTAGTTATCTTCTACCAACAGCAGGAGGCTAATTATAGTTACATAACAACTGCCATAACGTTTTTACAAATCATAATATATATGAGTATATGTTAACAATTAAAAAAACACTTCCTTCTGACACCAGGTCAGAGACGGCACCCGGTCAGAGACGGCACCCGGTCAGAGACGGCACCCGATCAGAGACAAAAACATTGGCTCAAGGTCGTGAGACACAGCCCCCAGCTAACAAAAAGATGTTATTTTACGTCAGAATAACCTTTAAGAACGTTATATACCGGTAACGTTATGCCATGGTGAGGAGCCTCCGGGAAACGTACTGAGGAAGAGGGGCAGGGGTGGGGGGTATATTTTCTGAAGGTTTTTGCGTGCATAACCCCTATTTTACTGTGTACAAGAGGAGTAAATGTGCGTACATACTTTATGGAAGCCCCCTTTTGTAGACAAACTGATATTAAGACATCTTTTGTTAGTTATCGTTATACCTAAAACCTCTATCATAAGCCGACCTCCCTTATAAGCCGCCCCCACACCACTTTGAGAGAATATCACATGCCGAATTTGAAGCCATTTAAACAGGGTTAATACGTAAACCACAATATAGTTGATTGGAAAAGACTCCCTGATATAGCGCGACCCCCCCCCCCCCTCTTTGGCACAGTTTTATGAGCTAAATCAGGCCTGAAATCTCCCAAAAAGGAAGTTTTACCTTTTGTTTGTCTAAAGCACACCACTTCAGGCCTAGTTGAGTTCCAGAGAACAGAATGTACATTTTTTATGCACTAGAAAGTCCAATCTATAAGAACATGGGCATGTGCCCATCGAATGAATAGATAGGTTCCTATTATTTCAGGGGAATGTACCCATGGAATGTATCAACACTGCAAAAAAGGTGTTAAGATCCTAAACACAAACCTAAACACAATCCTGCCCCGTATTTGTCCACACAATATGGTCCTAAACATGTTTAGATCAATGATATGTTTAGCTCAGTGCTTAGAAATTTATGTGTTTAAATCCCTGTGTTTAGAAGAATGAAGTGTTTGGAATTCAAGAGTTTAGCATATTATTGTGTTTATATGTCAAGTGTTTAAGGATGAAAGTGGTGTGTCTAGAGACATGTAGATTATTATTATGTTTAGATACTGATATTTGAATAAATTCCTAATTTATTTTATTTCCATATATAGTATCTCGAAGAGACTACTAGCAGTCCCCCCCCCCCATGAGCCAATATACATGCATCACTATTTCACATAGACCTCTACTTTAACATAGACACAACCAATACAGTCAATACAACAGACCTTTAGGGAGAATAATGCTTTATCCATTCTTAGAGTTCTTAAAAGAGGTGTCTATGTAGCAGATGTAGCTTTATTGCATCGTGATCATTGTGAAGTAGCATTATACCCTTGAATCTTATAATGTGTATTATTATCATTTTGTATCCCATGAAATTTGAATTAATTTACTCAGATTTAAGCACTTTTAGAACGGTGATAATGTTGGTTGTGGTGGTAGAATCTACAGTCAACCACAGAGAGGCCATCTGGTATGTATTTATTATATTATGATCTAAACACTACATGTTTACATCCTAAACACCTATTCTCCATACTGTTTAAATACTAAACATCTAAACATATTCAACATAAATGTTTAGGTGTTTAGAATAAAAGTGTTTAATTCCTAAACAGAAGGATTCAAAAACACAAACCCAGTAAAATGTTTTGACTTTAAACATGTTTAGACCTAAAGATGTTTAAAACCTAAGCACCTTTTTTGCAGTGAATGAGTCTCATATAACTTCATGAATACAATACACATTAATGTGGCTATAGCTACGAGTGACAAAAGGTATAGTTGGACATAAGACTCCCTTTCTTTCCCATCAGTTTCGATGGATAAACCAGAACACTTGCGTACCACTGGGCTACCTCATGTGAGTCAATGGATCCCGTGAATCTGTGGAATCTGATATAATGAACTGAATTGACATTGACATTATATCCTTGATCAGCTGAACTGTAATGAATTGAACAGATTTGTTTATTTATCCCCCCCCCCCCCCCCGTACGCTTGAAGCAGTCTCCGTGAAAACGTTTTTGCCATGAAGGACATTTAAGCCTGCAGATCTATTATTTTGCAGGACCGGCTTCAATTTTGCAGACCCGGATGCCTGAGGGCACTTTTTATATCTCAAAAAAAAAAGTATAGAGCAAGAATTTATATTGAATCAATACAGCTTTCCTGTATAATTACATATTCCTATTGACACATTTAAAATGTACAATCTAGAGTAATGATTTTCAAAATATTTAGGCAAAATGTTTTTCTCTCTAGAGACCTTAATAATGGTCTAATTTACAAGCCGTGAAAACTGACATGTAGCCAAAGATCCAGTCAGTCATTCGGACCGGCAGCAGGACCAGTCCAGCCGGTCCAGAAGCCTTTTAGCCGGCTATAGCCGGTGTCCGGTATGTTTTCACGGACACTGTTAAACATGTATTTTTGTGGGCCAGAAGTACCAATTTCATCCTCAAAATTAGACCTCACTTCTAACAGCCCCGGTATGTTACCCAAACTGTAAAAGGAAAGATCAATTTAAAAATTAATCTGTAATTGATATTTCTAATGAAATCGATCGTCTACCCTGAGAGAAACCATGTTAACAGAAGTTTACATAAATACTGTTAGCTACTTGTGTTTTACTAATTCCACCTGCACAGAGAAAAGAAACAGCGTCAAAAGGCAGGTTGCCTCTAGAATGACTCCCCTCTCTAGGGGAGCCCAGGCTGACTAAGAGAGCCTTGACGACTGCCTGGCAGACGTAGAGGAGTCACCTGGGGGAGTCACATAGCTCCCTGACTCACCCAAGGGAGTCAAATAAGGACCTGGGCTTATTGTGTGTCTAATCTAAATCTGTTTCATTAGAGATTAAAGCATCTACTTTTGTATTTGTTATCTTAAACCCGATAAAACACTTAAAAAAAAAGAAGTTATGCCATGATTTGTGGTCATGCCATGATTTATACCAACTCGTGTGCAGGTATCCTGTATATTAACTTCTACACAAATACACAGAGAAAAGAAGTAGAATCACCGTGACTCTCAAATGGGAGTCTGGACTCGATCACTGAGGTAACTCTCCACATGACTCTAAAGTGAGTCCCAATCATTAGGGAGTCTTAGAATAGGAGTCACTATAGAGTCATTATAGAGTCCTGCTAATATTAGGGAGTCACTTTAGAGTCCTGGGGAGAGTTTCCTCAGTGATCAAGTCGGGAGTCACAGTGATTCTACTTCTTTTCTCTGTGTATAATCTAATGCCTTAATCAAAAGGACTTAGCCTAAAATAGAAAGACTAAGATGAGTCTGTCAGCACTGTGACCAACCTGACAATGTTAACTAACCTAGATTGGTCGTATAGGGAGCCAAAGATGACTTAGTTTGTTAGTCACTGCAGTGAATGAGGGATTGGTCGTATAGGGAGCCAAGGGATATGAGCCTATCTACACTGTCAGAAGTAACTGTAGCTGCACAGCGAGTTATACTGTAGAACTACAGTATGAAAGGAGGTGTTTTTGGTTTCAAAACTAAAAATACCTCCTTTTATACTGTAGTTCTACAGTATAATTCGCTGTGCAGCTACAGTTACTTCTGACAGTGTAGAACTACTGAACTGGACTACAATATGTAATTGAGCCTGCCCCATCTCAACAAAATGTCCTGGGCCGGATACAGGATTTTGTTTAAAAGAAGAAATTTAAAAAGGGAGGGAGACGGGCATTGTTCAAAAATCAAAAAAGAAATCTATAATTATTATTATTAAAAAAAAAAAACTGTTTTAAAACGTTTCAAATTTCGGCCGAAAAGGGAGGGGCCAATAAATCCATCCCTGATGATCTCTTAGAACGTGAACATAGCTTACCTTTTGTCTTGCACCCGTTGCACCTTAGCTTGCCTTGTAACATACAACCTATTTGGGTATCTAATAGGGTAGATACTATTGTACTGTAGAATAATTGCTGTATATAGACAACTGAGCTGCTCACACACATACCCTACACTGACACGAGTCACTCACATGATTCACTCATCTACACCACTCCCGGATTTATAAGGGACCAGGCAGGACATAATAAACGTGTGTTTTACTGAACGCAATCGTGATCAGTGAAATAGGCCGACCTGGAATTCATATTGCAGAGATTCTTTATATGATTAATTCATTTTTAACATATAAATGTATACATATCGTCATCATCATTAAACAATGCAATGGAGGTGCTGTTATCAAAAATGCTAATTAAATGGTGTTATCATTATAAGTGTCAACCTCTTCTGTTATCCAACGGAATCAAATGGAATTGTATTCATACTTTAATGTTTTTTTTCAGATCAGCAGAATAAAAACCTTGCAAATTGAATTCAATTCAATTCATTTGCCATCCATACTCTCCATGTGAATACACCGACCTCATTATTTTTATGCAATATGGTAGGAATTTTCAAGTAAACAGTTATTTAATAGGTTGCATATACTAGGGCCCCAGACGGGTAAAATCGACAAATCGACATGAGCCTAGTGACAAGGGACAAGACCTATTTCTTAGAATCGACAAGTGACATGGGCATTCCTTAAAATCGACAAGTGACATGAGACCTAGTGACAATTTTACAGTGTCAGTGACAAGTGACAAAACCCTTTTCTTAAAATCGACAAGGGACATTGACATTTCTTAACATCGACAAGTGACACAGCAACCCCCCGTTTGGGGCCCTTATACTGTCAGTCTTCCATTATTCCGCATTTATTTCACAAAAATATCGACCTCAAATTTTCTGACCATACATGTTACAGTCAGCCCTCACTACCGCGAATATTTACTACCTCGGATTCCTCAGTTCCTCTGACAGTTGCCTAGAAACTGCCCTTATGTATTTCATTATATTTGGACTCAATTCCTAGGATAATTTGCTTCCTCAGACATTTTCTCATGCATTTTTCACGTTCGAGGAATTGACGGCCGACTGTATTCCTGAAACACATTTGTTTTACACCTTTAGTGGCGGTATGGGGTGGGGGGGGGGGGGGGTGGTGGTTGGGGGGGGGGGGAGGGTCGGAGGGGGATTACCTCATAACTATAACAGGAACCTCGCCTCCTTTCCCCTTTCTTTTCTTTTCTTTTCTTTACCTATCGACCTAGGTCACATATGTTTATGTATAGTCGTAACTATGGTGACCATTAAGCGCTGGTCTCCCACAACAACCCTTTTCCCTCTGTGTTACATGATATATAATTATATTCTGAAAGGGACATATCAACACACAATACAAAGCTACCAGTGTATTTCCTTGTCACGACAGTCACAGAAAAAGTTTTATGAGACGTTATCAACACAGCCCACACCATTGATTATGCGCTTTGTAAATAAAGGAATGAAACTAGGAACATCAGTATCTGGTTTCAATGGTTTCTATCACTCCCCCACACACAGGCAAATATCAGCGTCACCCAATGTCGCCAATATCACCCTCATACAAGGGTACTGCTGGACTATAATAGATGGGTCCAGGGCCATTCTTGTGAGAGTCTGGCCATGCTGAATCCTCATGCTAGAGTCTGACAATGTTGGACTCTGGGGAGTGCCTGCAAGAGTCCAGCATTGTCAGACTCTAGCATGAGGATCCAGCATGGCCAGACTCTCAAGTAATCATGGGTGCGTAGAGGCTCTAGATGAAGGTCCAGCATAGCCTGACCCTCACTAGAATGGCCCTTGCCTCATCTTTTACCGTCCAGCAGTGCCTGACCCTTGTGCGAGGGTGCTATTGGCGACATTGGGTGACGCTGATATTTACCTGTGTGCAGTGGGCCCAGCACATTTAATCAACATTGACAAATGGTTGCCTATGGCGACATGAACTTTTTTGGGGCTCAGTGACATGGGACATGCGAAATAAACAAACTAAAATCTTAAAATCGATATGGTGATATGATGGTGATATCTCCACTCTACCATTTACTCCTCTGGAGATCTACCCCTAGGACATCCGCCTGTTTGGACATCTACTCCCTTGGATTTTTACCCTCTAGGGCTTTTATACACCTGGGGACATCTATTCTCTCCACATGCCCATATAATTATGTGAGTTATATCATGTGGAAGGAGTAGGTGCCCGCAGGGGTAGAAGTCCTAGAGAGGAAAAGTCCAAGGGGGTGGGTGTCCTAGGGGGTAGATGTCCAAGGGGGTAAACGTCCTAGGGGTAGATGTCTATGGGGTAGATGTCCTGGGAGGGGGGTACTTGTCCTAGAACACCCCTCCCCCCCACCACAATCAATGGCCCCACCAGGTCTGATGATAGGGGGTGCAGAGGGGTTCCCCCCTAAGGTCGGAAAGTCGCCAAAATTAAGCGGTCCAGGTCGCAAAGTCTATTTTCTGGACCCCCTAAAGTATTGTCAACTTAGGTCGAAAGTCGCCTCCAAAACGGCCCAGGTCGCCAGGTCGACTTTGACCCATCTGTCGCCACATGATAGTGGGGATGGTTTCGATCGGGTTTCGATCCACAAAAGAAAAAGACAGGGCCAATCCTCCACACAACCTATAGAACAACAGCCGGGTCCATGGTGTCGTGTTGCTAGTACTTATGTACCTATAGATGCTTAGGGAGTGGTCATTATTTATTTGAATGGGGTCGACCCCCCCCCCCCCATCCTGGGCCCTCCATACACTCTTTGAATACTATAGTACAAAGCGCGCCTATATTACTGAGAAAAGGTGCTTGCCCTCTGAGTGGTCAACATTCTCTTTTTTTGAAGATGCACGGATATAAAGTCTAAATAGTCTAGTCTGCAATAGCTATCCCATTTAGTCATAGGGATATCGGTCAGAACGACAATCTGATATTTATAAATGACTAAAACAAACCTTAGGCCTTACCCTGAATGACTTAGCTTTACATACTCATATAGGAATTGAATGACTAAGGTGGGTTGGTATACACTACTGACTATAATTGATAGTCCTAACTAACCATCGTTGATCGTATATGTTGTTACATTTTAAAATCCAAACTTTTGGAGGTTCGGACAGACATACAACGGCATTTAGGGCTTATGCCAAAATAAAAATAATTTAACTGATAAATGTGGGATTCTCCAGGAGCCACACTGATAATAATACCTATAGTCAGTAGTGATTATAACACCAGATTTTGACCCCCGTAGTCGGGGACTTTACAACTTAGTCACATATTAGTCATAAGATAGTCAGTAGTATCCTAGCCTGTCCCCTGCCATGCCTGATCCTAGCCTGTCCCCTGTCCTGCCTTATCCTAGCCTGTCTCCTGGCCTGCCTTATCCTAGCCTGTCCCTTGCCATGCCTTATTCTAGCATGTTCATTGTCATGCCTTATCCTAGCCTGTCCCTTGCCCTGCCCTACCCTAGCCTGTCCCCTGCTCTACCTTTCCTAGCCTGTCCCCTGCCATGCCTTACCCTAGCCTATACCTACCCTGCCTTATCCTAGCCTGTCCCCTGGCCTGCCTTATCCTAGCCTGTCCCCTGCCCTAACTATCCTAGCCTGTCCCCTGCCATGCCTTCTAGCATGTTCATTGCCCTGCCTTATCCTAGCTTGTCCCCTTGCCTACCTTATCCTAGCCTGTCACCTGCCCTACCCTATCCTAGCCTGTCCCCTACCCCATCTTATCCTAGCCTGTCCCCTGTCCTCCCTTATCCTAGCCCGTCCCCTGCCCTACCTACCATAGCATGTCCCCTGACATGCCTTATCCTAGCCTGTACCTTTCCCTACCCTATCCTAGCCTCTCCCCTGCCCTGCCTTATCCTATCCTAGAGCAGGACAAAGCTTGACCTGCCTTTCTCTTATTTCTCATGATTGACTATATCTATTAGTCATAGTGACTACTTTAGACCATGAAACCATTAAATTCATAGTCACTTGACTATATAGCCCAAATCAGCCGATTTAATCACTGACTATAGGTTGACTATATGACTAACTCACATTAGACATAGGTGACTAACTAGGTATAGCTGTTTTTTCTACGTTCACATGACTATAGAAACGTAGTCCGTAGCGACTAACATTTCCAGGTCTATTATTATCAGTGCAACAAGGAGGGACGTGGGGGGTTAGAGAAGCAGAGGGTGATGAAGAAAAGCCTGGTTATTGACTATTGACAATTTGATCGTATATATGGGGCCAAAGAAAAAGACTAAGTTCTGGAGCCTTAAGATTATCTTTGTGTTTTAATCATTTATTGACCACAGTATGTATATCGAATAATGTTTGTCTTCGCTATCAATGTGATATGCTTGATCTAATTGCATTCCACGAGATCAATCTAGCCTGTACTATTGCTAGGAAAATAAACAAGTTGATGTTAAAAAACAGTCAATAATGATATGGAATGAGTTTGAGTTTAGATTTTTTATTTGGCAATAATAAATCACAGACGTGGGGCATTTCTCAATTAAAGCCAAAACTATTTACAAGATTATACGCAATCATCAATATGTCAAGTCAGTTCAGTGATCAATGCTCAGTGTTCAAGTCACCAAGATGTGACAATGTATCAAAAGAAGCAGGTCTTCTTTCTATATATTTACAGGACAGTCATGTAAAACAGGAAGGCATGGATAGGGATTAAACAAAGATATGATACTGGGTATATACTAAATGCTGCATTCAAATTTTCGGTATGTTGCTATGTGTGACCACGAAAGTAGATTGTGTATACAAATTCCTGCTCTATATTGACAACTGCACTGATATTCCTAGGCTCCCTATACGACCAATCTCTTAGTCACTAGTGCCTAACTTAGTTAGTCATTTTCTGGCTCCCTATACGACTAACCTAGGTAAGTTATTAGTCTCAGGTTTGTCAGTGCTGACCAACCCACCTTAGTCTTTTAATTTCCAGGGGGAGCCACTGAGTGGTCATCACAGGTGGCCCCAACTAGTGGTATACAAATACAACACTCCAATAATGAACCTAGGTTAGCCACTACTGACTGATCCCTCAGTCACTTTTAAATATAACATTGCCATTATGACTAACACACACATATGACGAACCTAGGATAGTCTGTACTGACTAACCCTTTCAACCTTTGGATTTTCAGTGTACTGGTAAGTACCCTGAATGTATATTATCACATATAGGACAAGGTGATGCGACCTTATCTTACATAGGACAATTTATGCTCGTGTGTTTCCTATTCCTATTATACATTTAGTTATATATGACGAAATGTATCTTGATTTATGAAACAAAGAACCCCTGTATGCCCTTCCACTCTACCCATTGCTAATACCTAGCATGGGTTCTATCCCCCCTCTCTCCTTCTTCTTTTAAAGAAAACCATGCAATATGTTGTATACTAACCAACTATTGAGGTCAGGTATATAGAAAATTTTAACTTACTTTTAAAAGATAGAATTATGGTAAGGTATACATAACATGAACAATCGATTGAAGAAGGCTTAACTGCCTTTTATTTACGCTGCTTATCGGAAAATGCTTGTGTTCGTATCAACACGGTCTGCCAGGATAAATAAAAGAAATTCAAATCAAACTTTGAATCCTGTTGTCAAAAGTCTTTCTTCTATCTTTTTAATTGTCCCCTGTCGGTGCATCTTACGCAGGGCCGTCATGAGATCTAACAGCGTCGCTGATTGGTGAAGGCGTCGCCACAACTTCAGTGCCCGTATGGCGCGCCTCCTACCGGAATAATCAGGAAGGTGCTGGGGCGTCTCTTCCACTTCTGAAAATGCAATAAAATTGCATAAAATAATAAATAATAAAATTATAATGAAATTAGATTACAGATGAATATGTTGTATGGCGTTGCCTTGGATACTCACTTCACTTCAGATTACAGATGAAATTATAAATTTATATAAAATATTTTCGTAATTATAACCTATTATACATATAATAGGAGGCCAACTATTTGTAATACATTGTATCTCTCAGCTGTGCCAAGCAACTATTTACATGACCTTTAATACTGGGACTGGGAAAATCCAGAAATCTCATGCATGTGACCATTTGCCGGGCAAGGTCAGCTGGTCAGTATGCTGTTGAACTTTCAATAGGTTGGCACACCGTTGCTAATTATAAATACCCAACTGGAGACTATTAACCCAGATATGCAGCAATTTCTAAATAAACTAAAACTTAAACCTAAAGGCAATAGACTCTCAGGAAGTTGGTCTGTGCACCAAGCGAAATTAGGCATATCTCTAGTTCTAAGCATAATCTTGGTAACCTTAGCATAATTTTTATCTATAATCTGTTGGTGTTTTTAATATCATAGGTGTTTTTAATATCATAAGTTTAAACATTATTAACTGAGAATTAGGATCATTTGTGCACGTTCTAACACAAAGTTTCATCATGGTGCATTGTTCTCACGCCCACTTACCGACTATGTCCCTGCGTCGTAGTACTTCCGGTCGGGATGGCCGGAAGTGGAGCCGGAAGTAGAGGGTCGGCCACTCATGCCCCAGGTCGGCCGCCGCTAGGTGGATGGCCTCCTGCAGGGGGTCTGTGTAGGGGATTAAAGATACAATATCAGGTAAAATGGCCCAAAATTAAATTAAAAAGTCACATTCTTTGGGGCTCTCAGTGTTTTCCTTATGTTTTCCTTATCGTGATTTGCAGGTATTGTGGGGTTCCTTATATAGGTATAATAATTCTGTTGGGGTTTGCTGGGGAAATTGTGAACTTTACATTTTTGCTAAGAACCCCCCGAAAATGGTTGCCATGGCAACATAAATTGTTGCATAATTTTTGAACTGTTATTTTTGGGGGTTTCTTAGCTTTCCAATAATGTGAAATTTTACAATTTCCCCACAATACCCCAACAGAATAATATTAGGTCCCTCACTATAGAATAGATTGAATGTAGTGGTTGTTTAGGCCTACAGGTTGTTGTGTTGAGATTGCAGGCTGAATCCAATTATTAAAGGGCTGGACAGGCAATACATCAACTTTATGTGCTATGCATGATCTAATGTGTGAGCTTCTGGGCCAGGCTTCACTCGAACCTCTAGCAGTTTAGGTAAAGTTTAGGTCCGCTTTCATAATGTACATAGCTGTCTGGTTTAGGTCGTGAGAATAGCTTAGCAGGAGCGCATACAGGATTATGAACGGGGTGAGGGGCTTCAGGCTATTGTTAAAATAAACCCTGAAAATCATTTATCTAAAAAAATGATAATCCAATTTAGAAAAATTTCGTTGGGTAGACACTCTGAGAAACTGCTAATAATGGACCTATTTTGGATATGGGGCGTTTTATTTCAGACAAAAAAAAAGAGGAGAGTGCAAAGCATTTGTTACACTTTAGGTATTGGGACACGTGAGTATCGTTCATCCCATTTTAAATAACAAAATAGAGGTTACAACTATAGAAACGGAACAGGATGGAGGACTGGTATAGATTGTGGGTTTCCGTTTCCCACGTGTGGGTAGCCACACAGGAAGGATGCTCGTTACAGGGGACCTGTATTTTCTTTTTTCTTTGCTTTATCGACCATCATTTCATGTAGGCCAAAAAAAGAAGAGGCGTGTTTCAGGTTACATGGTCTGAAAATCTAGGGTAGGTAGGTCGGATTTTTTTGATTTTTTAAAATTATCTTTTTTTACTTTAGCCTGAAAAGTACCCAGAAATCTACAATTCCGACTCGCCGACGACCGCCTCAACTCGTAAACTATCAGATCGACCCTTAAATAGCCCCAAAATGACCCAAACTATAAATATTTTTTCAAAATTGCATAAAAATTTCTAGGGTCGGCCCTGTTTTGCTAGGTAGGGTCGGGTAACCTGAAACACACCTTTTTTTTTTATTTGGCCTAACACGTTCTGCAGAGATGGTCAGGGGAAATATTTACACATGTATTACATAATGACTATTTTGTCAACAGATAGTAGTCCGGGTTTCATGTTGAGTAGGATAATCCATTCCCTTTGTCTGCTCCCCTATATGGGTTAAAACAACACTGACCATGGCCGTTACACTCAAAGGTTGGTGCATCAATATCTGGGCAACACATTTGAATAAAATATTTAAACACATAAACACACACACATTTGCCTGCATTTACACAGTTTTATGTAACGTCTTTTAGTTACATATTAAATACATCCCAGACTAATTTCAAAACATGAAAAAGCACCCTCTTCTTAAGGCCACTCAAAAAAAAAGAAGTTGTTTCTCATCACCGAGGAATGAAAAATATGACGAGGGAGGCTTTACTTTTTGTTTCCCGCGCGGGATTAAATTCACATTTTAGTACTTAAGGATTAGGGATTTATTGATCTTTAAAGTAGGGAAAATTTAAGTCTCTCTTACTCTATTACTGGCAGCTTTTGCTTCAGATTGATATCAGACAAGCCAATATTTGTCCATGTTTTTCATGATAGAAATTAGCAAAAAAAAAAAAAAAAAAAAAAAGTTCCTCAAAGCCTGATTTCTACGATGCGCACAGTGATGAGAATAACAGTGATTATTTGTGTTCTGTCCTCACCTTGCGTTTCTGTGATGTCACTGGGCACGTGACCGAGGCGGTGTATTTTGCGGATCGTGTCGGCTCTCTCCTTGACCTTCCTGACCCTCTTCAGTGCAGCAAGCTGCTCTTCCATCCGCTGTAACTCCTCCCTCCGTTCACGCAGCATCTGGGGGTACATTTTATTTATATAAATGTTATCGAGGAATTCTTATGTTTGTCTATATAATTGTGTTGTTGTAGAACCTCCAGGATATGTTATGGAGCCCGCTAATGTTAGTTTGGTGTATAGACTTCTCACAAGACTCAGTCATTAGTTGGGGACATATCCATACTGTAATATATTAGAGCGGGTTATCTTCATAGTTTCTATGATAATATCCAACATATCATTCAAATGGAACATTCTAAATTCCATTGACTATCTCTTCAATAGGCCATGCTGATACTTGCCTGGTTAGCTCAGTCAATGGAGTGCCTGCCTGTAAATCCTAGGGTTAAGGGTTCAGGCATTTTTGGTGAAAAATGTTTTTTTTTTTAAATGCCCCGAACCAACGTACACCAGGGGGAGTCAGTGCGTTTCGAAAGATTCTGAGAACGTCCACCAGGTGGGTTTGGATTGGTACATCATGACTACAAATGTCATCTTTTAACGACATGTGTCCTTAAAGCGTTAATACTCTACCTGGTCGAGCTGCTCCCTCCTGGTGACTGCTGCCTCCTGGTGGTCGCTGAGTGACTTAAGGTCCCCGGCGTCCTTCTCCAGGCAGCGCTGCACGTCCACATGCTCTCTCCTCACACCTGCTAACTAGAGGTACAGGGGTTAGAGATAAATAACCCTTTAAGGCCATCACAGTGCTAAGTTCTAAGTTGGCATGATGCATAAATGCAGCCCTGGTGAATCTAGTCGCATCTGCAACAATTGTAATTTGCTGAAGAGGCTGAAGTATTTTGTCTTTTTTTTTGTGGTGGTTGCACTGCACAAACGATCCAATTTAGGACACTTTAAGCATAGTTCTAAGTTGATTAATGGCCTTCTTTCATAGGCTTCGAGCATATTTATAGAAATTAAAGTTGCTAAAAGAGGGTCATTAATTCTGTGCTTGAGGCCAGACCGAAAAAAAAGTTGGGCAATGGATTTCGTGCACCTTATTTTCGGAAATGGAAATAGTTTTTTTAAAAAAATTTCTTCCAGTAATTCCCCCAGATCAACCAATACATTTCTATGTTATGGGTCCACTTAGAACTTTTGTTGGAGGCTGGGTATTTTAAAAAAACGTCGCTTGCTCCACTTTTCCACCGACAAAATCCATTGACAAAAAAAAATCTAAAAAAAAAAAAGAAGAAATTTCGCTCGCTCGCACCATATTTGGAAAAGTGAAATCCATTGGCCAACTTTTCTTGGTGTGGCCTAAAGTTGCTTAAATCGGATAGCTCATGCAGTGTTGGTGGTATTACAGGAGTGCAGCCTTCACCTGTGTTTTGATCCTGCTCCTCTCTGCCTCCACCCTCCTCATGTCGGTCCACGCCGCCTCCAGTTGTGCCGGCAGCTGCTTCATGGTGCCGCCATGCCTGTCTCTACTCGGAAGACGCCATTTGTGACAATGTTCAGTTTTTAGTTCAGTTTATGGCACAAAGGAGTCATATTACATACGTTTTTCATAATCACAAATATTGTAAATTCAACAGTTAGATATCAGGCGCAACAATGAAAGATGATGTCGTCAGAGATATATCCCAGGAATCAGCAGTATGGGTTATTAACTTTTTGAGATGCAAGATTTACTATGCTTAAGCACTGGAAATGCGGTATTCAATGCCCCCATTGAATACAATTTGGCCGTGTGAAATGGGCTAAGAAAAAGTTTTTTTCCATCATTACATAGCTTGAAATAAAAAAAATATACATAAAATAACAACTACATTGATACCGCTCTGATGTATTTCACTCATGGGGGCTAGGGCAGCTTCATCGGATACTGCCCCAGCCCCCACTCATGAAATACATCAGAGACGGTATCAATGGGCGTTGGCATTTGTTTGTTTATTTTAGAAGAGATTTGATGAAGCTTCCCAAGTGGAGATCTATGGACAAACTTATTTAATCAATGCTGATGATTGGTTGATAAATGTTGGTACATTGATACATCATAAACATGGCAATGATGCATCAACATGGAATCATTTTGAAATTGATATTCCATCAATCCTCGACACTGTCGCGATGGCGATGAATGTGGGGATCAAAATTGAGTAAGTGCCCTCTGCAAATCTTGGGAAACACTCATTAGATAGCAATTGGGAACTTTAGAGAAAAGCTGAACTCTATAATTCAGACTTGTATTGTTCCAAAATAAATAGCAGAGGTAACAATATTTTTAAAGGCAAAAAAAAAGCTTACTGTCTTAGCCGTGCTGCAGCGGATTCAGCCTTGGCTGCCCTTGCAGCAAGCCCTGCCTCGTCCGCCCGGAGCCGTGCCTCAGACGCTCGCAGGTTCTGCCTCGCTCGTCGTGTTACATTGAGCTGCTCGCCCACCCCGGCGATACTCCACACACCGCGCCGCAGCTTCAGACCGAGCTGCTCCCTCTGCAGCTCCAGAGCCTTCAGCTGCTCCCGGGCTGCATAGCTGCAGGTGACGGAAGAGTCAATGAGAGAGTTGACGTGAGTTGAAAAGGATTTTATTGACAACATTTGTCATAAAAAGTCTTTCAAACAAAGCCAATCTGATCATAGATACAGTTTCAAATAAAGAAATCCGCATCTCCTTCCAAAGAAAAAAAATAGTAATTAGTACAAAAAAGGCAACAAAATAAGCGGTCGAAGTACAAGTTCAAGACAGGATAATTACAGTCAGGGGTAACAGATCATTTAGCAACATCTATAAGTTCTGATCAATAGCTGGGTCATCTGGGCCAAGAAGTCTCTACTTTGAACATGTCAGATTAAGGGTCAACAGAGACGGAGCTGCTCCCTCTGCAGATCCAGAGCCTTCAACTGCTCCCGGGCCGCATAGCTACAGCAGGCGGAGGAGTCAATCGTTTGATAGTAAGATTTTATTGACAAAATTCCACATCAATATTGCACCTCTCAGATAATGCTAATGTTCCAAAATGTTAACCAATGATAGCGAATACATGTAGATAGTTATCATCACCAATAGACATACCTCATAATGTCTCCACAGAAAATACAGGACGTAACATAGGGCCTAACTGGTAATGAAGTTAGACATAAAAAATTTGCTTTTGTTTTAGACACAGACTCCCTCACATCAGAGAAACCTTCTGGCAACATAATTGATACAATGATAATAATTATTGTAGTAAATTGAGTTAAGCTAAATGTAATACATTTTTTGGCACAATAATCTCAAAACCGGAGGATCAGCAGTCTATAGCTATTCATTTATATCATGATATGCAGAGATATTGATATTTGATCAAATGCAGGAGAATTTTGAGTGGAAGAATGTATCTCTGTGCTGAAGATGCCGGACTTCTCTGTCAATGGTGCTGCCATCTGGTGTGTTAGGGAACCCTAAACTGTAATCTAGACCATTCCAATATTCCTAACGCTATGCTGCATGAGTGTTAATTAAAAAAAATATAATATATAATATTTAAGTAAATTAAATATGCTTTAAAGATGGCATATTCAATTTGAGTAAACGCCTTTATGATATCTCTGGGTCATTAACATGGCATTACTGAACTTTAAGCCTCTTCAAGTCTTAGTCTTCCGTTAAAGTGGCATAGTGAGATGATAAGGAATGAAAATGAATTTCACCCATTGGAAATATACTGTAAAAGGCTATATCTGTGTTCATGGGACCCTCTCCATCATCTCCTATTGTCCATCAATGATATTTTAGAATGCCCTTAAATTTGCTTGAATAAAAACATTCATGCAATGCTACAAAAATTTACCTTTGTTGGTTTAGTTCACTGATGGCCATCTGCACTTTGCTGGAGTATGCAGCGTCGGCCGACACCCAGCGCTTCATGGGGACACAGACCCGGGTGAGCAGCTCGGCCACCTCTGCCATACACGTCACCACCTGTTTGTATTGGTGTAGGGGCTAGGGTTAAGGGTTAATTATATGGCGGGTTCTGTTGGATACTGTGTTGTGAACTCCGTCCGAACCCTTCAGCCCGACGACAGGTGGTAGCACCTGTTCCGGGCTTGGGGTATAGACAGAGGTCGCTATAGGCTTCCGGTCTGCGTGTGTGTGCGCAGGCTGGCTGCCTATATATAGCCAGCATCTAATGGGACTCGTCGGTCACTTTGGATCCATACTGGAGAGAGGTCCTGCGATCGTATCGGCTATGAGCCTACTGACCCGCTCCGAACTCTATAGGGAGTTCGCACTGATATAGCATTGCCTGTCTAGGTTACTGAATAAACCTTTGATTCGGAATCTGTACACTTGATCTGAACTGTGTCGACCTTGTTCTTTACTTAATAACTTACCAATATTATAAGGAACAAAGTAGGAATGTCATTGGTATCCAATTTATTTCGATTTCGATTATCACTATTTTGGTCTCGGTTCTTCAATTGTATCGATTTATTTTGATCTGTGATCAATGGTTAAAATATGATTGAAACTATATGTTCAGTTGTTTATTAAAGTTGGTAGCAACACTTTATCAAGTGCGTAGATTCTGTGCTATACATGTAGCGTATGGGCTGTTTAGAACTGCGGTAGACAATTGGATGCTATGCGTTGGATTAGTAGTCAAAATAAATTTTGATTCACATTCAGAACTAAATTCCCCTAAATTAGTACATCATTTTAAAACAGATAAATAAGTTTAATAATAATTCTAGTTGGAATATTTACAAAATTCTTTCAGTGTTGGAAAGGTAAATTCATGGACAATCAATGGGTATAATATTGTATCGATATAATGCCTTTGTTGATGCGATAATTGGAATTCTGGAAATGTCGATGTATCGATGTGGACGGTGTCGATGACAGTCCTACCTGTTTGTACTGGTCTATGTAGGAGGGCAGGGAGCACCTCAGCTGACTGACCGTAGCAGCCGCCCGACCCGCTGCCTTCAGACGCCCCTCAATCTGCCCGTCCCACCGGATAATTCTACAGGTAGAGGAACAACCCAGTGGGCAAAAGTTAAGTTCAACATTGAATCAACGTTAAATTAACAACATTTTCAACCATTTATCAATGTTGATTCAATGTTCTGTGCCCAGCTTAATGCATGATTAATTTCAGAACAATTATGATTTGTGATGAAATATGATATATGTTTATATATTATATGGGTGTAATAAAACACATTATTTGAGCATTATGGATTAACCCAGCCAACATTGATTAGTAAGGCCCATATGTGATTTTACTTGGGCAAGCTGATTTGGCCATATCTGGGTTATGGTCCTTTTTGTCCAGGGCTATAAATGGGAGCCCAGATGGGTCAGCCCCGATTCCAAGTGCCCAGCTCTTGGCTTGATTTATTCCACTTCTGCACAAACTATGAGAATGTACAATAAATGGTAATTTCTGGAGGAAAATCAAATGTCAGCATGTTTTGAAATATTTATAATGTATTTATGAAAAAGAAGAGTATTTCTGGGTTGACCCATCTGGGCTCCCACCTTTAGCCCGGACAAAAAGGACCATAACCCAGATATGGCCAAGCCCAGCTGGACCAAGTAAAGCACATATATGGGCACCAGGAACCAATGCTGTCTGGGAAGTCTCATTGATCATTGAACTCCCCTGAGGGGGGTTCCTTTAGAGAAATATGTCTCTATACCTGTTCTCATACTCCCGGAGAGTGGGTATGTCCAGGCCGCGTCCCTCGGCCTCGAAGCTGACACAGAACTTCCTGAGCTGCTCGGTGTGCGCCTCCCGCAGCTGGTGCAGCATGCCCGGAACCAGCAGACCGAACTCACGCGAGATCTCGCACATCTGTGTCAGCTCCTCCAGCTCCTGCTGCTGGTCCTCCTCTGGGGACTCTCCCTGCCAGGTTAAAGTTAGGGAGTGATCATTTTTTAACAACAGGGGGCTGGTGGGTTTGGGGGGGCAAAAAAAATTTACCCCTTGACCGGGGGTTGTAAAAATTTGGATCCCTCTTGGCGGGGGGTCAAACTAATTTAACCTGTTTTAAACCAAAAAGCCATCTATGCTTCAAAGGGCCCGCGCGCACGCCAAATTTTGACCCTAATGGGGGGGTGTAAAGAGTTTCGCACACCCCGCTCGAAAACCCACCACCCCCTCTTGTTAAAGATGATCACTCCCTAATAAAACACCCCAAAATTAAGTTATAGAATAACATTGCAATTGCTTTCAAAAACCATTTTCCTTGTGTTTGACATCATTCTTTATGATATTAATATTTTCCTTATTGTAATTTGTAGAATAGGAATAGACTGAATGTAGCGGTTGTTGGGTTGTGATTGGAGGTCCAATGGTATTATAATGATCCCCTGACATGTCTTGATTACAGTGAGCCAACAGTTATCCATTTGTGACAATATTATTTAAAGCTACTATTTCAGCTAACTTAAGGTGGGTCAATATGATGCCTTTTTCGTCCACTGCGCCGTCTTCTGCGCAGGTACACTCTCTAGTTTGGCCATAGAACATCAGGGCACCCTTGTTTCAAATTGGCCTAAGTAACATCAAATGGTCATAAAATAGGATATAGATTTTCCCTGACCGGGGCGAGAACCACCAACCTTTGAATATGAAGGCATCCATTCTACCACTGTGCTATGCAGTCTGTTGTGGTCGTCCTCATTGGAAGTCATACATAGGTAGCCCTCAGTATATTTCTATTTCTTTTCAACTTTTTTTTTCAATGGGCCTAAACCTTAGAAATATGTGCGGGACCATGTGTTAAAAATATATTCTCTAGATAGAAAACATCAAAGCCTATACTCTGAGAGAGTTATATAGAAATTTAGCTACTTTTCAATACAATTTCATGTAGATATGTGGCAAAACACTGTATAATCCATCACATGAGACATTAACTTAAGGCTTAAATATCTCAGAAAATAGCCCGGGACCCCCCTATTTTCTCAGTTTCTTTGGAAAGTGTATGCTATTATGGTCTTATGGTGAAAACCTGACGAAAATCTAGCTACTTTTACATCAAGGCATTGACCCACCTTAAAGGGATTTTAGGTTCCTTACATAATTGCATGCAGGTATGGAAAGTTGAAAGGCTCTCATTCATCATGTAGCATATTAAAACTACAATATACTGTATATGTAATGGATACCACAACCGTGAAACAAACGAACAGCAAAAATGTTACATACAATGACTGAACAGTAAAATCTAAAGTTTTCAATCAAAAATAAACTGAAGATTGAATCATGAAAGAAAATCTCACATCACTAAGACCAGCCTCTTTGGCCTTCCTCTCCCTCCTGGCAGCAGCTTTAAGGATATTCTCCAGTTCCTCCAGCCTCACATCCTGAGGCGTCTTACGAAGAGGCTTCAGGAGGACGTTCAGGGTGGGCAGCCACAGGTCGGTGTGGATGTGGGTGTGGGGCGCGAGACGACTGGAGAAGGCGGCGGCTTCCCTATTGGCTGTGTGGCAGGAAAGCAAGACTTTTTGCCGTAACGCCTCCAGGGACATTGGCGCAGCGGCCTCCCCACGACGAGCCATATCCTGCAAATGATAAAATAGAGAAGTTTAGCATGAGTTGTACATTTTTTGGTTAAAAATAATAGGTCAGAAGCTTGGTGATTGGTTATAGGGTAAAGGCACCCATTTCGGACGCTCCTGGACAAGGAAGAGGTGGCCACTTTTGGGTGTTAAAATATACACCTTTAACGGGTACCAAATATAATATAGTATGCACCATTGGATTCATCTGGTATGGCAGTTTCTATTTCAGAGAGAATTGCAGTAAATATCACCATCTAAGTGTAACTAGATCTCTGCCCAATATGTTGATTTTAAAACATCAAAATGCACCTAAAGTCGGACACCTTATGCAAGAAATGATCCTAGAGTCGGACAGTTTGTCCTTCCACTGATTTGATGGATTTCTTTGGCTGTACTTGCGATATGGGTGTGTATGTGTTAGGGAGGGGGATTCATGGGTTGGAGAGAGGTGGAAAAATCCGCATATAAGTATGTTATCTGAGGAACGTTCACTCACATATACATCTGTACAATTATATGGTCTACAATTATATCATTGATATCTTTTACACTTTTAGACAGGCAAAGTCTTTTTTTCTGCTTAAATCATGATGGAACTTTGGAAGGAGCAAAAGCCCCTGTTATTTTACGCTTTGATGCCTGACAAGCCCATATGACATTAACTGTTACTATAGCATATAGAGTCTGGGTGTCCGACTTTAGGTGCAATTTGATGCTACTGTTAAGTCCCCTGTCACAAAGGATTGTGGGTAATGTATATATATTTATTGACGTGAACCTTTGCAAAAGATACATACATTGCCAATATTATTCTTAGGAATGATGTAACTATAACAGGAGAGCCATAACAGACACACTTTGGAAACCAATTTTCCGATTTCCTCTTTAATTTTATGTTGAGAATATTGCAAAAACACCCTATGTTCAAGCCTCAGTAGAACTATGGAGGGATTAAGTCACACGTGGTCTGCTGTATTCATTAGAAGAAAGAATACCTGAATTTTCATTTTTAGATCGCATGATATGTGAATTGTCCATAGTGTAGGGGTCGGATTCCCCGTACCCTGGTGGAGAGCCCGAAGGGGTGAAACACCTGGGTAATCCTCCCCCTCTGTACCATACCGATCCAGTAACGTAGGGAGCGGAGAACAGTCAGACAAGGGTTGGTAGTGTAATGGTTAGCACGCTTGTCACCGGTGTGAGAGGTCTGTGGTTCGATTCCCGGCCGATCCAATGACTAAGTTTCCCGCGACCTCTACACTGGTGGATCTGCCGCGATGAATCGGGTAGTACGTTGACTGTGGACGGTCGGAGCATTCCAGCTTGCTGGGGATTGGCCACCTGCTGGCGGTTGGTAGTTGGAGGAGCAGGTTGGGAAGTGTTGGTCCCCAGTACGGGCAGTTGGAGTTCAGCATGGAGTTCAGTCAACAAATTGGCTGAATCGGTATGGTGTAGAAAGCTTCCATCACTGGGAAGCCAGGGTATCTCAACGACTGCTTGATAAAGCCCCATTGGGAGCTTCGGTCTCCAGTGGGTGAGAATGCCTGGTGCTAGGTGCCTCTATACTCCGCGGGCTGGGACTCTCTGTAACTGCTTGATAAAGACCCTTCTAGGAGGGAGAGAAAGCCCAGGGTTGGTAACCCCCTGGAAAATCCGAATCTAGGTCTGTGGTTCGATTCCCGGCCGATCCAATGACTAAGTTTTCCGCGACCTCTACACTGTAACGGTCACGGAAAAATCGTCTGGAGAAAGCGGGACTCGAACCCATGACCCCCTGACTCCGGAGCCAAGTGCTCTACCACTGAGCTACTTCCCCGTCTGACAATCTAACAGCGCCGTACGTTACTGGGTCGGTTCGGTAACCACTGCCCTTACACAGCTCCCCCAGCCTCTATCATGCCCCGTAGCAGCCAATGATAGAAGCTCACAGTGCCGAACCGATCCAGCCAATTTGTTGACTTGACTCCATGCTGAACTCCAACTGCCCGTACTGGGAACCAACTCTTCACTACCTGCTCCTCCAACTACCAACCGCCAGCAGGTGGCCAATCCCCAGCAAGTTGGGATGCTCCAACCGTCTAAGTCAACCGCACCAGCGAGTGCGCTCGCTTTCTCCACCAGTGTAACGGTCACGGAAAAATCGTCTGGAGAAAGCGGGACTCGAACCCATGACCCCCTGACTCCGGAGCCAAGTGCTCTACCACTGAGCTACTTCCCCGTCTGACAATCTAACAGCGCCGTACGTTACTGGGTCGGTTCGGTAACCACTGCCCTTACAATATTATTTATGTAAGTGAAAGCCAATGATGTCCGACTCAAGGTGTTTGTCCGACTCAGGGTGCCTTTACCCTAGGCTCCTTGCTAAGTGAATTGGGAAGGCTGTAGCCTCCCGATTGGCTGTGTGGCAAGAAAGTAGAACTTTTTGTCGCAACGGCTCCAGGGACATTGGAGCAGCAGCCTCTCCTCGAAATGATTATATAGAGAAGTTTCTGAAAAAAGGGTCATGACCCATAGCATGCACTATCTGATCTAAGTAACTTTAAGGAAAGCTTACATTTAATTAATGGCCGACTTTTCATCAGCTTGGAGCAACTTTAAACAACTTGAATCTTTGTCTGATTAAAGTCGGTTATTAATCAACTTTATGTTTTGCTTTACGTTGGTTAAATTGGCTTTTAAGGATTGGCTTTAGGCTCTTTTACTAGCAATGGGGGAAATTCAATAATGACATTTTGACATTTTTCTAAATGTAAGTGATTACATTTGCTGATAGCTTTTAGAAACATATGTGACAAAACTGAATTCACCCCATTCCCAAAACTAAAGCCATATATATACGTTTTGAACTTATATCTCTTTTTATTAAGGTAGGTGTAGGACAAGGCCCTTGAGAAGGAAACAGCCTCCCTATTTCGCCATAGCAAGATGGGTTGAAAGATGATGGTGGTCTAGCTCTGTCATACCTTATGGTACATACATTTTACACGCGTTTTAGGCTGTGTCTCATGAGATCGGGCCAACGTGAACGTCTTTGGCTGTGTGACATATTTGACCGGGTGCCATCTTTGACTGGATGCCATCTTTGGCCTCCTGAAGAAAATGTTTTTTAGGGCAGGTAAAGTTATGTATGGAGATATAACTGCCACCATTTCCTTTATTTTATTCCTTACATATCTTAGTTTTATTTTCATGGTGGCCGGTCAAGGATGGCACCCAGTCAAACATGACACCCAGTCAAACATGGCTCCTAGTCAAAGACGTTCACATGGTCCCAATCCCATGAGACACAGCCTCTAGCATGCTGTCCTATGTAAACCTGTGGTTTACCCCCACTGTGTACATTTAACACTCCACCCCTGATGCAGTGTGTGCCCTATGTATAATATACCTAACTATGATGTAACTCGACTTGCAGCTAACCATTCAAGGACCGACAGCGCTTTTATGTGCCATTCCCATGCTTAAAGGTACTCGCTGCAAAAGTCTGTGCCGGAACCTGCTGCCCTCTCGTGGCATTTGTCTATAAGATATGTATGATACTCTATCCCACCAGCTTCAGACATTGACACCGGAGTTGGTAGTATAGTGGTTACCAAGTCTGCCTTCAAATCAGAAGGTTGGGTGTTCAATCCCAGCAGGTCCCAAGAGATTTTGTTCAATAGAAAGAAGTTGTTATTCTTTTCCAGAAAAAAGGGGGGGGGGGCAATTCTTGTCTACATGTATTTAGAATTGTCATATAGGCCTATACTATAACAGAGGACTATGATATGTATGTGATAACTTAAATGGTATGGCTTAGATGTATAGAATCTATGGTGAAGTCTTTTTTCTTAAAATGAGTATTACAGAAAAATGAACACCGTGACATGTGGGTTTTTTCCATTTCCTATTTGATTATGTTTTTAACTAATATAATCCAAAGTGATTTGCAGATGGCAATAGAAGAACATGTTCATCTGACCACCAAACAAAAGTTCTCCCATAACCATATTTAGTTTTCATGTGGTTTTCCCATAGAATTGAGCACTGTAACATGGCATTTTCTTTACATGTTTTACTTCCTAGTATAATAAATTATTTCTATGCACAGTTATTTGCAGATATCCATAGAATATCTAGATCATCTAACAGGTAGAAATTCCCTTTAATATCACATCATAACTCACTGTCTTGAACTGTTACATGGTAGTGAGTAAGTCAGGGTATATACTGGGAAATTGACTCACCGGACCAGAACTCTCAACCTTAACATTGTGAGACAGACACAAAACCACTGTGCCAATGTGTCTGTGGGGGTGCTAGCATTTGTAATCTATACATGTAGGTGCCTGGGTATATTTCCATTTCTTTTGAACTTTTTTCAATGACCCAAAACCTTTGAAATATGTGCGGGCCCATATGTTCAAAATATATTTTCTAGATAGAAAACATATTCTCATATACTCTGAGAGAAATTTATAGAAATTTAGATACTTTGCAATACTATTTTATGTAGATATCTAGCGAAATACTGTACGTTCACTGGACATTTTATGAACTATACATCTTGGCGGAAGGTCGGTTCGGAGAGTGGACTAAGTTCTGCTTAGTACTGTGTTTTATGAAACTTCAGGTTTTCCCCACATACATTTAAATGGAAACCACTGTAATCCCAGTTCCATTTGATTAATACAATCCTAGTAAACAAAAAGCGTTAAACAACATAACGTTTCCCTATGGCTCCTTAGGCAAAAAAAAAAGAGGTTTGTTTCAGGTAACATGGTATGAAAATGTAGGGTCGGTAGGTCGGATTTCTTTTTTTTAAACCTTTTTTTAAACATGAAAGTACTACCCGGCCTCTCCAAAGACCCAAAGATTGACCCAAAAAGGCTAAAAATAAGGAAATTTCTTCAAATTTGCATAAAAAAACTTTTTGCCCCTTTTTGCCCTATTGTGGCAAAACGTTAAAACGTTATTTTGACGTAAATTAAACATATTTCTGTCAGCTGGGCGTTATTGATTAGTGCTAGCTAACATGCCTACTCTAAAATATTCTGATGCACCAATTCTCCGTCTGCATGTATGAATATCAGATTATTCTCCCCGGAGAACCTAATACGTGTTTGATTGACAAGCCGTGCCTACTGTATATGTAGCCTCCGACACATGAACTGCACTTTGCCTCACCTCTAAGTGGGAGAGTCAACATTCTAAATCGTCCAAACAAAAATGTTTAAAATACAAGAGACATTTGTGGTCAGTATAAATGCAAGAAATCCATAGTTATCATCCCTCTGCCGATCCCTATGAATGTAATCTTGCTCTCCGTATTGAAGTCATTATAGATTATGTGATAACTCGTGATAGGTGCAGCAAGCTATGTAAAACTACTCTTTTCCTACCGATGTTTGCTGTATTAAAGGGGTCCAATGTTCTTAGTGGAGCAAACAAAGATATTTGACCTACAAATATCATTCCTAATCATTATTACGTATTATTATGTAATTCGATATCAGAGAACTGTTTTATTTTTTAATTTTGTGAAATATTTATTTGAACGATTCAAAATGTCCATGCAGAGGTCAGGCAAAGTACAGGAGCCTATACCCCGTGCAGCTAAGGTAAGGACCTACAGGGCTTGTGGAGAAAGTTCAGGAAGTTCAATATGTACAGTTTAGGTTCAAATATGATCACAAAGTCAATTCAGTGAATGGTATTTGACTTACAAAAATACCCTTCCTAATAATTATTATATATCAATGTAATTGATATGCCCCTTAGCTGCAGGGGATAGGATTTGTCATCGCCTTACAGATCCTTATGAATGTAATTGTGCTATCCCCAAGTCGTATAGATATTATATCATAGCACATTGGCGGTGTACCAAGCGATGCTGAAATACCTTTTCCATTCCAATAACCTGTTGTGAGGGACCCATGTTCTATGGGGAGTGTTCGTTGGTTCAATGAGCACTAAAGGTCAAATCCCACAACGCGAAAATTGGGTCTAAAACTGTTGCATATTGAGCTTCTGACAGGGGGGAAAAGCTGCCGATTTTGTAAATCGCAACACCTCTGCCACATAACTAGTGTACTCCAAATCCCACTGTGGTCAATAGTAAGCAAGCAGGTGTTGCCTATAGGACTGGTTAATGGATCTAGTTGAGGGGAGTTACTTCATGGTATGATTTGTCTTGATTATTCCCTCTCAACTAGCCTAAAGATATCTGGAGTGTCCCCCGTGTATAAACCAAATTGTTGGCCTATTCTAATAAGCAACATATTTGAGCATAATCAGAGCAAAATATCTAAATGTTTTGATATCATATTTATCATAATCACAAGACTTAGCCAAGGGTTATGACCAGCATTGGGTTTGTTTTAGCATACTTAGTATATAACCAACCAATATTGGCTAAGTGATCAGGATTTCACAATAAACTACATTTTTCAGCCCTCATTCGCGTTGTGGGATTTGACCTTAAAGGCACTTGTTTATTCTTCAGAAACAGGTCCGGGAAATGATGGGAAACCCTCCCCAGTGCCGTTATTTACACCAGTGCTAATTTTCACAACGCAGGTAGGTGTGAAAACACTGCAGGGCTAGAATTAGCAACGGTTTTGCTTGTAGCATAAACACTCCTCCACTTCACCCAGGAGGCAGTGAGCCCTGCAGTGTTTTCACACCTACCTGCGTTGT
Organism: Harmothoe impar; assembly: GCA_947462335.1. Taxonomy (NCBI): domain Eukaryota; kingdom Metazoa; phylum Annelida; class Polychaeta; order Phyllodocida; family Polynoidae; genus Harmothoe; species Harmothoe impar. Next base: position 12,238,986 of record OX381718.1, on the reverse strand, counting down.
GAAAATTAGCACTGGTGTAAATAACGGCACTGGGGAGGGTTTCCCGTCATTTCCCGGACCTGAGAAATGTCACATTGGGGACCTGGTACAAATCTGATAATATGATCCATGAAATATACTCCGTTGAACAAGTCGTTTGCAATTTAGCCATGTACTAGTAGTTTTTTCAAGTTCTCCAGACTTACAAATACCCTTTCTAATCATTATTAAATATTAATGTAATTTGATATGGTCCTTACATAAGCTGCAGGGGGTAGGCTCCTTAACCTCCAAGGCCGTTTGATCCATGAAATGTACTCCCTTGAACAAGTCGGTTTCTATTTAGCCATGTACTAGTAGTTTTTTTTTCAAGTTCTACAGACTTACAAATACCCTTCCTAATTATCAAATATTAATGTAATTTGATATGCCCCTTACCTTAGCTGCAGAGGGTAGGCTCCTTAACCTCCAAGGCCGTTTGATCCATGAAACATACTCCCTGAACAAGTCGGTTTCTATTTAGCCATGTACTAGTAGTTTTTTTTCAAGTTCTGCAGACTTACAAACACCCTTCCTAATTATCATATATTAATGTAATTTGATATGGCCCGTACCTTAGCTGCAGAGGATAGGCTCCCTATCCTCCAGACCCGTATGATCCATGAAATATACTCCGTTGAACAGGACGTTTTCTATTTAGCCATGTACTTTTTTTTCAGGTTCTCAATGCAGACTTACCAATACCCTTCCTAATCATTATTATTATATATTAATGTAATTTGATATGCCCCTTCCCTTAGCTGCAGGGGATAGGCTCCTTATCATCCAAGGCCGTATGATCCAACAAGTCGTTTGCAATTTAACCATGTACTACATTTAGCAGTTTTTCTCAAGTTCTGCAGACTTACAAATACCCTTCCTAATTAGTATATATTAATGTAATTTGATATGCCCCTTACCTTAGCTGTAGAGGATAGGCTCCTTATCCTCCAGGCCCGTATGATCCATGAAATGTACTCCCTTGAACATGATGCTACAATCATCCATGTACTATTTCGTTTTTTTTCAGGTTCTCAATGCAGACTTACCAATACCTTTCCTTATCATTAGTATCATATATTAATGTAATTTGATATGCCCCTTACCTTAGCTACAGGGGGTAGGCTCCTTATCATCCAGGGCCGTATGATCCAACAAGTCGTTTGCAATTTAACCATGTACTACATGTAGTAGTTTTTCTCAAGTTTTCCAGACTTACAAACACCCTTCCTAATTATCAAATATTAATGTAATTTATTATGCCCCTTACCTTAGCTACAGGGGGTAGTCCCCTTATCCTCCAGGGTGGCCTCCTTCCACCAGGTGAGCTCCATCTGAGTCCCTTAACACCTGATTAACATCAACACTGGAGGGTAACACTCGGGGTCTAGATGGGGGGTCCCAATGTTGCATGTCGATTTTAAGAAATGATCATATCACCTGTAACTTAAATCCGCATGTACCATTTCACCCCTAATAACCTGTCCCATGTCAAATTCAAAAAAAATGACCCATGTCATGTCACTTATTTTTTCACTCATGTCACTCTAAAGCTCCATGTTGAATGTTGATTTTAAGAATAGGCCATGTCGCCATGTCGATTTTAGGGGTCCACCCCCATATGGAGGGTAACACCACGGCTGTGACGTCACACTCACATACTGACCAGTGTACATAGGACAGACCCCCAGGGACCGACCATTTTGTACTACCTGCATACTGAGGCAGTGACAAACTAAAGGGTTTACAAAGGTGGTGTTGTTGTTTATAATTTTTATTGGTTGAAAATCTTGTAAAATCTAGTTAGTTTTTCATTTCCCTGCCAGGAGAGGCAACACCTTTCAGATATGATGCAGATAATATATTGAAATTAAACAAACAGTTAATTCTTTTTTTTCTATATTATTGAAGAAGAAAATTGTGGATTGCAATTTTGCTTATTTCAAGACTATGAGAAGAAATAGAGATTTTAGGATGGATTCACAGGCGCATGTGATTAGAAATGAATATAGGGAAGAAACGAATGGATCCATGGAGTCTGTATTGGAATATCTACAATGGGAAGGTTCTTAGGCTGGATCCTGCCGGTGAGCGTTTCAATGGCGGATTTGAACCTTTTGAATCTGCATGGTTTATTTATAGACCATGTTCCTCTAACAGTATTATGTATAATTATGCAATCATCCCACTTAGCTTTACAACCAAACAATGGTTCTTCCAACTTTCTTACCTCTTCTGTATGTTCAGATTAAAAGGTCAGCGCTTAACCCTGTAAGGCTAGCATAGTGGTTGAATACCCTTTAATGGTCATGATTCACGAATGTAGCCTCAGGGAGTAGCTCGCTTGTGTTGCATTTGTATATTAGGCCAACCATAGGGTCAGCATGATGCATGAATGTAGCACTGGCGAGCGTCTCTCTGGAATTGCATTGAAGAGCGACTTGCTGCACAGTAATGACAATAGATCTTAACACTTTAAGGATCATGCCGAAGGGTTCTTAATGCCGCCACCTCCTGATCGGCACATGGTCAATACTCTAGCCTTGAGGGTGCAGGCCTTGACTTTATAGGTTTGTGTGTGCCATGCTAATAGCACCCAGCCATGGCTCTACATGAAATCCATGTTCTCCCACCTCTTAATGTTTGCTCAGCAATTTGCCCTGGCCGGGGCCACCCCCACCCCTCCCTTATATCCTACTATAGGTCAAGAATAAAATAGATGCATTTCAGGTAATGTGATCGGGAAATATTGAGGAGGGTAGGTCATATAAAAAAAAAAACATTCTGAAATATTCAATTATGATTCCAGATAAAGCCACTCGAATTGGGATGTTGATTATTCATATTGAGTTAAAGTTTCCTTAGAAAAGAATGCGGCAGTTTCATGAGCTTTGCGACGTTTCTTGTTTATTTAATTCACCTAGGCCTTGACAATAGCTTTGACAAGAGGGAAATTCTTGCTGTGGTACCTCGGGCATAGACAAAGTTATCTTGCTACTTGGTAAAAATGTTGGCAATTTTCAGAAACTTAAAATGCTTTTGCATAATAGTGCCGCAAATAATTAGGCTGGCCCTGTTCAACTGGTTCAACTATAAGCAAGGTCAGACAGCATGAAACACACCTTACTTTATTGGCCTACACTATGAGCACTTGAAGCCATGTTTCTCTGTATACTTAGATCAGCGTTATACAACCCCTCCAACTAGGCACACAATCAATATCCTTAATGCTGGAAGCCTGGAGGGGGCTACACTGATATTCTTTGGCTCCCTATACGACCAGACTCTCAGTCACTAGTGCCTAACCGAGTTATCTATTTTTTGGCTCCCTATACGACCAATTATTGACCTAGGTTAGTTAATATTGTCAGGGTGGTCAGTACTGACCAACTCACCTTAGTCTTCTCCATTTCAATGAGTTTAAGGCTATGTCCGTGTGAGTGAGACATTAGTCATATGTTGTTATGCCCGGTCATTTTTGAATAGCACATGGTCATACCTGACCAACACTGCATGAACATTTGCATTTAAACAAACCATTTATTGCTTAAAGTGACAATTTAAGCAGCTTTAAGTTCAGTAAATTCTATGAAAATGTCCCAGAAAAGTCATAATGACATTTAAGCGGCTTTACGTGGCATTTACTGAAATTAAAGATGCCTAAAGTGTGACTTTAAGCAGTTCAGTTTTCGCTTAAATGCCAACATTCATGCAGTGCAATGTCCCTATGACTAACCTGGGATAGCCACTTCAGAATAAGGCCCGGAGCATTTAGATTATCTGTGTAGAGCTTATGTAAACGCGCTTCTAATAATTCTATAGTCCACATGAAAAATATTATCTTTTTGTTTTATTTTGAGGTTCAATGTTTGTTTAGGTTTAGTTTAATGCCTTTGTTATGGCCGGAGCGGCATATACGGGGTTTTAGTTTGTGTGTACATAAAAGTAACTACAACCCTATAATATCATGATAGGTTAGACCATGGAGGTTGTTAACCCTTTAAGGACAGCATGATGCCTTAATGCATCATGCCCTTGGTCGTCATGATGCATGAATGCAACCCTGGCAAGTCACTCGCCAGGGCTGCATTCAAGCATCATGCCGACCTTATGAGGTTGAGACCCTTCCGAGGGGTTGGCATGATGCACCAATACAGCACTGGCGAGTTACTAGCCAGGTTTGCATTGGTGCATCATGACGACAAATGTCATCATTCAGCGACATCCGTCCTTAAAGGGTTAAGTAAACAATTCAGGTGGCAGGTGGGGCGGGAAGGTGAGGGTGGTCTCTAACTTATACACACACTTATGAGAAGTAAAACTTAAAGTGCCATAGTCCGATTTTCTCCATATTTTCAATTCTACTCAAATGTGTTCAAAATGTCGTTATAATATCATATTTGGAGGATGGGGCAAAATGAAATATCATTGATAGACAATTCAGAGGGTCCCATGAACATAGGCATTGCCTTTGACAGTGTAGATAGACTTTTAACGTACACTCCAAAAGTCTAAAATCGAACATAAAACTGATAATTAGCCAAAATCTAAGCTAGTCAAAATGGCAGCTGTGGATATGAGAATATAAATCTGATCAGTACGCGAGTCAGACTCGGCTTTCTCTTGATACCAAACATGCCTATATAGGTGCGGCTTATATCAGAGTATTTAAAAGTATACTACAGTACCAACTTGACAATTTTCAGAACCCCCTGCAGCTTTATGATATGTCAAAGTTAGAGGTGCGGATTATACGCGAGTTAGGCGTATGCACAAGGTGTTACGGTAGCCTATTTATAAACATTTCCAAACCAAAATGTCCCTAAATGGTTATGCTGACTCTTCCTAGGTTACATTGGTTGGATTGGCTGAATGTGTATGTAAACAAGGCATCAAATTAATCCTTACAGTGTAGACTACTTGATTCAAGTAGCATTTAGGATATTTTTATGGGTACACTCATTTAGCCATGTTTTTATGGGGTGTGTGTCTGCGTGGGGGGGGGGGGGGGTTCACCCCTGGTAGGCATGCAAACAGCATAATGATGTAAAACCTGACTTAACGAGAAGTATGTGTGTTTATATGATGTAAGTTTACCGTTTGAGCATAAGGAGTGTGGGCAGGCATGTGAGCAAACACTGTTAGCAAACCTGCACCGTTTACAATATAAAGCTTGGCTTCTTTGATAGGCATGGCTAAGACTGCCATTAAAGAAGTATGTGTGTGTTTATATAATGTAAGTTTACTGTTTGAGCATAAGGAGTCTAGGTGGGCATGTTAGCAAACACTAAAAGCAAAGTTGCCCATTTACGATATAATGCTTGGCTTCTTTGATAGGCATGGCTAAGGCTGCCATTAAAGAAGTATGTGTGTGTTTATATAATGTAAGTTTACCGTTTGAACATAAGGAGTGTGGGCAGGCATGTTAGCAAACACTATCAAAAAACCTCCACGCTGAAATATATGGGGAAATCGCGCAAAATGATCACGGTTTAGTAGTTCAGAGTTTATTGATCCGCAAAATGCCAATAGTTATCCACTTTTTGACTGATTTTTCATAAAAAAATCTTTTTGAAAAAAAGGTCTTCCCAAAATCACGATTTCCATGATGAGAAACACCTTTTTCTTGAGTGGCCTTATTTTTTTAAACGATTTTTCATTAAAGAAAATCTTCCGAGTATCACAATTTTCATGATGCATGCGGTGATGAGACACAATTTTTTAAAGGAGCCTAATGGACACATTAACCTTTCTACATAAAGTTGTACCATTAAGTCCCCTCTTTGCACTAAAGGCTGTGTCTGACGACCTTGGGCCAATGTTTTTGTCTCTGACCGGGTGCCTGCTCTGACCGGGTGCCAGCTCTGACCGGGTGCCAGCTCTGACCGGCCTGAATAAAATCGGGTTATTTAGGGCAGATGTAGATAGAATTTGTCTGAAAAGGTTAATGGATGTCATAACGCTCTAAACTAGTCATTAGTTGTCCATTTTTATCATCACCTGATAAATGCACGTTGACACAGGGCTATTGACATCAGTATGCCATGGTGACAAGAATGGTCTCCTATTGTCTGCACCTGTCCCTCTTGTCCCTATAACACTGAGAGTACCAGTAGTAAGGTGTCATTACAACATATATAGTAGAAGAGAGGATGCATTATAGACCACACTATTGTAGCCACAGCAAAGGAAAATCAATGTCCATTGTCAAAGTTAAAAAGTGCTGTTGAGTACAGACTTACAAGTCACGTTGGTTAAACATCAGAGTATAGTTGCCAGGTGGATGGTATATGCCAGTATACATCCTTTCAGGGTGACCATGTGGATACACTGTGACTTACAGTGGCCCAGGAGGGTCAAATATTTTTGTAAATTTTGAAATTTACAGAACCCTTTGCAGCATACCATAGGACACATGGAGTGACCCACAGTGCTAAAAGATACCTGTCACAAGCTGTTGTTCCTGAATAGGCCTATTCTCGAATTTTTGGAATAACATCATCACATATTTTTAATTTCAAATTGGCAATAGCACCAGCCAAAGCAATACCAACAGTCTTATTATCTAATATCTATAAAACAGATCTTATAAAGAAACAAGGTAATACTGTTTATTTTGTCTGATCCATAAACATCTCAGATTAAGACTAACTTATGGACGTGCAAGTGCCATCACAGGTATGGTATTGGTACCATATTAGGCCACTCAAAAAAAAAGTTGTTTCTCATCACCGCGCGCATCATAAAAATCATGATTTGGGGAAAACTTTTTTTTTTTTTCAAACAGTTTTGATGATAAATATGCTAAAATTGCCAAAATATTGGCAAATTTGGTATCAAATTAAAGCTTATGCTGTCAGCAATGCAATCCGCTAGGTGAAACTTGCATTTTTACAACTTTTGCTGATCAATAAACTCCAAATTACTAAAATGTGAAAATTGATCGCGAAATGTCCAAATTTCCCTATGTAAATTGCCCCAAGTAAAAAAAAAAGATTAAATAAAAAACGACCTCATCATATTTTTCATTGCTTGGTGATGAGAAACAATTTTTCTTTTTTGAGTGGCCTTACTATAGAACATTACATTACTAAGTCTAAGGATGGGCGGACCACGGGCCTAGGAAATAAGTCACTGGCAGCATTAATAAGGTTAAATTCAGCACCCAGCATCATAACTCGGCTTTTCTGCAAAATCCCTGCTTTATAGAAGAATTTTTATGGGATATAAGCATGGCAGTTTGCTTGCTAAAGTGGCGGCCATTTTGTATTTGAACTTATGACTCCCTGAAAATTCAATTCCGTAGGGAAGCAACCTCCTCGTGAACAAATCTGAAAATTCAATGTTGTGAGTGTCATTTTCAGATTCTAAACCATTGAATTAAGTATAGAAATTAAGTAATGAAATGCTCCTTGGGTCATGATATTCGGAAATTCAGTCCCCACTATTAGGAGACTGGTATCAAATTAGCGAATCAAAATCAAAATTCAAACAAAGAATATGGCGATGTGTGGATCTAGGCATGCAAAACCCAAATCCTAAAATTATGGACATACTGGATATGAATCTCTCATTATGGGAGATATTTAAAGCAAAAGCTTATACTAATGTAGCGGGCCACATGTTTGATGTAACCGCTTTTTATTCACATGTATACACATGTTTGCCGACATAGATGGATGTAAATGTCACAGAATATGACTAGTGTCATTGATCGAGGAAACCATCACAGAATATGACTGTCATCATCGATTGATGAAACGTCATAGCATCTGCAGTATTGTGGTTTTAATGCATCATAACTCATAGTGTACACTGAAAATCCATAGGTTGAAAGGGTTAGTCAGTACAGACTAACCTAGGTTGGTCATATGGGTGTAAGTCACAATGGCAAAGTTATACTCAAAAATGACCAAGGGGTCAGTCAGTAGTGGCTAACCTAGGTCCATCATTGGTGTGTTGTATGTGTATACCACTAGTTGGGGCCACCTGTGATGACCACTCAGTGGCTCCCCCTGGAAATAAAAAGACTAAGGTGGGTTGGTCAGTGGTGACCAACCTGACAATAATAACTAATCTAGGTTGGTCAATAGGGAGCAAAAGAATGACTAACTAGGTTAGGCAATAGTGACTGAGAGGTTGGGCGTATAGGGAGCCTAGGAATTTCAGTGTGTACTGTGTACTGGCGTTATTTATTAACAACCGTCTCATTGCATCATTGCGTTGCCTGTTCCTCCTCTGTGTACGATATTTCTCACTAACTGTGCATCTTGTTTTTAGTCCATCTGATAAATTGTGTTTTAACTCATAACTGTTGTGATTATGTTTTAAATTTGATAATAACTTTATTTGTAGTAAATTAATTAAGTAACAATCAATTGAATTGAAATTGATGTTGTAATTTGTTCACAATCACTTTGCATAATGTGTAAGAGAATAAAAACCTTTTCAACCTAAGATAAAACATCCCCCCCCCCAAAGTAAACCCCAGTAAACAAAAAAGAACAATGTTATACAACATTATATAACATTTCTCTATGGCTCCTTATTATGGCAAAACGCTATATGATGTTAAAAATGTTATTAAAGTGACATGGTCCGATGATTAGGGCTCAAAAATCAATTTCATTAAAAATGAAACAGAATTTTCCCCATGGCCATACTTCATATGCTAACTACTTTAATTAATCTTATTTGCTATAATTCAACTTAGAATTTGACTAATTATCAGATTATGGCCCAATTTATTAATTTTGGAGTGCACACTGTAATTCCCCCATTTAAAATACACTGTAAAGTACTATACTTGGGCCACATCTGAACCTATTATTGGGCTCTTATTGCCCATAGATCACATTTTATCGGGGAATCTCCTCCAAATATGATATTGTACTAACATTTGAAACATATTTAAGCAGGATTTGAAATATGAAAAAAATCGGACCATGTTACTTTAAGACGTGAAATCTTTGTCCCCTGGGACAATTTGTTGGGATCTAACAATCTTGAGTATTGGCTGTAGCTAGCCAGACATAACGATTAGCCTTATGATGAATAGTCTCGAATAAATATTTGGTAATATGTATTGATGGATCATTTTAACAGGTGGATGTTATAAGGCTCAGTCTCACGACTTTGTAACAATTGGATCGTCTTTGACCAGGTGACGTCTTTGACCAGGTGACGTCTTTAACTGGGTGACGTCTTTGACCGGGTAGCTAGAAAAGGCGAATTTCTTTTTTTTTGTGTTTTTCCATATCTCTACTATAGGAAAATGTTCATGTGGATGCTTATTTTACAATACTTTGCACAGTGCAGCTCTTCAAACTCCATTTTATATAAAAAGTCACGTTTTTGACCGGGCAGAGGAAAAACTTGACCGTTGTAGGATTCAAGTAATAAGGTCTACATTTAACCATAACCAACTTTGAAATAAATTTTCCTTTTATATGGTCGGAAAATATGCTTTGACTTTTTCCAACCTTTTCTTACTGTATAGGCCTAATTTATGCTATAATGAAGTTTCCTGGTCAAAGACGTCACCCGGTCAAGACGTCACCCGGTCAAGACGTCACCCGGTCAAGACGTCACCCGGTCAAGACGTCACCCGGTCAAGACGTCACCCGGTCAAGACGTCACCCGGTCAAGACATCACCCAGTCAAGACGTCACCCGGTCAAGACGTCACCCGGTCAAGACGTCACCCGGTCAAGACGTCACCCGGTCAAGACGTCACCCGGTCAAGACGTCACCCGGTCAAGAAGTCACCCTGTCAAAGACGATCCAAAGTCATGAGACTGAGCCATAAGATTTCCCCGATCCAATTTCTAGGGTTTATGCCAGTACACATTTTGTATAAAGGCTAAGTCTCACGACATCGATACAAGTTGATTCCCGCATAAATTCCCACGTACAGCCCGTACCTAGCATATAACCCGCACCCCGACTTTGGGAGGATCCAATAACCTGCACAGGGGGGCTGAAAATTGCGATTTTAGTACTTTTCTATAGGTTAAAAAACCCTCATATTACCTGCACCTAGACTTAGAGAATATTGTAAAACCAACACTAGAGGTTTGGTTCGCATATAACCGTGGGTTATATGCTGGAATTTAGGGTAGTTTATGACCGGGGGACCTCTATGCCCGGGTGACCTCTATGACCACTAACGATGAAAAGGGCTAAAATGGGGCATATGTAGAAGGAAATGGAGGGGAAAAGTTAGTGCATATTTTAACACTTTATATTACTAATTTTATTTCAAGTTGGTTATAATTATTTCAATTTTACCGCTTGCCAGTCATGGAGGTCACCCGGTCGTAGAGGTTGATCGGTCAGAGAGGTCACCTAGTCATAGACTATCAACTTGTACCGATCTGGTGAGACTCAGCTACAGTGTTTGCTCAGATCAGTTAGATGTGGACTTTACCAATGTGTTCAAACATCTGTAGGAACATGCTTTGACTGTGGAATAGAAATCCCTACAGGTGTGGAAGTCACTTTGGTGGTACTGGTTGATCTGGTTCTAACAATCTACATTCAAGTCAGTGATGGAGGGAAATGTTATCATCCCTCAGACAGCATTTGTTGTTAGAAGTCGTCATGAAATGGCCTAGTTCTACTAGGAATATCTTCATTACCAATAGCAATGTTTTACCAGCCCATCCTCTATGGTTTAGCGGCTGCTGCAGTGGGTCTATTTCTGGATTGCATCTGTGCTGAGCAAGAGGATGATTTTATAAAAGGTAGGATTATTTGATTATTACACCTAACACACTTTCATATCAAATTAGATTCAATTGTTTCATGCAGTATTAACCTCCTTTATGATACTGGTTCTTGAGGCCAAATAAAAAGAAAGGTATATTTCAGGTTACCCGACCCTACCTTGTAAAAAAAGGGCCGACCCTAGACATTTTTGTCCAATTTTGAAAAAAACATATTAATATTTCAAGTCATTTTGGGGCTATTTTAGAGTCAATTTGATAGTCTACGATTCGGTGAGTCAGCATTTAAGTTTGCGAGTCTTTTCCGCCAAAGACTTTAAAAAAAATCAAAAATACAAAAAAGAAATCTGACCTACCTTACTTAGATTTTTAGACCATGTAACCTGAAACACACCTTTTATTTCCCATCAAGTCATATTTTGTTATTTGATTAATAAGATTAAACCTCTGAATTAACAGTCATGTCTACAACAATGATGGAAGTCAACTTTGACATAAGTAATCCATACATTCTTAAGGTCATTTCACATTTGAAAAGTATACATACAAATACAAGTATAATCACCAAAGATACTCTTTCTAAACTGGTTTTCTCCTCAGATGGAGTCTTGAAGTCACAGACCAGGAGGAACACGATATCCTCAGCAGCACCGATGTTGCACCTCAATGACATTGTTTATATCAGCAAGTACACTGAAAATCCATAGGTTGAAAGGGTTAGTCAGTACAGACTAACCCAGGTTGGTTATATGAGTGTTAGTCACAATGGCAAAGTTATATTCAAAAATGACCAAGGGGTCAGTCAGTAGTGGCTAACCTAGGTCCATCATTGGCGTGTTGTATTTGTATACCACTAGTTGGGGCCACCTGTGATGACCACTCAGTGGCTCCCCCTGGAACTAAAACGACTAAGGTGGGTTGGTCAGTAGTGACCAACCTGACAATAATAACCTACCTAGGTTGGTCATATAGGGAACCAAAAAATGACTAACTAGGCTAGGCACTAGTGACTGAGAGGTTGGGCGTATAGGGAGCCTAGGAATATCAGTGTATAGTCTATTGAATTGGGTACAATGCATATATACTGCCAATAAAATTGGACATGAATGTCCTTAAATAGCTACTGATATATAATTGATGATACTTAATGTATAGGCAAACATGCGAAACTGACTGTACATTTTTCGAAGATATACTAGTCAAACCCAGCTGCTAATGCTAATTTGACCAACCTAATATTGGTTAGCTCAAAGCAACTCAGACTAGTGATGTTAAATGTCACTTTTCTTGTTTTCATACTTGACTACAGTCCTAATTACCTAAGTAGAACCAAAGGAAAACAGATTAAGACTTTCTTTGCACAACCGCATACCCAGTGGGCACAAAATTCAATTCACCATCGAATAAACCTTAAATCAACATTTAATCAACATTGACAACCAATAATTATTGTCAATGTTGATTCAACGTTCTGTGCCAATTGGGTACAATACCACTCTATGTGAATTTTTAGGTGATTTCATCAATGGTTCAGCAATACCTTTATATAATGTAAACCAAAACCATGGTCAAATGGACTGCCATTACTTGCCTGGTTTAACTAATCTGCTGCAGCTTAAGTCATTTTTGGGGTCCGGCATCTACAGGAATATAGGACTGGACTGCAACATGGGACAGACAAAAGAGGTATGTGAATAAAGTTTCGAGATAATCAGAGAGAAATGGATATATCATTTATAGTTTTATGGTATTCCTGCCAGGATGAATAAAAGAAATAAAAATCAATCAAATCAAATCAACATGATTTAAATATAGTTTTATTCCTTTCAGATCCTCAAAACACTGAACCACATCAAATACAACGCATCTCAGCTTGAACTGCCCAGGGTTAACATCATCATGTTTGAAAATATATTTTCATTGTCTCAGGATGAACTACATGACTCAGCAAGTTTGGTTCAATTTATAATTGATATCAGAATGAAGAACACAATACAACTCAAAACTAGGGTAAGTGTTGCTTGACATATCATCGATCGACACACCAATTAACCGCAAATCACTTCTTTCTATCATCACAAACTTTGGGTGATTCACTATTTCACATTTTCTTTCTGCAGCTATAGACAGAATGTAGTTTTCAGGTTTGATGATGTACGTGGATGATTTTGCCATAAGTGTGTAGGCACCCGCAATGATAAGCACGAATCCCACAACACTATATTATTCTTCAGTTGGGCCAAAAATAGGTTTTCGGGTTACATGGTCTGAAAAGCTAGGGCAGATTTTGAGATAACAGGCCTGAAAAGTATTCAGGAATTGAATCTAAGATAACCCTAAAATGCTATTTTCTTGCGAAATTGGATAAAAATATCAAGGTTTGGCCGGTTTGCTAGATAGGGTTAGGTAATCTAAAAGACATTTTTTTCTACCAGGCTACCATTTATACACTATTTTATTTAAAGTTTGAACTGCTACATCTTACCAACACAGCCTACACAACCCATACCTGGTTGTCTACCCAGTACAGTTATAATCCATGAACCAAGGATGAGATCATCAGTAGAAGTAGGGTCTGTGTTAGAGTCATGCCTCTACAGACTCAAACACAACTTCTCTCTCGACCCAATGCAAGCGTTACAGGGAGTTCACATCACAATTACATTTCTAAAGGTCAGCCTTTTTTGTACGATGTAGTAGGGTAGGTTCACCATGAGTCGCACACATATCATGAGATGAACAATGAAATTTGAGGTTATTTATGTACACTACTGCTTCTAGTATATCTTTTTTGGAAAGAATAACACTTACACTTTAATTTCATTCATAAATAAAGAGATTAAAATGCTTGAAAAACCACAAAATCAAGTGTCCATCTCAAGGTATGTCTCCCAATCCAGGTGAATCTACGCTATAATGTATACTAAGTAGGAATAGTCACAGCTGTTTGACAAAACAATTCCCTCCAGCTGGCCCTTTCCTAAAATTAAAGGTTCCAAGCTTTCATTTACAATTTAAAATAACATTCTTAGAAATGATAAACATGAAAACTATTCTACCCCGATATTGTATGGACTTTGGTGCAAACTAAATATTGTTTTTGACGAATATTTATAATCTCTGTAATTGTCTCCCATGCTACAATGCTGTAATATAATCAGGCTAAGTCTCAGCAGATTGATACAAGGTGGAAGTCTATGACCGGTTGACCTCTATGACAGGCAAGCATGAAAAGGGCTATAGTGGGGCACATGCAGGTAGAAAGAAATGGTGGGAAAAGGTTAATGCATATTTTAACATTTTATATCACTAATTATATTTCAAGTTGGTTATAATTAAATGCCTTGTCTTGCTTGCCAGTCATAGAGGTCAACCAGTCATAGACTATCAACTTGTATTGATCTGGTGAGACTTGGCCATGTATAAACAAAAACAAAATATATGAATAATAAAGACACATACTTCTACTCTCCAGCACACAGCTTTTGTTGCAGAAGAACACAAGGTAGATGGTGTGACACACATTAAAGGTTTCTGCAATGAGATTCTTCAATATTTAGCGGCACGTTTCAAGTTTAAGTATGTATTCAATAAAAACAAATATCCCCTATTTGCATTTACATATATAGGACTATGAAGGAATATTGAGATAGTAACCTTCACCTGGGGCATATAATAGGGCTCTGGGACAGGTATTAGCAAGAGTGTGTATTGGTGACACCATAGGGAATAAAGACACAGGAGTTGAGCTCAATTCATAATATTGATCCTGTGAAACCCACCAGTGCATACCGTAAGGCTCTGGCTGATGTATTAGAAGTACAATGATCTCCTTGATGAAAGTATTTTGAAGGATCAGTGGCTTGCCATTCACGTTTATGTTTCACCTTTCAATCCTAGCTACACACTGGTACGTTCCTATGATGGAGGATGGGGGAGCAGAGATAAGACGGGTAAATGGAACGGTATGGTGGGAATGCTTGTAAGAAAGGTAAGTCCCTTGTTATTACTATGACAATTCTCACACAGAGGGTCAGCAATTTTTACTGTCCTGCTTCAAATTCCTTGAATGATAGTCCATTTTGTACTTTGAGGACGAACCCCCTTTCTAAAATTCTAATGACAAAATGAAACTTGAAACTCAGTATGGATATAATAATAGACTATTCATGGAAAGCACTTGTAGTTTTTATTCATCATTATTACTATCAGTTCTTTTCTGCCCTTGTAGAGAGAAGGGGAGACTTAGTTATAAGTGTAATATACACCAATATAACTCCTATCATACCAGCTAATGATTTTATATATATCTGAGGTAATACAAGAAGAAGATCATGTGAGCTTGAATACTGATATATTTCTTTCAGCAAGCCGACATGATTCTAACCGGTCTGACCATTAGTAAGTCTAGGTCTGAGGTTGTACAGTTCACGTACCCGTTCTGGGTGAACCCCGCTGCTGTCGTTATTCGTGTGTTTAACAAATATGACTCTTACTTCTATAAACCACTTCAAGGCCAGGTATATAATATGATGTATATGATACTTTTTTGTACTTAATGTTGGTGACATGTTTGTTTCAAGTTTTGTATAGGCAAACGGACAAACATCTTTAATTTGGTAAATATATGTGCAAACTCTTACCTTTTTTCTTGTGTTGAGAATCCAAATGTAAAGGATTCCAGACCTTCTCAAAGTTGCATAGTTACCAAAAAAAAATTGTGATAATAGGCAAAATCATTGTTTTTTGGGCAAAACTGTCATTTTATGTCTTTTTATGCAATGATTGCCATTGGATGTATGTTTTTAGGTGTGGATGGTCCTACTTTCCTGTCTCATGACAATAACAGTGATCACCTGGATATTAAGCCACCTGCAGCCTTCAAGTACCAAGGGCTACCAAACAGGGCGCCTTCCATCAACCATCATAGAAATATTGATGGTACTTCTCTCGACTGCAATGTCAAAAGGTGAAGAAGCAAGTGTTGACTCATGTCTTGTTGACTCATGCAGATTTCATGTTTAGGAGGCTCTGAATGTTATTCATGAAGAACTGGTTAATTTGCAATTATATGTATAACTCAAGGGAGTAGGTGAAGATAAGATAATTTTCAATGTGTGTAACATCAATTCAGTTTAGTAGTCATAGGAAATATTTTGTTTTAATGACTGACACTGTAGATCCTATACTTTATATATACAGAAAACGCTTACTGTGTAATTTGCCTTGTGAATTTAATTGAGAAGGTGAAGACCTGCTCATGAAAGGGAGAGCAGCTCGCGTACTCTGGGTGAGCTTCTGGCTGGTCTCCCTGGTCATAGTGACCTCCTACACTGGTAACCTGGTGGCTGCACTGACTGCTAAGGACATCAGACTGCCCTTTAGGACCCTGGAGGAACTGGCAGAGGACAATGAGTACACACTGATGGTGACAGATTCAACCATTCATCTGGACCGGCTACAGGCAAGCTATACTAACGTAAAACGCCACGCATATGGTACATTGTATGCCATGCCATGGGCCCCTCGGACCCACAAGTGGCATTATAAGTGGCGTACTAACCCAAAACTCCACGGTAATGTGTCTGGACTGTTGTATGCCTTGAGTGTATGCCTAGTTGTATGGCCTCGAGTGCGTAGCACAAGAGGGCCATACGACTAGGCATACACGAAAGTCATACAATGGTCCAGACACATTACCGTGTGGTTTTGGCTTTATTATACCTAGCCAAATGGCTTAGAATTATCTAAAATTTCATAGAACTAGTTCTCTAATCGCTGGAGATTTTGGGAAAAGCAGGTTTATTGTGGGAAGTTTAAATGCTGAATGACATGATGACTGGGACTGTCATGGCAGTCTAGTGGGCGTATGGCTGTATGCCCACGGCTAGTCCCAGCCATGGGCATATGGCCCATATGCCCACACGTGGGCATATGACATTTTTAGTGCACACCGGTGCCATACAGACTCCTAGGCTTAATGAATGTGATTATCATATGCTAGGTATAATAAAATCATGTACCAGATTCAGATCCAGAGATGTTTTTATTTTATTCTACCTACCATGACAACAGCAAACAATCATGATCCTTTTGTTTTCCACCCAGAAATAAACATTTTAGAGCTTGTGGAGGGTAGTCGGAAAGGATGACTCTGGTACTCCTCACTCAAATCAGTGTGCAGTACAACCATTGTACACCCCGCATATATATGATGTTGTTACCTATGTCTTCGGTATGCTTTGCTGTTGTAGGTAGAATGAAATTCCCAAGCAACTTTTTGTCACTGCCCTTTGCCTAGCATAGAGTATCATATCTCCAGTGCCGAAACACCAGATGGGGTTAGCATCCAAATATATTGTACTAAACAGATATAGACCGTGCACAGAATCCTGCTCTCTCACTGATATACATATAGCAATATTCGGTACCTCTGCTTAAGAAAAGCGTTGTACTCTGATGTAATTATGCACTGCTTATTTGGGTTCATTGTTTCCTATAGTGTTTGTCTTACAGGTTCCCCAAGGATGTATTAATTGAATGTTTAAGTGTTATATTAAACAAAACACCATACGTTTTTACCATTTTGTCTGTCTTACTGCAGAATGCAAAAGGAGGCATATTTGCTCGTCTATATCAGAAATATCTTTCACAAAATGAAACATTCAAAGATGGATATGAGGCCTTGGATCGTCTTGTGACCAGTCCGTTGCCCACCGCTATGATGGCAGATCTGACATCTCTGGAGCAGGCCCTGAGATCCAAAGGGTTCTGTGAATGGATGACTATACCTGAGACATTTATGGCTTCTGGATTTGGAATAGCATTACCAAAAGGATCTCCTTATGAGAAGTATATATCAAAAGAGTAAGTATATTAAGTGTGACATTACATTGATACTGAGCACTCAAGTCCATACTTTGCCAAGTTTGAGTTGATTTTATAATTGTCGAACTTTTTATGATTCTGTGACTGTTTTATGTCAGTGGTGTTATGTATAAATAGTATGTTGTACCATGCTATATGAGCCTTACTGACCGAATACTGTAAACATACTTTATTTCGCGTTGGACATATTTTCGTGATTTTCGTGAAAATTTACAAAAATAGGTATGCTGTGAATATATTAATCCAGTATTGTTATATAACTACCATATTCCAAAATACACAAATTTTAGTATACATGAAATTGCACTTTGTAGTCAATTCCTGGAAATATATATATATATATGTGAAATATATACATTCACAGTACCTACAATGCCATCTGATAGTATGGTTTTCAGGTTGCTATTAGTAATTTCAGTCTATATGAAAACATTTTCACCATGCAGGATATTCAGTCCTGCAGATATTTTATTTTTCAGGCCCGGCTTATTTTTTGCAGGCCCGGATATCAGAGTACAATCTTATTAATTAAAAATTAAATGAAAGGCAACTTTTCACACTAATAGTGATAATGAATAGCGTTACCCTGTATGTTACACATATACAAATCAATCGTAAATCAGTGAATAAAATTACAGAAAATATTCATGCTTTCTATTTTATGCTGTAGAAACCTTAATACTGGTCTGATTATGTAGCCATGTTTCGTCCGGCCCGGCAGGCTTTCTGCCGGCTATAGCTACGTGTTTGCACATGGGTTTGGAGTGTTGGTCGCCTGACCAACCCATGAGGCCAAGATGGCGAAGACATGTGTAAACACGGTTCTATCATTGTTTGATCAATTAATTGATAAAAATTAAGGAGAATCACATGGTATTATGTTAAAATGACCTTAAAACGACCTTAATAACATTTAATGACATCAGAGCATGGTGTTGGTCCTCTGACCAACACCATGAACGTTGGTCCACTGTTTTCAATGGGACATACACAGCCAACCATGATAGAACCGGTGTCCGGCAGGATTTCGTATAGACTGTATTAGAGTAGTATCATATTATCAATCTGTCATCTTGAATGTGCGCTCTATTCTTTATACACTATTATAGTATAAATGACAAATGTCATGTTCTTTGATTTCTAGGTTGATGATGCTAGATCAGACAGGCTTGTTCAAACGTTGGGAACAGATGTACTTTCTTCAATCCAGATGTGGGACTGTAACTAAACATGGTTCAGGGCCTATCACTATTTCCCACATGCAGCTGTTTTTTCTAATAATCCTTGGATGTTTAGGAATGTCTATTCTTGTGCTCTGTATAGAGGTATCTTTAGAAGGAAGAATCACAAGAGAACTTCTGTTATACTTGAGGGGCAAAATCAATATATAGGTTGGAAAACCATTAACATGAATAGGAAGTAAAGGTTTATGTTAACATGTGATGGGGGCCAAGTGGGAGGGGGAGAGGTTCCTTTGGAGGCTGTTACACAAAAAAGGAAGTACATATTGTGATTTAAAGGACATCGAAATTGGGAATATTGTCAAAAACGTCAGTGGTATGTTGGAGTTGTAATACATTGTAATATCCATGTTTAGAATCCATATGTTCAAAGTAACGTGCCTCGGATTCACAAAGTAGTGTACCATGCAAAAAGCATGTTTAAAATGTGTTTAAACATACAGAAAAGTCCAAGAAAATGGTGTTCACTTTGTGTAAATCCTGAATTGATTCTTATCCTTTGTTGATAGATAGAAAGAAACCATCGAGAATACCTTTTTCGTGATACTTCCCCTAGCTTCTCAATCCATCTTCAGAAGAAACGGTGAAACAGTGATTATGTGATGGTAAACCTATGATGTAATGCTATGTTATGCATGAGGACTCTACCGTCCAGGAGCCTCATGAATATTAATGAGATAAGCCAAGGGAGGTACAGATTGAGTAATAAAGAATCAGTTATGTTTGAGATCAGCTTGGTGTACGTGTCACTTTATTATATATACATGTAATCCTGATTTACACCGGGATGAGCAGCAGGTGATGCCATGCATCACAGGGTGACTGCCCTCTATGACTCTATTAAAGCTGGGCCGTCAGGGAATAAGATCAGCATTTTCCATACATAGACTAAAATAACAGTTCCACCAGAGGGCAGCAGTGTTTGGACAGGGGACCATGAGCATTGTCCAGCTACAACATATTCACCCCATCTTGTGCCTGTAAGAGCTGAGCCCTCTTGTGAATCAAAACTGAACTATATCCAAAAGTGCTTTTGGCCTCACTTCAACCATGACGGTCAAGCTTTAATGCTAGATTGCCCTCTATCGTGGCGTATCTTGACCTCCACAAGGGTTTTGATACAGTTAGCCACTCCGTGTTATTACAGAAGTCTTGCTGTTTATTTTGCTGACATACATTTTTGATATGAGCAATCGCATCCATAGTTTCACCTGGCTCTACATGTGTGCTGACGACCCGGCATTGGTAGTCATATCGGTAAAGACCGGGCTAAAGGTCGTTGACGCATACAAACTCTTTAGCATCATGTTGCTCCAATGCAGCCCCCACCAGTATCTTTCCTTTTTTCCCCTCACCTTTAGTAATGGCGGAACCCCAATTAAATACCTGTTTAAGATTTCTTAGGGCATATTCAAGACCACCCATGAACTGTGTCATGGTAAATTTAAAGATTAAGATTTCAGTAAGACTTTATCAAGGCTCATTAAAAATGTTTGTCCGCACACTCCTGTGAGCTAGGTGCCATCTGCATCTGTTTTGTAGTGTTCATGCCTGTTTGTCCAAGAACTATTTCCACACACAGAATGATCAGTGACACTCCAAGGCAGCCAATGATGATGAAGAAGAAGAGTTGTATGTGTGAGACTGTTATGGAAGCAGACCCATAGTTTTTAGATTGTTCACACTTGGACTGGAGAAAGTTCTTCTGCTGCCAATGTTTGTACAGGCCATGCTGAGCCATAGACATCAATCTGAAGTTTGAGATGAAGAAAAGATTTTATATTTATGGACCAAAGTGTGAAGGATGCCTATGGCTCACGAAATTGCCTGCAGTGTTGAATATTTGACAAAATATCTACACTTTGTTACAAAAAGAAAATACTCTAGAATAGTGATAAGCATCTTGATTCTGCTCACGTTTCTCCACAGTGGACATTGAGTAAGGATTAGTTTAGCTATGTATATTTTTACATATAACATAATTAAGTGTGTGCAGAAAAAGGGCAGGGAAGTACAGAAAGATAATGGGTTTGATAGGTCACCATACTCATCTTTGTGAAAAGGTTGTTTGATATCCCGATTCTTACAAATAGCCCTGCTCATTCAATTCTTCATTGAAAGAATAAGAATTAGCTATTTGCACCTACTCTTTTGAGAACAATTTCTCGTATGGGGTCCCTTTTGGTAGTGCCATGCCGTAGCCAGATGGTAGATACTCCTCGGGTATCAGAGTCCAGTCACAGCGACCTAACTGGTAAAGTTGCTGTACTATGCCTGTTTTATCACCTGGTTATTGAAAATACAATTGTTTTTATAATAAAAATTAGATAACTGTGCAATTATTTTCATCAACTATTTTCCTATTGCTTGACATCATTATCTATGATATAAATATTCTCCTTATTGTAAATTAGACTTAGGAAGAGATGGAAGGCTGTAGAACTAGCTGACATAGTAGCTTTAACATATTTATGAAGGTTAGATTATGGAAAATCTTTCTAAGATTGCCCTTGGAAAGGAAACCCATCCTACTTGATAACTTAAATTTTATAACTGATTGAATAGGCGTCATACATAAAATATCTATAACTATTCCATGCACCAAGTAATTGACCAGATATAAAAATGCAAAGGTGCAGTGGAGGCAAAAGATGGAAATAATAATGTTTTACTCTAAGACTCAGAAAGATTAGAACTAATGAAAGATTACTACAGTAATTGCATGTGAATAGACCCACTTGCTTGTGCTATGGGCTGGGGGCTGTTCATGAGCTTTAGAACCCCCAGTCTTCTACTCTTTACTGTGGAGTTCCTGGAGAGAACCTTCTGCCACAATCTGGCAAAAACACCAGTTTTTGCTTCCTGAGAGAGAAAAAAATTACTATCATGTTTTATTTGATATTCCCTTTAAAATGTCTCCTAAAGCCACAGAGTACTCTGTTACATTCCTTTATCATTTTGGACCCCTCTATGATATGTCATGAATAATATCTTGCCAGCCGGCAGTAGCTGTAAAATTAGATCTTCAAATGGGTCCTGAAATCTGGCATTGGCATCAAGATTGAAAACCTGGAGAAGATAATTGATAATCTTACCTGTAAGAGGTTCATATGTACGCTTCCTTTCGTTACCTGTAAGGTGTACTCAGTGTCCTCAGCCAGTTCCTCCAGGGTCCTAAAGGGCAGTCTGATGTCCTTAGCAGTCAGTGCAGCCACCAGGTTACCAGTGTAGGAGGTCACTATGACCAGGGAGACCAGCCAGAAACTCACCCAGAGCACCCGGACAGCCCGGCCCTTCAGCACAGACTGCTCTCCTGCAATGTTTGGGAGAAATCCTGATGATTATGTTCAATATGTGTATTTTAAGCCACAGTTATATATCATTATGCAATATAGTATAATATTTTATGTGCCATGGTTCTGGCAGTGTGTCAGAGACTGTTTCATGTTTGCATGTTAACATAAAGCATTTAATATCATAATTAAGGTAGATGTTTTAACTTTCTAATTGTGATCCAATTTATGGTGTGATTGCATTGAGGCATACTTATGATTAGTGGGATAGAATTTCATAAAAATAATTACTATCAGGATATGTTATGTAACATATAATGTTTTCCCCTCCAAAATGATATCTATCATGCGACATATTTATTTATCATTCCACTAAGAACTGTGTCCATCGAATCAATTACGCCTCTCACCTTTTAGAAGTGTGGTAGACAACATCACCAACAGGATTTCCATGAACGTGTAAGACACTGAAGAACCAAGGGAGGCTTTATTCACTTTTGTAGACAATATGTCAAAGAGCCAAGTGAAAAGTGTAGTTGCTGCGAAGGAGGCACAAGTCACCAGCCACACCTATAAGAGACACATTACAAACACGCTTGTGAGTTTATGAAGGACACACAATGCAAGGGTGCATCTCTTGCAGACCATACTTACTTTATTTGCCTGTTTGACTCATTATATGTATTTGTGTGTAATGATGACAACTCTATTATAACAATTTTCATCGATATCAAATGTAATAAGACAAAGAATGATATTCCAGGGTGGTGGGAAGGGGGAGGGGGAACAATTGGCGTCACCTCACTTTAAAAGAGGTTGGAAGGAGTGTGCAGTGATTTTTTGTCTCTAGAATAATTAAACATAAGGTACACAGATCTATGTCAAGTGGTAAAGCGGTGTCTAAAAACGTATTTGTAATGATGTTATTATGATTGTTACCTGGCCCTGAAATGACTTGTAGAAGTAAGATTCCTTTTTATCCCACGTCCGAACAATAACAGCCGAGGGCTCCTCCCAAAAGGGGAAGCTGAAGTCGACCACCTCTGACCTGGCCTTGCTGATGGTAAGACCTGTTAGGACCATATCTGCTTGCTGAGAAACAGTGGATTAGAATCACTTCAATGATTTGTAGACCTTATACGAGAGATCAGAGAGAGAGATAAACTGTTCGCATTGTATCATATTGAATGGAAAAAGCTGTATGATCTAGGAAATGGATGTATATACAAAATGAAATTGATAAATCTTACAAGGTGTTTCCTCCTGAATACAAAACAATATCATTTATACACAAATAGGGGTTTAAATTAACTTACCCTTTGAATAAGCATTTCTACCAAACCATTCCATTTCTTTGTTTTCTTATCCCTGGCGCCCCAGGCCCCGTCAATGGACCTCACTATGGTGTAGCTAAGAAACAAAGGTTGACCAAAATCAAGAATACTGTAAAACCTCACCTATAAGCCTAACTCGCGTATAAGCCGCCCCCTAAGTTAGAGGAATCATATAACCTGAATGGGAGTCTGGAGATTCCTATTTTAGTACTGTTCTATCTGAGCAAAATCACGTGTATAAGCTGCACCCCGACACTGGGCCAATCCTATAAGCAGCACCTGTGATCTGACTTACATACTAGCTGCAATTTCTACGCAAGGTTTTACGGTATATACAATAGGAATTGCTGTATTCGTTTCATGTTCTATAATGTATTTTAAATCTCAAGGATTGCCATTGATTTTTCTAATGTTAAGTGGAGCTGTGAGTATCTGCCTGGTCCAACCTCAGCCTAATGTTATGAGAGGGCTTACAAATGTAAATGTGTGTTTCTTTATATGGCCCTCACTGGGTACAGAAGAGTTACACCAGATCCCAAGAGTGTAGGACTTACTTGAAATGAAATCGCTCCACGAGAGCTTGGAGGATTTCACCACAGTACCCTTTTATCTTTGAGGTACCATTTTCCACGTAGGGAATAACAAATGGGAAAGTCTGAAAGAGAGAGACTTTTCTCAATTAATGTAATCACAGCTATGTAAAAAAATACTACCTGAATAACAAAACATGCAACATGTCTATCTTTACAGTTTCATTCTGCAGAACATTTGTTAAGAATAGCAGTACAATTGGCCAATCATTATGAGAAAGAACATTTTTCAGATCAAACTAACTTCTTTGTTCTTCATTGGTCCTTCCCCACTGTCTATCATTTTGTCCCCTATATTTTAGAGCTTGTCTGTTACATCAAATTTATATTGCATAACCAACATGTCGTCAACTCCGATCATCCTGGAATCAACCTCTAAAAATATAATGTATGCAGAAAGAAATAACTCCCTGCTTTAGATCTTCTCACCCTTACCGGTTCAGCAGCTATTACCAGATGTACTCCCTCCAATGCCCTGCGAGTACTCAGAGAATAGTTGTGTCTTGATGTGTATCTACATGATGGGGAAATCAATCCCACTTCTACTGAAGACCTGATCCGTGGATGATGAACCACAACAAAACAGTCAGTACACTGATATGGCTGTAATTACAAAGGTATTTTATTAAAAATGTACAATTGGAAGTCAATATGAACTAATATAGATGGGCATTTATTTTTATGAAATATGGCAGTGCCATGGATTTAACCGAGGAGGGGGCGTATTTCACTCCCTCTGTGAAATGACCCATGTCTGTATTTCATGGCCCTGTAACGTCATCAAAATGGCCATTTTTTTACATTTGCATGGCTTAAAGATAAGCCATTTCCACTAACTTAGGCTCTACCGCCCCCGTGATCATTTTATTTGAAAAGGTAAAATATATAGACAGAGCTGCACGCTAAAGTGACTGAGTCCATGGTTATTGCATGAGTGGTCCTTGGGCCGTATTGCACGATGGCCGTAGGCCGAGTGCAATACGGCCCAAGGGCCACGAGTGCAATAACCATGGAAGAGGGCACTTTTAAGTGACGCTCTGTATTTATTTCAGGGTATATCGATGTGAAATAGATATGTAGTCTATGTTTCTTTACTTCCACGATGTTTCTTTACTTCCGCGGTGTTTGTTTACGTCCGCGGTGCCGCCATTTTGAATTCCGGGCAAGTCACGTGACCCTAAGTAGCGTAGCAACTCCATGGCTACTCTATGGTTACCCCTGGCAGCGTGCAATACGGCCACAGCGTGCAATACGGCCTAAGGTTATTGCACGCCCCCCTGGGGAATGGCCCTCCCATTGCTTTAACCTTGACAGTCCGTATTCACCATGAAATAAAAACACAAAGGAGCACTCACTTTGGTCTGTAGGCAGGGTTATTTCACTTATTAATCAAGGGGCCATTATCCACTCAGCCCAAGGGCTCGAGGAACACGGCCCCTTGGTGAACTCATGAAATGACCTTGTCAACAGATCAAAACTTGTGAACCCTTGTCTATTTATTCATTTATTCATATCATAGCTTATGAAGAATGCAGTGATCACATCATTCATAAACGAAAAAGGGAGAAACAATAGTTATCATTATTTCATGTAATTGGGATTAGCTATTAAACCATACTTTTTATAGTCTATGTTTGTAGGAAGTTAATCCTTATTGGGGGCCTATACAATATGACAGACCCTATACAGAGTGTTATTGATATCAATTTGTCACAGCTATCTATTTTGCTCAGATATGGCAGACAATAGGGCAATCAACATGGTAGTAGGATGCTTAAGTTGACAATAGCTATAAAAGCATATTCCCCGGCGGCAGGTCTAGTGTTAATATCCTGCCTATTGATAAATGCAGCACACCTGTTTTTAGTATTGGCATAGCATGCCAAGACCAATATCAGTCTACAAGGCACGCTTTACATAGAGGCATTGTGCACACTGGTGCAATTGTAATGTGTGAGGAACTGTCACCTGGGGACTATTGCCTTTTATGGCAATCATTCAAAATGGATAGAAAATGGAAAACAGGTGCTTTGAATAGGCTATACATCTGATGAGTAGGGGTAGCACTGTCCCTTTACTTTGTATTCCATTGTGTCATGATCTGCCACATTCAGTGGTTCATATCATATTGCCACCGCTCATATTATTAAATAAGAATGTTTTGTTGCATTCATAAAGAATAGATCAGTTCTCTATTCTAATGGCAATAGAAAATGACCATTTCATGGTGTTGAATAGACTATAGATTTAAAATTGCTTCCTCAGGCGTATGGCTAGGTTTTCAAAATTGTTCATGTTCTGGTCACGTGTTAATAGCCACTACCCTGTATTCTCAGAATTCCCAAAATTTGAGCTGACTCTTAAATTTGATGATAAAAAAAATTAGACTTACCCTACTATTCGTAATATCCATTGCTCTATTTATGAGTGTAACAAAAACCTGAACAAGACCTGATGACTTGTGTAATTCAGGATGAAGGGACAAAGCCAAGTCCTCAAATAAGATTAGGTTCACCCTCGGCAGTTCGAGCTGAGAGGCATTGTGCTTTATGAAGTCCAGGGAAGCCAGCATCTAAAGTACCAACAGTGATCACAAAAGAGAAATCAGGCATCAGGCTGTGTCTCATCAGATCGGGCCAATGTGAAATTTTTTGACTGGGTATTATCTTTGACCAAGTGCCATCTTTGGCGAGAGCCGTCTTTGACCGTCTGACAGTTTACTTAACAGTTTAAGGCAGGTGAAGATATAAATGGAGTTTTTTTTGGAGGGTGTCCTTTTTCATAGTGGCCAGTCGAAGATAGCACCCAGTCAAAGATGGCACCCGGTCAAAGATGTTCACATTGGCCAGATCTGGTGAGACACAGCCATCATCTATTCATCCATTCAGACGGACCATTGGTGTTATTTCTGTAAACTATATGTAATAACAGTAACTTGTCATAATTTCTGTAATTGTACTTTATAGTAAGGATGCAGATGTAAATATTTTTTTCTGACTATACACAAAGATCATGTGAAAATAATGTTCCATTAAATAGGCTTACCGTTTTAGCCTGAGTAACATCGCAATCAATAGCTACGTTCCTGTATATTACATTTGTCCCCAGAAAAGACTTTACACTCTGAAGAGATCTCATCTGGGGGATAGCATCACAATTTATCTGCTGATGGTTCACGTGGCTAAGGTTATAAGGTGTTTTGATGTGACTTTTTCCTGTTAGAAAATAAACGTAGCATGTTTAATTAGAGAAGAATAGTAGAATCCTAAAGATACCTCTTCCTGGATGTCACAGTAAAGAAAGAACGTTATACAACATTTAATAGCGTTATATACTGTTATAAAACTTTCTCTAAGGCTCCTTACTATGGCATAACGTTATATGAAGTTTTAAAACGTTATTTTGACGTAAAATAATGTTTTTCTTGTTAGCCGGGGTGGAACAATGCTATTCTATAAATCCAACTAATAAAACTTATCATGCAGCTTAAAATAAATAATGAGAAAGATGAAGCATGTCAGGGTTAGTATCATAAACATGAACATAATTGGATATAATAAATGTCAATTAATCTGAGCTAATGTTTATACTCTCCTATGACCACCAATTCCTGAAAATGCAGATTCTGAGCCACAGAGATGAGTGTGTTTTGTCTGCGTTGTACCGCTGATGTTACACCTGAAACTGAAGGTAAGCCAAGCTAAGATCAATGACAGGATCCATAGTGTCTCTTTGGCATTTGAGGATTGCATTAACTTTTTGAATATCTGTTGGGCAGGCAGGGCACATTTACATACTGAATATATCATCTTTACCACCATTGATCCCAGCAGTTCATATCTGCCTTTACCATTATCTTATTATCAGTTGCTCACACACTTTAGCTGATTTACTCTAATGTTATTTTTCACTGTAGCAATTTCGCTGGGCACCATAATGTGTTGCTTTTTCTCATTGACCAACTGCAAAGATGGAATTATTAATTACAATGTATTATCATGCTGGAAAAATAATTCATAAACTTTCAATTAAAGTACTATAAATTCCTACGTATTACGCGCATTCCGTGAATAACCCACACACCCCAATAAAGTATAATCCTACAACCTGTTTCTGGATCTGAAAACTAATATTTCAGTACTGTTCTATGGTGCATAAAAACCCTCGTATAGACATGTTTGATATCAAATGAAAGCTGAGTTTAGTTTGTGTACAGGTAGTACACGTGAAATTACGGTAATTATTGCTTTTTTATCATTACAATTCTGCACAAAAATTATAACTTGATGAGATATGAGAAACAGGATTTAAGCATTGATACATTGAAATGTCAACATTACTTTACCTATTTCGTGTATTTCAGGCTGTTGGACGCTGCAGGTAACCACATTGTAAATTAGCAACAATAGAACTACCCATGAGTACCTCACAAGGCCATGACAGTGTATCCCCATGGTCACCCTGAGGGGGTGTATAGCGGCATATACCATCCACAGGACTACCATGTGGCATGTGTGGCAGTACTCAACATAGCATTTTCCCCTTCTGACAGTGGGCATGTATTCCCCCTCACTGTGGCATCAATAGTGTAATCATGCAGTTCTGGCTACCGTAAAACCTCGCGTATAAGCCTAACTCGCGTATAAGCCACACCCCTAACTTTGACAAATTATATAAGCCGCAGAGGGGATCTGACAATGTATAATTTGGTACTGTAGTATAGTTATAAAAACTCTCGTATAAGCCGCACTCTATATAGGCATGTTTGGTATCAAAAGAAAGCTGAGTCTGATTCGCGTACAAGCTGCGGCTTATACGCGAGGTTTTACGGTACTACTAGTGCTACTGCTACCTACCTCCTCTCTTGGCAGCTTCCATCAGCTACATAGTATTGTTACTGAGATGAGAGGTACACAAGCATACCATAAAGGCCCGGTCACACTGGTCGTGAAATCAAAAACAGATATTTTGTAAAGCCAAGGCAATTGTTGCACAACAAATGTTTTCAATTCCAAGACAGGTGTGACTGGCATTCCAAGACAAAAGTGTTCCAAGACAAAAATGATTTGCAGCAAAACATTTGTTTTGACTCCCCACAACAATTGTCTTGGCATACCAAATCATTTGATTCAATTTCATGACCAGTGTGACCGGGCCTTAAAGCACCACTCTAGTGACCAAGTAACACAGGTATCACAGAATTATTCATATGTAGCCTACTGTTAGCAAACTTCTGTGTCTAGTTGTGTCTGGCTATTGTAGATGCATCATATAAATAAATTCTCCAGAACATGCAATATAGGGCCCATATCTTGATAGAGGAACAGAAAAAAACTACCAGTGGATGTAAGTAGTTCAGAACACTCATTCATGCCCTACATAATACAGCATTATAGTGGGTCATCCATGATGTATTTGGGTGCACTAATGGCTCCAACAATAGGTGACCATTTGCTACAAGCATTAGTGTATAGAGAAGCTTAATGCCTTCAGGATTGGGGACAGCCCCACCATCCATTTGCTCACTCAGCACTTTCGTAGAGCCTGGTTATGAATAGTTAAGTATTGCTTTTATGTATAATGGTTTCTGTTCATCATGGTAGTGACAGGTGTTAAGCTCATAGTAAATTGGAAAGGCATGATTTATGTAGTGCTTAGTTACTCCAAATAGATAGTACTCCAATGAAGTTCACAGGTTTACAACTGAATAAATAAACTAGAGATGAATAGACAAAGTGCACAGAGAAACCTACTAGTTTAGATAATAAGTGTGTTGGCAACTCTTTTATTTCTCACTAAAGTTGAAGTTGAAATTTAGCAAATGGGAAAACAATTCAACTAAAATGTCGTCACCGGGACCATGGGTGAGAGAGCTGTTCACTCTCTAGGCATTGACTTAATGATATAATCCCAAAAACCTTGCGTATAAGTCGCATCCCGACTGTGGGCTGATCCTATAAGCCACACTAGTGATCTCATTATGGTGACTTTAGTACTGTACTATACTAGCAAAAACCCTCATATAAGCCGAACCCTGACATTGTCCCGATCCTTGAGATTTTACGGGGTAAGCATTCATTTTCTATGTAATCTGATAATTATGCAAAATCAGAGACCTCCCAGCATTGCCAGAAAGTCTTCAACAGTTATCAGTTATCTTTATTATTTGGAGCTTCACCCCCTTCTCCCCATCCTGATTCTTGTTGCCTTTCACTTTAAAGCTTGAGCTTCCTTCTGTCGACAAAAGTTCTCATACACACTGAGAGCCTTTCAAAGATATACTTATGAAGGTCTCTCATTGCTGTTCCTAGGCCTATTTCTATGCAAAGGACAAGAAGGGACATTCCAAGGCATCCAGACATGATTAGAAAGAATAACTGCATGTGGGAAATAGTGATTGACCCTGAACCATAGTTAGCATTAGTGTCACATTTAGACTGGAGAAAATACATCTGTTGCCAGCGTTTGAACAAGCCAGCCTGATCCATTGAAATCAATCTGAAATAAATGGAGGATTGAGATGAATTACAATTGTGTTTGCATGGAGAGACAGTCATGTGATGTTCAAATCAAGTCTGGACACATAGATGATTGGTTAAGGATGCGTCTCATGAACTTGGGCCAATGTTTCCGTCTCTGACTGGGTGCCATCTCTGACTGGGTGCCATCTCTGACAGGCCTCAATGGAAACGGTTTATTAAGGGCAGATGTAGATAGAATTTGGCTGAAAAGGTTAATGGATATTAGAACTCTTTAAAGTAGTAATTAGTTGCCCACTTTTATCATCATCTGCCCTAAATAAACCGTTTTTATTCAGGCCGATCAGAGATGGCACCCGGTCAGAGATGGCACCCGGTCAGAGATGGCACCTGGTCAGAGACATTGACATGGGCCCAAGTTCGTGAGACACAGCCTTATTCTTGTTCTCTGTGATCAGATGATATTCCTACACTTCAATATTAGATGATGGCTATGCTCTTAATAACTTCTTAAATGCTTCTATGCAGAGTCCTCGTTACATAAATCTCTATTTTGTCTACCAGCTTCTGGAATAGTCCGATTGCACTTACTGTACAGAACATTATACTGAAATACAGGATATTGATCACTTACACCCTGGATATATACTCCTCATAAGGAGATCCTTTTGGTAATGCTATTCCAAACCCAGATGGCAGGAATGTTTCAGGTAACGTTTTTCATTAAAAAAGATTTCCTTCAAAAACCTGATTTTTCTAGAGTGAACTAATATTGGACAATTTTGACAATTCTGATTGGATAATAAGTGCACAAAAAACTTACTGGTTCAAATGTGATTGTAATGTTAACGCCCTTTAAAGCATCCATTAGGTCGAGAGAGAAGTTGTGTTTGAGTCTGTAGAGGCGTGACTCTAACACAGACCCGACTTCTACAGATGATCTCATCCTTGGTTCATGGATTGTTACTGTACTGGGTACACAGCAATGTATGCACTGTTTCAGGTAACCTCCTCCATCCACAAAACTCTCTGAACCTCAGTTCCTGCTCCATGGCGGTTAGATCTCCCACTAGGGCATATGGTGATGGACTAGACACAAGACGATCCGAACCCACAGATCCTTTTTTAAATGTCTCATTTAGTGAGAGGTATTTCTGATACAGACGCGCAAATACGCCTCCTTTTGCACTCTGAATTGAAAAAAGTCATTCTGGTCAGTCTGGGGTCCTTGGTGAACGTTACTACAGTAAAACCTCGCAGAGACGCCTAACTCACGTATAACCACACTTCTGGCGATCCTATAAACCGCACTGGCCATCTAATTATGGTGACCCTTTTACTGTACCATAGGAGCAAACGTTTTATATAAGCCACATCCTGACTCTATGCCAATGCTATAAAACGCACTGGTGATCTGACTCACCCGCACTAGCTGTGGCCTATACATGAGGTTTTACGGTGCACTTGCATTGGTGAAAATTCATCTAGGAAACTATGATTGGCAGAGACAGACAGAAGACATAGACATAGACAGGGATAGGGATATGGATATAGATAGAAATGCATACTATGGACCTGTAGAAGATCCATTTGGGCAGTCGCGTCTCTCACAAACAGTTTGTACTCAGTGTCCTCAGCCAGTTCCTCCAGGGTCCTAAAGGGCAGTCTGATGTCCTTAGCAGTCAGTGCAGCCACCAGGTTACCAGTGTAGGAGGTCACTATGACCAGGGAGACCAGCCAGAAACTCACCCAGAGGACAAGCGCTGCTCTCCCTCTCATGAGCACACAATAACCTGCTCAGATGATTCAGTTCAGAATACATTATAGAATTACATGGAATTATTAAAAATTGCCCATTCTCTCTACATTTAGTATTGGTTATGTAATATAAGGAACATTGTTTATAAGCAGCGAATTTGCCTTGCCAAAAAGCCCTCCTGATGACAAAATTGTACTGTTTAGAAGATGGCAAAATGGAAAACACCAGTAACAAGATTTTAAGGCTGTGTCTCATGAACTTGGGCCAATGTTCTCGTCTCTGACTGGGTGCCATCTCTGACCAGGTGCCATCTCTGACCGGCCTGGAAATGGTTTATTTAGGGCAGATTTAGACATAATTTGGCTGAAAACGTTAATGGACATTGTAGTTCTTTAAAGTAGTAATTAGTTGCAAATCTTTTTCATCAGTTGTCCTAAATAAACCATTTTTATTCAGGCCGGTCAGAGAAGGCACCTGGTCAGAGATGGCACCTGGTCAGAGACATTGATATTGGCCCAAGTTCGTGAGACACAACCTTAAGCAAAAACAGCACCTCAAATGAGATCTGAAGCGAATTTCAGATACAAAAGACACAATATGTAACAGACTTGATAGACTTGAAAGCCTTGGCAGTCAAACATACAAACTTATATATTCCTGTTTTTTTCTTAAAGATACAATATTATTTTTCACTGTATATCTTCAATAGAATATTTCTCTAGAATATTTGCATAATGTTTGCATTGCTCAGAGGATTCTTTTAAGGGGAAGGCACATCCCCTCAAGTATAATTAGATATTAGGAGCCCTACCTCTGAGAATTGTAGTTGAAAGCAGTACCATAAAGATATCCATTATGGTGGATGGGACTTTGTATGCATTCGAACCCTTAACTTTTAACCATTGTAATCGGTTAAGCAGCCAAAATGTAACTGTTGTTGCCATCAGACAGGAACATGTGACAATCCAGACCTGCAGAATGATAATATACGAAAGGCTTGTTTAAACTAATATAAATAACTAAGCAGTTGAATTGTCTGTTAATTTTTAGATTGATCCATCAGCTTTATAAACATGCTCTAAAACCATGATTCACAGTTCTGTGACTAATCTATTGCAAATTGAATAATATGCATGTACACCCAGAAGAAACCTTTATATGCCCCCAAAGTAAACTCATACTTGTGTAAAATAAAATGAGCTTAGAATGTAACGTCAAAGTTCTGCCAAAATAGGATGCTGATGAAATAAGGGAGTGTTCATTTATTAGTTACAGGGTGGGGTGGTGGGTCGGGGGGCGTTACATTTTTTGACCCCTCTTAAGGGGCGGGGGACGTAAAAAATTCAGCCCCTTTTAAGTCAAAAAGCCAGTGAATTACTATAGTTCAAGGGGGGGGGACAAACATTTTTTCTCTGCCTTTGGGGAAGGGGGACACAAAATGTGCGAAGCGCTCTCGAGGGGGACGTAAATGATTTCCGTGCCTCCGCGCGTAATCTCACCACCCCCCTGTAATTTATAAATGAACACTCCTTAAAATTGAAAATATTTATTACCTGCCATTGGAATGGTTTATAGAAGTAGGAGTCATGTTTGTCAAACACACGGATGACAACAGCCGCTGGTTCCACCCAGAAAGGGTACGTGAACTGTATGACCTCTGACCTAGACTTACTGATGGTCAGGCCGCTCAGAATCATGTCTGCTTGCTGTAATACATTTAAGAGTGTTCTAAATTGTAAAAAAATCATAAAGTGTTTGCACTATACTGCACTAGCGCATTAGGCTATGGAGGCCGCCATCTTGACTCAGAGCAATGCATTCTGGTTAGGCCCCCGACTCTACAGCAGTGCATTATGGGTAAATTTCTTATCAGTTCCTTTGTTCCAGATGTGAAAGGAGGGGATTACTCTGATAAGGAGATAGGGGTGTAACCCGCCACTACCTGAAGTACTGGGATATGCTAGTCCTGTATACATGAACTATGACCAGTACATGATGATATCGCTAGTACAATATTTGGTCCGTATATAAAGGCTACATCTTAATACTGCAAGTTCTAGCATATAAGCCTAATGTGCATGTAAGACATACAATAGATATAAAACTATATATATAGACCTGTTTGGTATCAAAATAAAGCTGAGTCTGACTAGCGCACAAGCTGTACCCTCTGTGCGAGAATTATTTTAGTAATAACAAGGGACTTACCTTTCTCACGAGCATTCCCACCATACCATTCCATTTACCCGTCTTATCTCTGCTCCCCCAGCCTCCATCATAGGAACGCACCAGTGTGTAGCTAGGATTGAAAGGCACATATACCACTGACTGTATGCCAATCTTCTGTACATACATCATTTAGCCATCTACACCATGAGAATTTTCAAAGACCTTGTTCTATCCTATCCGCATCATGGGTCCAAGCCTAAACCAAAACTATATTCAATGAGTAACCCTGAGTGTATTACATAACCTCTGTTATTCATTCAAAGATTGTTTGTCCAAGGCATTGTATAGGTGTTTGAAGATATACTTACTTGAAGCTGAAACGCTCCGCCAAATATTGAAGAATCTCATTGCAAAATCCTTTAATATGGGTCACTCCATTTTCGTTGTACCATTCAACAAATGGGAAGTACTGAAGTATTATAAATATCATTTCATCTTCCTATTTTTACTTCTGTTCATATCAGGATTATGATTGAAAAAAAATTAAACTCATATAAATGTCATCATCCATATGAGAGTAATAATTTTAAAAATAATTATTGAAGGAAAATTGCTTAGATGGAAGAAGTTTGAAAAGGCCACTCAAGAAAAAGTTGTTTCTCATCATCAAGGTCTGAAAAATATGACGAGGGAGGTTTTTTGGGTTTGTCTTTTTTTTTACTCGCGGGCTAAAATGCATAGGATGATATAGGCTTTTCGCTCCAAAAATTCAAATTTAGTGGATAAGTATTTCTTGATATTTTAAAGTAGGAAAAATGTAATTTATTTCTATCTTAATGCATTATTGGCAGTATTAGCTTTAATTGGATACCACATATGACTATATTTTGTCCATTTTTATCATGTAATGTTTTTCATTAAAAAAGATAGCAAAAAAAAAGAAAAGATTTCCTTCAAAAACCTGATTTTTCTAGAGTGGCCTAATATTGGACAATTTTGACAATTCTGATCGGATAATAAGTGCACAAAATACTTACTGGTTCAAATGTGATTGTAATGTGAACGCCCTTTAAAGCATCCATTGGGTCGAGAGAGAAGTTGTGTTTGAGTCTGTAGAGGCATGACTCTAACACAGACCCGACTTCTACAGATGATCTCATCCTTGGTTCATGGATTGTTACTGTACTGGGTACACAGCAATGTATGCACTGTACATAGATGGGATAAAACAACATCAAGCTGTAATTCTCTATGTTTGAGTTCTCCCAGTCAAAGGAATATTCAACAAATGGATAAGTATTAAATAGTTAAACTAGATTTGTCACTTACAGTACTCAATAGAATAAAAACAATGTCTGAAAATTTCTGTTTAAAGTTTGATTACTCAAAGTAGTGATGTTTGATTGTACTGATTTAAAAGACCATGTCATACATACCCTAGTGTTGTGTTGCGGCAAGGCTACTACTGTGATGGTAACTACAAACTGAACTAAAGTTGCAGATTCATGCAATTCCTGCTGTGATAATTCAGCCAGTTCATCAAACATAATGATATTGACCCGGGGAAGTTCTAGTTGAGATGCATTGTATTTGATGTGGTTTAGTGTTTTGAGTATCTGGAAGGCCAAGCGGTACCTTAAATCACATTACCAAGGTTAGATCTAATGAAATACTTGTCACAGATTCCAAAATCTGCTAAATCGTCTCAGGTCACGACATAAACAAAATTAAAGTAGATAAACGAGAGATATCAGCCAAAAATAAAAGTGTATACCTATAACGTATCTCAACATTGAAGAGGGTGGTACTTTTTTAAGAACATAGGGGATTTTTTCAGGCAAGCTGTTCTGATTTCTCTCTATAGCCCTGCAGCATGATTCAAATTCATTGTGGTTGACCCCTTTCAACAATACTAAGAGCACTCTTAATTGCTATAAAAAAAGTGAAATGCTTTTGGTCTCCCACTCAAGAGAGTTCCACAAATTATCAGATCGAAAAATGGGTAGAGGAATGATGTTTTTTTTTTCTATTTGAATCATAGTTATTCACATACCTGTTTTGTTTGTTCTATTTTGCAATCCAAAGCTATGTTTCTGTAGACGGTGGACCCCAGAAATGATTTCAGTTCTTGCAGAGTTGATAAGCTTTGCAAGGCACTACATGTAATCTGTGCGTCATTTAAGAATTTCTCTAAACCATTCATTATATCACCTAAAAATTCATTATAATGTATATATTTTATTAATATATGTGACTAGGTATTTGAACTTATATTCTTTTTATTTATGTGTGGTATAATCAATTATACAAGTATTATTATAAGACTAAAGCCATAAGTGACTCTGACTGGGTTAGGGTAGTAAGTCCTCCTCCCCATGTCTACTTCCAGGTTAACTGGTGGCACTACCTGTCACTGCCTGGCAACCTCACCTACTTAGTTACCACACAACAAACAGTGACTCTCCAACCACCATGACCCACACCAGCAAACTGGGGCTCCTCCAGTAAATCCCTAGGGATTGGAGTTATATATAAGGCTGTTACTTTTTGTCAAAAATGTCTCACTTCTTAGAAAAAGAACTCTTATGAACAATATTACTTTGTAAGTAGATGTGTAAAAAATACTTTCCCATCAAAACCAGGCTTTTAAAGTGCAACATCCGTGATGCTGCTATGATGGTGTTCCTCCTTTTCTGTGAACTCCAGTTTCCATCTAATAGGACAAACAGTCATAAAAGTCATGAAATGTACTTTGTATAATGATCTTCTGATTAATCTTTTCAGAACTTCTCAATAGATAACCTTTTGAATGTCTATATTTACTCCCAACACAACTGCCTTTTTAAAATTTCATTTCAAAGCAAAATTGATCAGAGAGTTTCTATTAGATAAAGATTTTACGATTCTGTTTTAGGATAACATTGGATAAGTGCAATTGTAAGTAGGTTGTGAGGTGATTAATAGTAAGTGTACACATTTAATAATCTTACCTCTTGTGGAAGGTTCCCATTGTACAGCCAAAATGCAATTACGACACAAAACCAGAGCGGTGGCAGCTAAAATGTAGTTGATGTAGAAAAACATGGTCAATGGTACCATAGATACCTATTCACCCCATGTAGATTCCGCATTGAAAACAATTGTTTTATGGTCCTCCTTCACATATTGCGATATGCCAAATTGGTTTCTGCTTCACAATAATTCTCTAGATTCTTGGATGAGAATTAAACAGGAGTAATACTCTGGGCTTTCCAAAGATGGCAGTAGCTTGATTCATGATGGATGCAGAGATGGTTTATGGTGGTAGAGGCTATTTGTCCAGCCAGAGAGCCCAGCAGCTTTGTCTGAGGATGAAATATCATGCAGCTACCAAAGGAAAAATCAATGCGCACAAACGGATTGCAATGCCAGGCAGTCAGAAGACACAATAATTACAGCAAATACAGCTGAGAACGCTATATGAAGTTGGATTGTAACATAGCACACACACCACAGATATTGCTGACACAGAGGTAATTCGAACGTGTACACCACATCGCTGCGTTTATAATACTGGGCTTCAGAAGAGTGCCAGTCTTGTACAAAGCAACAACTTACACTGTCAGAAGCTAGTGTAGCTGCACAGTGAGTTATACCAGAAATACGTCATTTTATATTGTAAATCTACAGTATAACCCACTGTGCAGCTACACTAACCTCTAACAGTGTAAAGTCATGCTGAAAAGTGTATCTCTTGATTGTGCATCTGTTGAACGAATCACAGTGCCTACTTCTATATTTGATGATTATTCTGGACATGTTGTGGTTAGGCCACAAAAAAAAGGTTTGTTTCAGGTCACCCGACCTACCCTATCAAAACAAGGCCGACCCTACTTTTTTTATGCAATTTTGAAGACACTTTTATACTTTTACACTATTTGGGGCCAATTCTAGGTTTACAAACATTTTTCCATTTTTTCACTTTTTTGTTCAATTTTAGGGTATTGTAGCTGTTGGCTATTCTAAGATAGGCATGAGCTATGAAAAACCCCAGATTCTAAAATAGGTTGTTCAGAAATTACTCTTTATTCATTCTGACATACGGCATGTAATCATACAGACGGAGCGTGATATTCAAATATGCTTTCCAACAACAGGTGTTACATGAACATACAGGAGTGATACGCTCACGGTCTAATCAATAATTCCCTAATGTCCAATGCTCTCTCCGATCCCGGTAAACTCCATATAGACAAGACTCCTCAGAGGGAGGCGGGCCCGGAGCTATCTACCGATGTGTCTATCTCCTCTATTCCCCAAAAGGGTGGAACGGAGAGAGACGCAGGGTCACCGAGGGAGGAGCAGCAACAGGACTAGGCCAAAAAGTACAACAGAGTTCTAGGAATTTCTGTTGAGGAACAATGAAGCTGGCCGAAGTGCACAGCAAGACTGAGTCCTCGAGTAGAAGAACCCAGGGGTTTATATACCGAGACTTATGTAACTCCACTCCATTACTTGTAAACACTTGAGTTCCCGAGGAACTCCGGGTAACCTGAAACCGGTTTCTCCGGACCGACACGGCACCCGGGTTATGTCGGATGACACGTGGCGGTCCCGGCTTGGTGCGTATTACCAGGTCGCACTCCACCAATCCTCAGGTGCCGGATTATGTAATCACATACCGGATACCAGACAGGAGTGCGGCCCAGATACGCCACAGCAAATACGGTTCTATAGAAATAGTACAGCGTCCCACTACACTACCCCCCTTTAGACAATATGATAGTGTCCAAATACCGGAACAAAGTGCGGTATTTTCTCACATACAACACCCTGATATAATGACAAATCATATCTCCAAGCAACCCCCAAAAAAAAATTGTCTCCAAACATATACATAGTGGAGACAAATGTAACTCTTTCGTATAGAACAAACTTATACATCTATTCTTGAGTACAAAAGATATCAATCTCTCTATATCCATCCATACTTTGATATCAGCAATAATCACACCAATCATCAAGACTCAGCTTCACAATATCCGAGTATCATCCTTCAGCAACAGTCACGTTTAGTCAAGCCCTATAAAACAATTTTGACTATATATCATAAAAAAATATAAAACTTTTAAGATATACCACTGTATACCAACCATGTTTTATCGAAAATGATTTTTACAACAGGTATAGTATACATACAGATCAACATGAACACTTCTCCTTAAAAAGTTACCAATCCTTCATATAAGAGTTATTGGAACCAAAAAGGTGGCAAGCGTCTGACTAATAGTAAACCTTGACCCAACCCACCTATTTAAATAGACTTACTCGCTATCTCGCCAGAGTAAAGTTAGAAGGTCAATATTCATGGAATAAATATACACATGTAGCGTAGATCCGGTAAACACAATACAATCATCTTAAGGCTTTCAAAACCTTATATGAATAAGAGTCATATCAGTGCCCATTCGGTGTATCTTACGTAATAGCACAAGTCACATGGCTTCATAACAGTGGAACGGTAATAGACCAGATTCATCATGGCAACGATTTTTTCATGTATTTACCAACTCAGGGAAAACATCCCTCGAAACCTGCATGAACCAGAGCACGAAAATGGCAGCATAAGCTGAAAAATAGAATGATCCAGCCCTTCTAATTGAAAACAATCCTTCTGAAAGTAAGCAACGAGGACTTATGGACCTCCATAACAACTTATGCATACTGTCCATTACACATTGAAACTGTTGACCACAGAATCGATCACACATACCTGAGTTATGCTTACTAGTACTTAAAGCCAATGATTAAATACAATTGGTTTATAGTAGCAAATGCAGTCAGTAAACCTTTTCAAGGTATCATAAGGATCCAGTCCCTTGTATTTACCTTTGGACGGTGTGATCAGAGTATCACAATCGGCATACAATCAACCATACCTATAGCACATGTCATCAAATCAAATAGAACCCGTATCTCAATACTGTCTTCTGGCAATAGGTCTCAACCAATTATAGAACACTTATCGGTGATATTTAACAAACATTTTACAACAAATTTCACTTAGTCACAAAATATGTCATCAAACTGCAGGAACCAATGAAGGTTAATATGGTATCATATCAATGTCTTTTCATAAATAGATATTGATGGTCCATCTAAGCCGCTTCTCCCATCATAAGATTCTGAGTCCTTCATATATTATATATCGCAGAAGCAATCATCTCGTGACGAACAGTTTCTGGTTAAAGCATCATATGGTTAGTGGTGTAATAGCAGATTCACCACCTCAAAGTTCAAACTTGATGACAACACACGGTAGAGGTTTTATAAATGCTGCAGACTGGGAAAGTTCATAACCCGCCACTCAGCAATAGTTCTTCGTTTCTTGATACTGGCGACATACATTCACTAGACCGGTTACCGTTCATTTCAATAGAAACATCTACTTCAGCCCCTAGGTACACACCGCTAGGGTTGAGTAGATGGACCTGCATACTCGTCGGTACACCTGCCATGGATATAGGAATGTCCAAGGTCGATGGATGATGGCTCATAGACATAGAACCAGTCGTCACAGGTAAGTCCATTGAAGGGTCCACCATCATGGATTCTTCAGGCTCATTTTCAGGAAGTGTGGGTAACTGACCAGCATAGCCAGTTGACCCAGGTCCAGCGTCATCGATCTCCTGATTGAGCTCCATCAGTATCTGAACCGCCTCCCTGGTCTCACCCTCAGTGATTCGATAAGGTAATGGACAGAAGGCAATGCTGGGCGCAGGTGTGGAGATAGGTACTTCTGCCTGCAGTTCAGTCACCACGAGTCCAGGGAGGGAAGACACCCCACCTGGAGTGACCATCGTCTCAAGGGAAGACACGCTTGTGTCCATCCCCAATGCACTAGATTGCAGCGTCACAGCAGGAGATGACACAGCAGTCGACTCCAATGACACAGGTGCCATGGAGGAGGCAGCCACGTAACCACATTCGACAGCATTCTCCTCATACTCTGCAGACAACTAAGGAGGATCCTCAGGGTTGTCGCCAACCCCAGAATCAGCTCCCTTCTTGGTAACGTAGTCAAATCCTAAGGGTAGAGGGGCAGAACCCCGTCCAACCCTGTACACGCTCTCATCATACCAACTTGACAAAGGGA
This sequence comes from Harmothoe impar, assembly GCA_947462335.1. Classification (NCBI taxonomy): domain Eukaryota; kingdom Metazoa; phylum Annelida; class Polychaeta; order Phyllodocida; family Polynoidae; genus Harmothoe; species Harmothoe impar. The sequence goes on along the minus strand of OX381718.1, from coordinate 12,197,354 downwards.
TCTCATAGCAATCTTCAAAGAATTTGGCTAGTTCTTCAAAATAATCATCATTCTGATGAGCCTCCCCTTCCAAAGTGGATTACTTTTCAGTTAGACTATCAATTTCGTGTTCTAGCTTTTTAATTACTCTATCCTTCAGTTCAACATTCGTCTGGAGAGCAGCGAGTTTATGCCCAGTAGCACTGGCCATATCCTTACTACGATCCAGTTTTGTTTTCAGATCATGGATCAACAACTGACTCTCCATTTGAGATTTTTCCCCGGATAATTTCAGATCGTCTATTATTTTACCCGAAGTTGCCATGACATCAGCCCTGAGTGCCAACTCTTGTTTGAGGGTTTCAATCTCCTCAGCACTCTTGGCTAATTTAGACAGGAGGTCTGCTTTCACAGTCTCCACCTTCTCCAATTCAGCCTCATGATTTTGTTTTACCAAATCTTCAGCTTGAGCCCTAGCTCCTTGCAGAGCTAGTTGACAAGCCAAGTCTAGTGTGTCAAAGGAAGTTTTCAGTCCAGCGACATACTGTTGTTTCAGAATATTTCTGATACTGATATTCTCAGGGTGATTAAAATCACCAGTCAATACGGGTAGAGGGACTGCTTCAAGAGACAATTCCCTATCATGTGAGACAGCTGCTGGGGAATCTAGTGATAGCTCCCCCATGCAACTAGACGGAGACGGAACGGAGGACAGTCTAAAACTCCTCTCCAGTTTCTCTGACTTGTCAAATCTACTACACCCAACCCTCCCTGTAGGTGGAGTGGATTGCTGATCCACCCAATCATCCCCATCAGAGTGGATATCAATAGTTCTATAGACCTGCTTACTCTTTGAGTCTACCTTCTCACCCAATGACCTTATCTTCCCTGTTTGATAATCCTGTCTGTCTGTGGAAAAGTCCCTTCAGAGAGTGTGGTAGGAGTCGTTGACTCCTGTTCCACAAAGACACAGTCATCATCCTCCCCTGCAGGAAAAGACAACAAGTCAATTACCATCCCCTCTTTCTCGGCCTGCTGTAGGCTAACAGCAACCCTCGGAAATTGACCACCAGTCCCCTCCTTCCCGGATTAAGAGGTTTCCCTACTAAATCCAGAGGAGGACCCTGGAGCACGTTGTTTAGTCGGGGTAGACCGACCATCGGGTGACGAGTCTGATCCAGCCGAAGCTGGAGACCCACCTGAGCCTGTGGTCTGCACCTGTCTTAGGTTCACAGGGACAGGAGTATGCACTCCACAATCCACTGCACCACCTGAAGACAAGGTCTTACCTTTGGGAGGAGTGGCCAACTGTGACTTACTGACATAGTCAGCAGCTTTTTCAGGAAAATCCTGAAGATAGTACGGCCACGCCTTCCTATTCAGCCACAACCTTCTTGGGTTATGGTTGAACACTAGGGTGTAAGCCAACCCCTGTGGTGTTCTTATACACTTCTCTCTATCCGTGAGTCCTAATGACTCCGGAGACATCTCGAGGACATCCAGATTAGCCATAGCCACCTCGGCCTTCATGTGGTGAACATCAACCAGGTGTCTTACCATACACCCTTTCCGAGAAGTGCTAAATGGCTCGTTCCCCTTCAAACACCTGGCCGAACGATTGGGTTTGCTCCTACACTGCCAAATCATCTTGGAGTGCCCATGGAACTCCACTAGATGACGTGCAAATTGGTACAAGTCTAGATACTCTGCGATTGGACTTCTGTCCATGCACTCATTGAAAGGACATTGTCCAGTCCCTACTCTCCATCCCCTCCCGGATTTGTAAGTTGGACTACCCGGTGGAACAAACAACAACCATGCCCATTTCAAACGATCCCTGTCTTCACTGGAGAAGTCTGCAGCATTATATGTCCCCATACTCTGCTTAATAACCTCATCCCAGAATTTGTAAGCCTGATGAGCGTTTGAGCCTGGTATGCTCTAGCCACCACGCCATGTCTCGTTCAGTATCTTCATAACCTAGCTCTGTTCCCATCTTCCTTGATAATCGCCCCTATGAAGGGTTGCGATTTTGAATTGTACGAAGGGGCCTTATACAATTTAGTACACTTCCTCTCGTTGCATTTATCTAACTGTTGCACGGAAGCTCCCCTGCACAATTTACTATCCGGAATCACATCACCCATGTCATACCGTTCAAATCTGGCTGCAAGATGCATAACCGCCATTTTCGGAATGATTTCGGGAGTAGCATGTTTAGGACCATCCCAGTCAGGCGCAAATTTCCCATGTACCGGGTGTTGACCGTCTGTACGGACATACGACATCTGACCCCATTAAGCCCCCACCCGAGCGATTCGAAAATAGGATGTTCAGAAATTACTCTTTATTCATTCTGACATACAGCACGTAATCATACAGGCGGATAGTGATATTCAAATATGCTTTCGAACAACAGGTGTCATATGAACATACAGGAGTGATACGCTCACGGTCTAATCTATAATTCCCAATGTCCAATGTCCAATGTCCAATGCTCTCTCGGATCTTGGTCAACTCCATATGGACTGGACTCCTCAGAGGGAGGCGGGCCCGGAGTTATCCACCAATGCGTCTATCTCCTCTTGTTCCCCCAAAGGGTGGGACGGAGAGTTAGGAGCAGCAGCAGGACTAGGCCGAAAAGTACAACAGAGTTCTAGGAATCTCTGTTGAGAAACAGTCAAGCTGGCCGAAGTGCACAGCAAGACTGGGTCCTCGAGTCGCAGAACCCATGGGTTTATATACTGAGCCTTATGTAACTCCACTCCATTACTCGTAACCACTTGAGTTCCCGAGGAACTCCGGGTAACCTGAAACCGGTTCATCTGGACCAACATGGTACCCGGGTTATGTCGGGTGACATGTTGCAGTCTCGGCTCGGTGCGTATTACCAGGTCGCACTCCACCAATCCTCAGGTGCCGGATTATGTAATCACATACCGGGCACCAGACAGGAGTGCGGCCCAGATACGCCACAACAGACACAACCAAAATAACTCAATCCGGTTCTATAGAAATAGTACAGCGTCCCACTACAATATCTGTTTTGTGATTCATCAAAATAGCATAGTGTTTTTTAATAGTATTTCATGATAGCTTAAAGAAAAGGAATATCCATCATTGCGCATTCTTAACTATAGTCATGTACCATTGACTGCCAAATCAATAGGCCTTGCTGCCTGGTTAGCTCTGTTGGCAGGAAGCCTGCTTTCAAATCTGTGGGTATTGGGTAACAATAGTTCATCATCTTGTATGCCAAACTAGTATCTACCATAACGGCCGTGTCGAACGTTACCACCAAGCTCTATGGCCCCCTTTGAATCTCTTATTTGTGTTCACAAACATGAATTAGCACCTGGGCAATTAAACGCACAGGTATGGTATTGAGTAGCTCTGGTATCAGTGCTAAGTGTCGGTGCTTGTTTGCCCCCCTCCCCACATCTTAATGTACTATTGATAGTGGGGGGGGGGGGACCTAGGTGACAAAACCACCATTGTCAACCTACCTACACCTGTTAACGCACACCTGTATCCAGTTCTATCAGTCGGATCAATAAATGCCCTCATTGCATATATACCGTAAAACCTCGCATAAAAGCCTAAATTGCATATAAGCCGCACCCCAACCAGTGTGGCTTATCCTATAAGCCACACTGGTGATCTCACTATGGTGACTTTATCACTTTACCATAGTAGCAAAACTCTTGTATAAGCCGAACCTCGACCCTGGGCCGATCCTATAAGCCGCATCCCCGATCTGACTCGAGTACTAGCCGCGGCTTATACGCGAGCTTTTATGGTATGTGATAAACAAACACAACACAGGACTGTTGAGTTGGGCTTTAACTGATTTAGTAACAATCACATGATGAGCTGCAGGCAACAGTGCTAACATTTAGGATCAGAATAGTTACCCTACAAACCACCCTTAGTGACCTTACAAATGTGCGTAGTGACCAGACAAATCACTATAGGTGACCCCATAAATGCATGAAGTGAAGCTACAAATACATCTATTTACGCTACGAATGATTAACGTAGTGACCCTACGAATATCATTTGTAGGCTGACATTTAAATAGTCCGTCATTTGTAAGGTAACTAGATGTTCGTAGGGTAACCCAAGCGGCATTTGTATGGTGACCAGACACATTTGTATGGTAGAATTGGCATTTATTGTCCCTACCCAAAGGTGATTTACTGCTACAATAGGTGTGTGCCCACTATACAACAAGGAAAGTAGACAATTTCACCTGTTGACGTCCAGTAATATGTACATATTTGGGAATTATTTCCTAGATATCTTCCACTTTAACTGCAGGTAGGCTGTGTCCACTAGGCATTATAAATTGCCACCCAGACTGCCCCGGGCATACATGGATGAGGCATTATAATAGAATAAAGGGCATATTTGCCCAATTTCTGCACTAAAAATCGAACATGTTAGATTATTAAATTCCCACTTTTGTGGTCCACTTTTGACACCCCCAGATTGCTATCCCACTTTTGTATTTGAGAATTTTGTCGTTCACCTGTCGTTCACCTGTGTCCACAGCGAAACAAAACCCATATTTCAACTTGGTGTCCAAATTTAAGGTTTGATGGGCGACAAATGGCCATATAAATGCTAGTGCACAACAAGTAAAAACATGTACTCAGTTGAAATACATCTAATTTATAGTCAAGCCTTCATCCCATCATCCTTTGTAATCTAGTGAAATCAGTAAAATTGCACCTTAAATGCCTCTCTTAGATACAGAATCATTATTCCAATGGGAAACATGTAAGTGTTTAGAACAATTGCATAACTATATTTTAATATTCTTATATTGATATTTTACCCCAAATCAAACAGCTATCTATGATCAATGAACATCAGTATTGGTTAAATTTTATAACATGGTAGATACGGCCCTCTCTATGTTAAAGCTATGGGAGATCCATACTCCATGCCCCCATGTGTAGCCATTGTGTGATATGATCCAGATTCAACCTGTGAAGTATGATGTACATGTATGTCAATAACATGGCGTTTTGTCTATTTACCTAGGAGGTATTAAATACATCATTGGGTTTTAGTTTAATGAAATATTTAGGATTTCATCACAAGCCCACTCCTTGTTTGTCCCAGTAGTATTTCTATGCAGAGAACAAGGAGAGACATTCCTAGGCACCCAATGATGATTAGGAAGAACAGCTGAATGTGGGCAACAGCGATAGATGCTGATCCATAGTTGGCACTAGTCCCACATCTGGATTGAAGGAAGTACATCTGATGCCAGCGTTTGAACAAACCAGTCTGATCCAAAGTCATCAGCCTAGAAAGCATGACAGATCCAGATACAGATTAATGGTTAGATATAATTATAATTGAAAAGGGATTAAATCGGCTAATAGTTGTGTCTCATGAGATAAGGCCAATGTGAGCCTCTTTGACTGGGTGCCATCTTTGACTGGGTGCCATCTTTGACTGGGTAACATCTTTGACCGGGTGCCATCTTTGACCTCCTGACAGAAAAGGGTTTATCTAAGGCAGGTAAAGTTATATGAAGATATAACCACCACAATTCTCTTTATTTTATCCCTTACATAGAATCTATTTTCCTTTAACCTTTTTTTATGGTGGCCTGTCAGAGATGGCACCCAGTCAAAGATGGCACCCAGTCAAAGATGGCACTGGGTCAAAAACATTCATATTGGTCCGATCTCATGAGACACAGCCTAATAAGCTATGAGGAGTGATATTTGAGAAAATTATGTGTATATTCTTTTAATAAATTAAGTAAGCCACATTTATAAATTTGATTATATATTAACTATTGTTGTAAAAATATGAATTAACACCAATAAATCTTCACTGGTATAGATAATTAATCAATATCACATTCTATGCACATTATAATTACACATCATGAACTTACGCCCTTGAAATGTACTCCTCATAGGGAGTTCCTTTCGGCAATGCTATTCCAAACCCAGAGGGTAGGAAAGTTTCGGGTAAAATCATCGCTCCGCAAAACTCTTTTAATATCAATTGTTGTGTCAGAGAAGTTAGATCTCCCATCATGGCGTTGGGCAACGGGCTGCCCACAACACGATCCAACATCTCATACGAATCTTTGTATGTCTCATTTTGTGAAAGATATTTCTGATATAAGCGAGCAAAGACACCTCTTTTGGCACTCTGCAGTAAACAAAAGCATCATAATATCATTTGATGGAACTAGATACCATTGGTTTGCCCTCTCCTGGTGAATTATCATTGAAAATCAACATTTAATTTGATTTCACTTTAACATATTACAAAATAATTTATAGTTATTGTTTCAGATTGTCAGATGATACAGTTTTATTTTTTATATAATTGTGCATGATTATACTGAGAGACGGGTAAGAAGAGATAAAGAGAGACAGACAGAGAGAATAACAGAGACAAAGTGGATAGAGAGCTAGAGGGTGTTTAATATGTCTTGCCTGTAGGAGGTCCAAATGAACAGTTGAGTCTTTTACCATCAGTTTATAGACAGTGTCATCCGCTAACTCATCCAGGGTCCTAAAGGGCAGTGTGATGTCCTTAGCAGTCAGTGCAGCCACCAGGTTACCAGTGTAGGAGGTCACTATGACCAGGGATACCAGCCAGAAACTCACCCAGACCACCCGAGCTGCTCTCCCTCTCATCAGGCCATCTTCACCTGCTCAGATAATTAAATTCACAATGCACGTAACACAGTAAAGATTTTCTTTATGTATAAAACACAGGATGTACAGCTCTATTCATCAAAATTGTTCTATACTTGTTAACTGAATGGTATGCACATGATTGCTTTGAAAATCATCTTGCAAAAACATATTCAGAAATATATATGAAAATAATTCAAGTAGAAATTCAAGCTTTAGTACCAAAAAACGAAAGGGGTTACAGTAAAACCTCGCGTAAAAGCTGCGGCTAGTACGCGAATTAGATCGGCGATGCGGCTTATAGGATCGGCCCAGGGTCAGGGTTTGGCTTATACTATGGAACAGTACTAAAAGTCACCATAATCAGATCTCTGGTGCAGCTTATAGGATCGGCCCAAAGTCGGGGTGCAACATATACGCGAGTTAGGCTTATACACAAGGTTTTACCATAATTTGCCTTCCCACCTTTGAACATTGCAGTTGAGAGTAAGATCATAAAGATCTCTATGATGGTTGATGGGAGCCTTGGTGTTTGGGAACCCTTAGTAGTTGACCATTGTAGTCTGTTTAAAATCCACACTATTGCTGCTGTTGCCACAAGACAGGAAAATATAACAACCCAAACCTGAAAAAGACAATTATTAAAATATCGCCTTCGCAATGTCATTTTTGTCAGCTGTCTAAGTGAATATAAATTCCGGAGGTGTAAAAACAAATCAGTTGATATTTTCTCTATAAATGCCAATCTATTGTTGTCAGTTTTGCAGAATAGGTCTTCATCTCAGATGATGCTCTTTGTAGAATGTAATTTCCGTGAACAAATGACAGTCATAATTCAAAATGATCATGTTTGATAAATGTGGTTACCTGCCATTGGAATGGTTTATAGAAGTAGGAGTCATATTTGTCAAACACACGGATGACAACAGCCGCTGGTTCCACCCAGAAAGGGTACGTGAACTGTATGACCTCTGACCTAGACTTACTGATGGTCAGGCCACTCAGGATCACATCCGCTTGCTAAAATATTTGTAATTGAAGTCGCATTAGTAGTCTCATTTTTCTCCTTCTAGTATTTCAAGAGAAGGATATAATACAAATTCATATATTGAAAATAGTAATAACTCAATGCAAAATTATCTTTGATAGTGATGTAAAGTCTATGCAATAGGTAAGTGTACACAGACAAGATTATAATCATAGTTCCTTGTAGATATTGATTAATACATTTGAAATATGATGTAAGGCTTACATGCATTTTGGTAGAAACTCCTTCTTGAGGCAAGGGTAAAATATCCATGGATAATTACCAATGTAATAATGAAGTGAAGGCTGACTGCAAAACGCTTACCTTTCTCACGAGCATTCCCACCATGCCATTCCATTTACCTGTCTTATCTCTGCTCCCCCACCCTCCATCATAGGAACGTACCAGTGTGTAGCTAGGATGAAGAGAGACATATTTTATCCAATCAGCCTATGTTCATTTTAGCAAATTTGGCCCAAATTATTCATTTTGAATTTTTCTTTTCATCAATCTCCATTACCTGAAATGATTTACTAGCATATTGTCTGAATATCAGAATTATGAATCCCAGTGCATTTTCTGCATATATCTAAGAATAAAAGACATACTTAAACTTGAAACGCTCTGATAAATATTGAAGGATCTCATTACAATATCCTTTAATATGGGTCACACCATCTACTGTGTATTCTTCGACAAAGGGGTAATACTGAAAAAGAATTATGATAACAGTAATAGGCATTTGTATCCTCGCGACAACAGGGTAATAGTGATAAATAATTATGATGACACACTGAATAAGTAAACTTGTGTCAGACTCGTCTAAGTGACTGTTTAGTTAAAGGTTGTCTAACCTATAAGGTTACCATCCCACAAACCTGTTCATGTGACAAGGAAGCGGGTCTTCTAGCTGGAGTTGTCAGATGGAAGACCCACTTGGCATGTGCCAGCCTAAAACCTGACATTTGCCAGCTCCAGATTCTATTTGTGGCAGCTGCATTCAAGGGAAATGCATGATAAGCTGAGAGTAACTAGAAAGATAATTATCACTTTGTTGTATTGATAACAGGTTTCTCGATTGAACAACTATTACCACGAAAAATGTAACACACCTTTAGAAATGTTATTGTAATGTGAACTCCTTTTAATGCTTCCAGCGGGCTGAGAGAGAAGTTCTGTTTGAGATGAAAAGTACATGAATCGGACAGAGATCCTACTTCTACTGATGATCTGATCCTTGGTTGGTAGATTGTAATCGTACTGGGTACACAGCAATCTATACACTGTATAGCCTGTGTGGGTGAGATTACACACATAGTTTTGTAGATGAGCAATTTAACACTTACTACCTGGCAAGTAACTCACCAGGGTTGCATTGGTGCATCATGCAGACATGTCTCAAGCAAATACGGGATAGCTCTCCCACAGAGAATCTTTATACTACGTGTGCCTCACATAAGGAAAATTTAACTATAATTATGATAAATTATATACTGAATATATGTGTTCAATATTTGAAGGCTTTTCATCAATGTCTGTCTTCATAGATGTTTTTCTTTTATTGATGATATACAAGTATATCAGTAATACATACCGTCGTTCTGTGTTGTGACATAGGCTTTATTCTGATGATGACTACAAATTGAACTAAGCTTGAAGGATCAAGTAATTCATGCTCTAGTAATTCAACCAGTTCCCCAAATATAATGAAGTTAACCCTGGGAAGTTCAAGCTGAGATGCATTAAACTTTATGTGGTTCAAAGTCCTGAGGATCTGAAATGGGAAAGACAGTATTACAATGCAAGTTACAATAACTATTATCTAGTTTAATAGTTAACTAGTTTCAATAATATGCATAAAAATATGCATAGTTTATAGACACCATTGCTGACTGTATAATGAGCTAGTCATCATATTATATTGTCACATCCTATATTAAACATTGGAATGATCTTTTGTGTCTTCATCAATATCAGTGATATAGTCATACCTCTTTTGTCTGCTTTATATTGCAATCCAAAGCTAGATTCTTGTAGACGGTTGGCCCCAGAAATGATTTAAGCTTGGCTAAAGTTGTGAAAGTGGGAACGATGCTGCAGTCCATTGGGCCATGGTCATCACTTGAGCCATTTACTTGTGGGTCAAAACCATTGGTGTCATCACCTATATACGGTAATTGATCAAAACATTTGTTTCAATGGATAAAATTGTAAATACTGTAAAACCTCAGTATAAGCCTAACTCACGTATTAGCCGCACCTAGAGTTTGGGTCGATGCTATAAGCTGCACTGAAGATCTGAGTATGGTGACTTTCGTACTGTAATACTGTAGCAAAAATTTGCGTATAAGTCACACCCTGACATTGGTTCGATCCTATGAGTAGTACCACCAATCTGAATCGCGTACTTAAGATTTACAGTAATTTACTGTTGGGACAAAACCATTGATACTATCACATATTTACAATTATTGTTCAAGGCAGTTATTTCAATGGATAGTAAGCAGCATAAGTTATCATACAATGTTTGTGCTTCTTCATACTCAATTATTATCATACATTCATGTATGGAATTTAATCCTGTAATAATTGATTTGTAGAATACTTGCTAATATGAACCAGGTCTTTGAAGTGGAGAACCCGTGATGCTGAGATGATGGTGTTCTTCCTCTCCAGCGAATTCCAAACTATATCAAAGGGGAACACCATCAAGGAAAGATATATTTCTGTTAGGATAATTCTTACATTATATCATTTAGACGAAATGAACCTGGGTCATAGGACTGAAGAACAATGCAAATATATCCTGTGGTACACAATAAAAAGTAAAGGAGTCAACTGTGTCTCCCACGAGCTCTGGTAGAAATGATGTGTCAAACAGCTATTGACTTATTTGAAAAGTCAACTTGGGTTGACACTGATAGTGTAGAGTCAACCCAAGTTATCACTGTTGGGAGAGAGTCAACTCAAGTTGACCCTTCATATAAGCAGAATCATTAGCTGTATGACTCTCTATTTTACCTGTGCCACGTGAGAGACACAATTGACTTCCACTGTCTAGAAATTGATGAGGAAAATGACACATGAGTGATGTCACAACCCATGACATTTTAAAACAATATATGATCTGCGAAAAGGGACCTTAGTGCAGGACGCATTAAGATCTCCTTTCCCAGTCCACGTCACATATGACATGGGAACATTACATACAATACAGACTCTTTGGTGTCTTTAGCTAACAAATCTGTGTTTAACTGACAAAAGTATACCCTTTTGTTCGCTAAATACATTGTTGCTTTAGGCCACAAAAGTGGCTTTAAAGCACAACGGTCTTTAGATTACAAACGGCTTTAGCTAACCCTTTAAGGGCGGACGTCGCTAAACAATGACATTTCTCATCATGATGCACCAATGCAACCCAACCCAACCCCCGCGAGTAACTTGCCAGTGCTGAATTGGTGCATCATGCTGACCCTTCGGGAGTGCCTCAACCTCATAAGGTTTGCAGCACTGCCGAGTAACGTGCCAGGGATGCATTCATGCATCATGACGACCAAGGGCATGATGCATTACGGCATCAGGCCCTCTAAGAAGTATCATACACTGTAAAAATGTGGTTGCCATGTTTGTAGGTGTACAGTAGATTCTACTGTAGGTGTACAGTATGTTGTAGGTAAACAGTAGATTTTGCTGTATATCTACAGTAGATTCTACTGTGTATCAAAAAATAGATTCTACTGTGTACCTACACAAACTATTTACTATTGTGTATTTGATTTATATTTTTCGACTTGTGCGAGAAAATATAGACAATATTTAGACCTAATTAACAAAGTCAGTGTTTTTTTCAACAGTTCACTAAACTTACCATTTGTAGCAACACCTGGTTCTGGAGCAGAAATGACATTCTGAAACACAATCATTACCAGAGCTAAACTCGAGGAGATCCAGCAGATCATCTTTGGTAAAGCAGACATTGCTAATAATATCCTGGCTCCTGTGATGAATTTAAGATAATCGTGTATTGCCACTTTAGTGATTTCCTGTATTGGCACCGTAGGAATTTCCTGTATTGGTACTGTCCGGATTTCCTAACATGAGTCAATACATGCTACTACAAGGAATGCAGTTGTCAAAAACATCGACTTGATCTCAAATCCTGGTAGAAGTCTGATCTTCACGAATGATCCTCTCTCTGTGCATTTTGGAACACCAGACTTATAGAGCAGTCGTCCTAAGTTGCATTATGGTAATAGTACGACTACTGGTAGGGCATAATCAGATGTCAGGACCGAAATGATACATCCAAACATCACTACAGCTCTAGGAAATAAACCTTGTCCCTATGTTACCTCCCTCCTGTTTATTGGTGCAATAGTTATAGGAGGGTTCAGAGTATGAGAAATTGACCCAAAGCCAATAAATGCACCAATGTTGGCAACATCAATATGCTGTGTCATTACCTCATTTTCTAGGCTGCATAACCATCAAAGAGACATCTGGACTAAGGTTGGGGGCTATCTACGCTGAAAAGCCATAGGTTGAAAGGGTTAGTCAGTACAGACTAACCTAGGTTGGTCATATGAGTCACAATGGCAAAGTTATATTCAAAAATGACCGAGGGGTCAGTCGGTAGTGGCTAATCTAGGTTCATCATTGGTGTGTTGTATTTGTATACCACTAGTTGGTGCCACCTGTGATGACCACTCAGTGGCTCCCCCTGGAAATAAAAAGACTAAGATGGGTTGGTCAGTAGTGACCAACCTGACAATAATAACTAATCTAAGTTGGTCGTATAGGGAGCCAAAAAATGACTAACTAGGTTAGGCACTAGTGACTGAGAGATTGGTAGTATAGGGAGCCTAGGAATATCAGTGCATGTTGAGTGGGCTAAATTATGGATGATGTGCAAACAAAGGTGTGTCAATGGAGTGCTTCAATAAAGCACTAGTGACAGAAAGGTGTGCTCACCAGCAGCCAGCATTCACATATCAAACCGCCAAATGGTCAATACACTATAGATATAGGGTACACATTTTCTATAATGGTGGTGAAGTACCTGTTGAGTTCATGGATGGTGTATTCCATTGAATTATTCTACAGTTATAATGTTGTATAGGTGTAGTGTGCATAAATATTTCAAATCATTGTAGTGCTGGCTCTAAAGTTGAATCGTCATAAATCACCTGTTCCTTTCACAAAACGGAGTATCCGCATATCAAATATTGTTGACATATCCCTAGATAAGGTAACAGGTTATTTTTGAAAGTGTAAAACAATTTAGAAAGTGTAGAATAAAATAAAAACTGGTGTTTAGGCCACTCAAAAAATCATCACCCAAGGCAAATCTGGTTTTTGGGAAAACACTTTTTTGCAATTATTTTTATGAAATACATGATGAAAATGGACATATATTGGCCTATTACTGGAGAGGACCCGAGAGGATCCTATACCAGGCAGGAGGCTCTGCCCTCTACCATATGACAGACAAGCTGCACTGAAAATCCATAGATTGAAAGGGTTAGTCAGTACAGACTATGCTAGGTTCGTTATATTATGTGTGTTAGTCATATTGGCAAAGTTATATTCAAAGGTGACTGAGGGATGAGTCAGTAGTGGCTAACCTAGGTTCATCATTGGTGTGTTGTATTTGTATACCACTAGTTGGGGACACCTGTAAGATACTATGATCACCACTCCGCGGCTCCCCCTGGAAATTTAAAGACTAAGGTGGGTTGGTCAGCCCTGACCAACCTGAGACTAATAACTTACCTAGGTTAGTCGTATAGGGAGCCAAAAAATCACTAAGTTAGGCACTAGTGGCTGAGAGATTGGTCGTATAGGGAGCCTAGGCATATCAGTGTGAGGCACCGGCCTTTCATATGGCTCCAGGTCAATTGCTCTCAGCCGTCCTGCACATAGCACACCCCCACACATCCACTCCAGGCACCATTCAGGTGGGAGGGAAGGGGTTCTACAAGTCACCTCACCTGTAAACTGGCATATTTGGTATCAAAATATTAAAGCTAATACTGCCAGTAATGCAGTAAGATAGAAATATCCTTCATTTTTGTCACTTTTAAAGATCAATAAGTTCTTAACTACTATAATATGAATTTTTAGTCACGAAAACATATTTTAGCTCGTGAATACCCTTATTCAAGGGAACTTTACAGGAGATTCCAATATGTCTTAACTTGTCCATTTATATGCTTTTAATGAGCTTTGGGTATGTTTCATCCACGTTATGCCATTAAATCTACAGACAATCCAGACCCTCAGAGTGTGTGTCAATTTATACAATGGTCAAAATGGCAGAACGCGTGCTGCACCCTAGTGTCACACCCTAGTGTCTAGTCAGGTCTGATCTCTGTTTAATACCTGAGATACATTTCTTTATTGTATCTCTAATTATTATGAAGCTTCCCCCTCTCATATTATTCTATCTATTCTGGCAAGGAAAATGTCTTTTTTAATACACAGTGCAAGCAGAAGTGGTGAGGACCGCTATGCTGTCCAGTGGAGAAAAGGGGAATTTAAATACCTAGGTCCAATGTGCCTAAATAGAATAGGTCATGCATAATGAGCAAGTCAGACGACAAACTTTATAAAGTGGAAAGTTTATCCTGTGTATTTGATAAACAGTTACATGTCAAAGCACAGTATGGTATACATGTCAACTTAGCATGGTAGTTGATAGCATGTCATAGAACAAACAATGGTATAATGGTGACTGTCGACTGTGCCCAGGGTGCGGTGAAGATCTAAGAGACTGTGTCCAGTCACGGGGATGGTTTTTATAGTCTTCAGTACACAAATGTCACACATGGGGGCGCGCCGGAGAGACGCAGCTTCTTGGTTTTGGCGCCTTTGGTAGCACAGTAGGACAAGTCGATGTGTTGGTTTGACAGCCTCCCACCCGTTAACTGTAATTCATGAATTGATGATATCGCAACATTAATATATATGGCAACTATTGTATTGATACGTATACAGGATTTGTTTAAGTTCTGTATTTCCCCGATAGATTGACATTGAAAGGCCCCGTATTTCGTTGAAACCCTTTGTAAGGGTTGAAACGAAATACGGGGCCTTGAAATGTCAATCTGGAGAGGAAATACAGAACTTAAACTGATCCTGTACTTATTTTTAAAGGCAGATGTCAAGTATTAAAGGAGAAAAAGACATTTTATTAACCTGTTTCGTCTCGCAAGACGTCCCGACGCCGCCATGACACCTTGCTCGACCTCACTTCCGGTATTAGCGCATGCGTGATTCGGTTTGCAAAAATATAGTCCCCCCCCCTCTATCGCCTATTATATCATCATTATTTGTAGAAATTAGGCCTAGCCTAATACGCTATTAAAAACCATTAACTTTTTGAAAAGAAAGACAATCAAACGATAATTCATTTAAGAAAAAAAGAAATTGCTGGTTCACACCGTCCCCTTTTCCACCCACCAGTGGAGATTTCGGCGCCACCGTTTCTCTATGGGAATTTCTAGCGCTTCATTTTTTCGCCGAACGATCAAGTTAACAACCCTCAACCAAATATTCTAGGGGTTTTTAGCGTAATTTATGTAGCGTACATCCAAATATAGGATCTTTTCTCTTGCGTGCGCTATGTTTTTTTCAATATAACTCCGTTTTAAACCCAAAAACAGCCATATTATTTTGCGGGGAATGTGAAGAAACCTCTGGCGGCCTGCCACTGTCAAGCGCAAGCCGGGCGGCCACATTTTTATCGTCTCAATTTTTCGCCGATCCATAATGCTTGAAAGACTCAACCAAATTTTCTGGGGGGCTAGGGCCTAAATCAGCTATTGTACGTGTAAATATAGGATGTTTTGTAGTACTAAGGGTATGTTTCCATTAAAAATAATGTATTTTAACACCCAAATGAAGCCAATGAAAAAAAAGTATCATGACGACGAATTCGTAATGAAAACGTTGCGCATCGTCCGGGGTTCGAACCCGGGCCGCGGCGGTGGAAGGCGAGAACGCTAACCACTCGGCCATCTCGGCCAAGCTAGCTTTGGAGGACTCTGTTGGGGACTTTGAACTGCTGACCTTAGGTATCCTTACGCGCAACCGGAAGTGAAGTTTTTGCGAAATACGGAGGTTTGAGGAAATACGGGGGCTGGTTATTCAGCTTTTGCGAAATACGAGGCTCAGTGCTGAAGCCTACCCGACTTGATATTTACTCAAACCATTTAAAAATAAAGTCACATTATTTAGGAACTCTTCCATATTTCTGGCATAGTTTTAGAAATGTGTTAACTTATAAAAATGGAGAAATCTCAGCTGACATTTGGTCTTCTAAAACGCTCAAGTCAGCTAACTATGAATATGCATGTCCTACATACCTATTATTGGAGGTATATTAGTAGTATAGTATGTATCGGAACGGGACTATAGTTAAGTACTGTTTATTACTCAATCGACATGCAGCCAATCAGAGGCCTCCATTTGGTCACGTGACCGGAAGTGACCTACTTAGGGGATTAGTGGTGACGTCACGTGACCTAGTTAGCCAATCAGAGGCCTCCATTTGGTCACGTGACCGGAAGTGACCTACTTAGGGGATTAGCGGTGCATTCTGGGTAACCCTGCAGCCAATCAGAGGCCTCCATTGGGTGACCGGAAGTGACCTACTTAGGGGATGGTGCATTCTGGGTAACCTACTGACCTACTTAGGGGACCGGAAGTGACGTCATATGACCTAATTTAGGATCACGTGATCGGAAGTGACCTGATGAGTCACGTGACCGGAAGTGACGTCACACGACTTAATGGCCAACCGGAAGCGACCTGATTGATCACGTGACCGGAAGAAGAAGAAGTTTTTTTTTTGTTTAGGATCCCGTGACTGGAAGCGACGTCGTCACATGAGTGACGCTTTAAGAGACTGCGCGACTTACTAGTAAAAGAAGCCGTATGATAATAAAAACACAACAATATTTTCTTTTAATTTTTTTTAATTTATTTTTTTTTCAATCTTGATAAACACTCTATTTTTGAAAAGATGCACACGCTTATTTTTTTTTTTTTTTTTTTTTCATATCTCTAAAGGACTCGTTGTCACACCGTCAGAATGCACGCGACGCTTATAATACAAGTAGCGCACGCCGTCTTTCTCTATGGTGTAGGTGACCATTTTGTTTCGCACCACTTTGAAATTTCTATTTACAGCAATGAGAGTTTTTCGTTGGCGAAGAACATCCAAGAAGGCGTCTGGTTCCTGGGGGTTTTGTTTCTTCTGTACGCCTTTTGCACTCCATTTTTTGGATTTTCTTTCACCGGTGTCGCTGACTCGATCGTAGCAAATGTAAGTCTTAGGGTTGAGACTTAGGATCCCGTCACCTTCCCACTCCGCTTTCATGAGCCCCGAAGTTCTCAGATCGTGAAGGTACCGTCTCTCACAACATCCGCCGGGCGGCGCACACCATTCTCGCACTCTTTCCGTTTTTGTCTTCACGAAAAGCTCTAAGTGCTCGTCGCACACCGCTGTCGGAAGCCACTTTCGTTTCTCTCTGAAGTACGTCTCTCTCAGGCGAGGTTTCACTAGGTCATCCAACGTGGCACCGCTGAGAGCCATGTAAAGACTGTCGGTGTCCATTTGACAAAGGGCATAATCGCGCCGATCGACGAATCTATCCAAGAAGTCGTATGTGAACTCTAACATTTTCAACTTCGCGTACTGGTATACCATGAACCCTATCTGAATAGGGAGGTTGTTCTTGACCGTCTTCGGTTGTAGTTCGACTTCAAACAGATCGGAAGTCAACTCGGACGCCTTTTTGAAGCGCCACGAATTGGCCAATAGTTCGAACTTCCGACTGTCAGTGTATCTCACCGCCGTGTGTTTTTCTTTGTTGCAGATTGTTTTACCGTACGTAGCGTTTCCCATTAACTTGTAACAGTCTGACAGAATTTTCTCGTTCTCGTTCACGTCGCCACGTCTTCGCGCCGCCGTCACTTCGTCCGCGAAACCGGCAAAGGAGCGTTTAGGTAGGTATTCTACCACCAGCTGCACTTTGGTGACTATCAAACCGTGCTCTAAATACCACTTGAGAAGCGGCGTTCCCAAGAGAATATTTTTTCCGTGGTAACTCCCTATCAGACATCTCTGAGGCGTGCTCAACAGCTTTTCTTCCTGCGCAAAGTCTGACATGTGAGGGCCTATGTCCGATTTTGAAACGGTCGCGTTCTTGAAAACGGGGGTCATTTCTTCGAAGTACTCTCGTGGGTGAGGCGGCGTAGTGATGTCCACTTGAACTAAACCGAACATTTTCTCCTCTTTCACAGCGGAAAGGATGTCGCTCTCGCTCATCGCGTTTCGAGACACTTTCAAAGCGTCAACCTTCCAGCGTTGTTGGGAGGCCTTGACCCGCTCATCTCGACGCTTCATCTCTCGCCATTCGCACTCCCACACGACGACCAGCTTGTAACCTAACGCTTTCAAGTAAGCGCTTACTCTGGTCGTTCTGTCGCGTCTCTCCTCTCTCAGTGAAGCGCACTGATATCGGTGCGACGGTATGCACTCGTGAGCGTGGAACCAACACCCGTGAAACTGGAAAACCGTATTAGAGGCCGCGTGAAATCCGTCCACGCGAATTCTCCGACAGCCTACCGCCATCTCGCCGCCGTTCAGAGCGTGGCGCAGTTTCACGTCGCGGTCGTGCTCTACGAAGCGTAACCACTCCAAAGCGCTGTGAGAGTTTCTTTGCCTGATTTCGGGCTTGAACTCGGTCTCGGGCCGTCTCACCGCGTAATAGCCCGTGCAGTGCGCTTCGCTCATGCAGCGCAAGTACAGAGAGTTAGCGTCTAGTCCTAGGATGTGTTGGCACGGTCTCGCTTCTTCGCCGTACTTGTGCTCCCTTATCCGCGTGGTGCCCTTCTCGTGAAATCTATGGAAGATGATGGAAGGACCGCCGACTAGATTCTCTTTGATCAGAGCGTGGAGGACGGCGTCGAACTGGGGAAACGTTGTGAACGCGTCTTCTAGGTTTTGGAAGAGGAAGCGTAAAGTCAAACCG
The DNA here is from genome assembly GCA_947462335.1 of Harmothoe impar. Classification (NCBI taxonomy): domain Eukaryota; kingdom Metazoa; phylum Annelida; class Polychaeta; order Phyllodocida; family Polynoidae; genus Harmothoe; species Harmothoe impar. Next base: position 12,178,632 of record OX381718.1, on the reverse strand, counting down.
GCGAGAGAAACTCCGTCTTTCAACATGTCGATGCCGCGATCTTGGAAAAATTTAGCGTGATTTTTCAGAGCTTCTATGAAAGGTTTCACGTCTTTGTTGTTGTAGTGGATCAAGTAGTCTTCCATAGTTTGCATCTTCTCGTCGGACCAAACTTTCTGACATGCGGCGTAGTCGGATTCGGACATTTTGACGCCCGTCAGCTCGCTGTCGAAAGCCGATCTCGGCGGCAGCGTTCTGTTTGCCAGTTTCCTGGTAGACGTCATCCATTCGTAAGGAAAGTGACCTTTCTCTTCGTTCCTGGTGAAAGCTCGCAAATAGGTCGCGTAGTTGTAACCGGGTGCCAAATAGTTGACTACGTCCAAGAAAACCGTGTGCTGTGTGTAAACCGCCAAGTATTGATTGCTTCTCTTTATGACGCTGAATTCTTGGTTTCTTCGGTCTCCGGAGGCGAAGAACGAGTGAAGGCGTATTTTGATCAGGTTCAAGTCGTAACGCCCCGAGTTGAAGCCCACCACTGGAGCTTGACGGATGTATCTCAGAAGACGCTTCTTCAGTTGAACTAACGGGTGTCTGGTCTGAGCCGCAGCGAAGCCGCCTGGAGAAGGGGTGGTGAACGTCGCCTCCTCCAGCAGGAGAGCTTCACCTATCGCCGCATCTAACTTCGCTAACGTCGGTCGGTAAAGTTCTAGCACAGCTTCCCCGATCGCTTTGGCGTTCTCGTTTATGTGATTTAAAACTCGGTCCAACAAGGGGTCGGAATCTGCGTCGGACGCTCTGACGAAGCAGACGGGCCCCTCCCACCCCGGAAAGTCGGATGCGACGCTAGCCGACAAAGGGACGTGATCCCACAGCAGGGACACGTGCTCCGTCGACGGTTCTTTGCACGGTCTGAAGAAAGCCTCGAAATCGAAGGCGATCTTGTAAGGGTAGATTCCGGAATGTCCGTCGGGGGGAAAAATGGAGAAGTCTGCTAGCGCTTCGAAAATCGTTCTCGAATTTTGGTAGATGCCACCTACGTAGCGCAACTTGACTTGTCGGCAAGAGGAAAGCTGGTTCCTGTGTCTCTTCAGCAAGAACTCGGTGGTGAACGCCGCCTTACACTTGCAACATTCGTATATGCCCGCGTACGCGTTGAAGTCCGTGACGAGAGAGACGTGCAAACCGCCTTTCGCCGTCAGGTGTAGGTTGACTTTACCTCGGGCGGCCACAGTTCTGGAAGGCGGTCTGATCAGAGTAACGCGTCTTCTCAACTTCCGCCCCGGCACTTGACGCGACGCGGTGTAAACCGCTATTTGTACGTCAAACAAGTTCTCTAACGCGGGTAAGTCGCGGATGTTCAGACCCGGAAAGGATTCAGGTGTGGCAGCGGGACAGAACTGACGTAACAAATCTGAAGCGCGCTTGCTGGTGTTGTATAAGTGAAAGGAAATGCAGCGGAAGATGCAGAGGTTGTCCTTGTTGGGAAAATCTAACACGCCGCTTCTCTTTCCAACTCGACCGGCCTGAGTGATCCTACCGCCTATGGGGAATTCCCCCGGTCCCATGTAAACGCAGATGTTCAAATTGGTAGGAAAAAGAACGTGCCACTTGGTGTCAGCGTCGCAAAGTTTCCGTACCTCCTCGCAAGCGACGGTGTTTTGCATCTTTGAGAGGAGCTCTTCCAAAGTTTCTGAATTAGTTACAGTAGGGAGCGGTTGTATGAGAGTTGCGTTGTTCTGGGAGGCGTGGAAGTAGCGCAGTTTGCTCTTGTCTTCTCTGTGTTGTAACAGTAAGCCTACCGAGAAACCCACTTTGTATCTGAATCTTTGTGTCAAGTGAATGCGACGCATAGTATCTACAGCGTCACTCAACTCGCCGGTTGGTAGCCTGAAGTTTGTTACACTCACGCGAGTCCCGTGCATCCTGACGCCCGTTTGTATCGCAGGCCAATTCGCCGTGAACGTTTCCTCCCCGTTCGGTACAGCACATATGCGCGGAGGGACGGTCACCCCGTCCAGAGATTCGCGTCGACAAGCGCTCTTTCGGCAATCCCCTTCGCCGCATAGAGGGCAAAACTTAGCTACTACTCTACAATTTTCTACGTGTCTCTCGTGGTTGTACGCTCTTTTAAACATTTTGAAACACTTTTCGCATACGTACTGTGTCATGTTTTTTTTTCACTCGGTTACCAACTACTTAGCCGTCTAACTATCTATCTATCTATCTAGCCATCTATCAATCTGTCGTCTATGTAACTATCTTTCTGTCTGCTGTCTGTGTATCTGTCTGTCTGTCTGTCTGTCTGTCTGTCTCATACAGCGTACGTCAAACGCTGTGTGTGTGTGCGCGCGTGAGCGTTGAGCGTCTCTCATTCCGAATCTATGCCGAGATATTTCAGAATGATCTCTGTTTTGTCATCCAACTCTTTGAGCGCTCTGGCGGACAGCGTCACCCCCTGCTGTGTGGGTTTTTTGTCAGGACCTTCGTACTTGCGCACGTGGACGAGGTTCTTACCGCTGTAGTAGCTCACAGCTGCGTACACTTCGCCCGCCTCATCCAGCACTGCGAACCAGGGGGTGTGATTAGGTTTTCCTTGCGCGGCCGCTGTGTCGCGTATGCGCACCACTGCGCGGATATCGGCGATGCGTGCTATGAGCTCGCGCAGCGCGTCGGCCGTGAAGTGCACTCGCTTGCTTCTGGTCAGAGACGCCTCTTTCACCTGGCCGTCTTTTGTGTAGCGCGGCCTCCTAGACAGTCTAGCCACGTCCTCCCAGATCTCCAGCGTCAAAGCTCCGTCTAAGCAGAACTCTAACCCGAGTGTTTTCTCTGCTTCTTCTCGTCCATCTCCTTCTTTTTCTTGTATTTTTCTCTTCTTAGTGGGCCTTGTTGTTCTGGAACTCACCTTAGAACGTTTCACACCCGCAGGATGAGTAACACCATCAGCGTGAGCTGAATCAGCAGCAGAACCGATAGCAGGAGCAGCGTCAGCGCTGGTGGTATCGGAGGTCTCGTTGTTGGAACAGCGCAGCCACACGCCGTCCGTGCTGTGTGTAGCGGTAGAAGATGAAGCGCCGCCGCCGCCCTCGTAAGGTGGCGGTGAGGGCAGTCGCCACGGACCGGACGGGGGGGCGCTAGCAGTGGAGGAAGTGAGGTCGAAAGGTCGAAGAGGGAAGCCGAAAAACGTACCGCTCACCCCTTGCCCTTCGGGTTCTTCGTACGCCTCGTCGTCAGCGTCGTTCTCTGTCTCACCCTGTTGCTGCTCCTCCTCCTCCTCTTCTTCTCGGTTCAGGGGCTGAGTGTCCGAATAGCTGTAACTCTCAGCGCGAGCGGCGTCGAGGGCGTCCGTCGATGTAGTGGTGGAGGAGAGGGGCTGTGCAACGTGCGGCAGGTCATCAAAGTCATCAACAGTAGTGGGGAGGTAAAAACCCGGTTGCCAGTACTGCGCTGTGCCAGGAGCGTTGTCGTCAGTAGTAGTAGCAGTAGCAGCAGGTGCAGCAGAAGCAGCCGCAGCAGGCGCAGCCGCAGCAGCCGCAACAGTAGCAGGCGCAGCAGCAGCCTCAGCAGGCGCAGCCGTAGCAAGCGCAGCAGTAGCAGGCGCAGCAGCAGCAGCAGCAGCAGCAGCAGCGGCAGGCGGGACGGCGGTAGCAGCGGCAGCGCGCTTAGCAGCAACGTGTACCGTCGCGAGTGTAACAACGTCGCTAGCACGACGACTGGTACCAGTAGTACTACTAGTACTACTACCACTACTACTACTACTGCTACTACTAGTGCTACTGCTACTACTACTACTACTACTACTGCCGCGAGCGCTCGCTACAGCAGGAGGGTGATAAGACCAACCGGCTGCGGCGGTAGTCTCATGTTCAGTAGCAAGAGCAGGCACTGACGCTAAACGAACGCTGTTCCGCGTAGTCTTCTTGTTCTTGAACGCCGCTAGCTGTTGTCTTTTGCTCATGGTGGTGACTGTAGAGAGCAGCAAAAAAGAATGAGTGAGTGAATGGAGGTTTCCAAGCCCCTTATATACGCCTTCTCGCTTCTAGAGCTAAGCTACTTACCGACCCTGTTCAGCTGCCGCCGGCTGGCCGGCGGCCATTCACAAAGAGAAACAAAAAGACATAAGGCATGACGTTTTCAGCTGGATCCCTTTCCCCCCCCCTCTTTTGAGAGATCGACTGTGATGATGAGCTAAGCCGCTTACCACCCTGTTCAGCAATTCAACGCGCATTAGCTGTATAAAGGGTTAAGCGGTTGCTGCCTGCCGTCGACTGACCGGCGGCGGCCATTCACAAAGACATAAGGTATGACGTTTTCAGCTGGATCCCTTTTTGAGGGATCCACTGTGGTGAGCTAAGCCGCTTACCACCCTGTTCAGCCATTCAGCGCGCGTTAGCTGTATAAAGGATTAACGGTAACGGTGATGAGCTTACAGTGTGTATACAAAAAAAAACTACAGGAGGCGTGTGGCGTGAAGCAGGACCCCCCTAAGACGAACGTGTCTGTCTGTGAGTAGAGGCGTGTGCATGTGGTGAGCGACTTAAGTGTAAGACAAAAATCGCCACCTCCTGCCGTGGTGAGTAGACCGGGCCGGCCAGGCGGGCGGGCGGCCGGCTAGTTCAATAGGGAGGGGTGACAGCTGCCTAAGGCTGTGCATGAAAAAAAATCCGATTTTCACCTGACCTCTGACGTTTGTTACAATGAATGTCAGAGGGAGGGAGACGTCCTCGGGTAGGGGGTAGGAGGTATTAAGGCTATGAGTGAGGAAAAAACACCGTTTTCAGCTGGTCTCCACGGATAGCGATGCCACACCCCCTCGTCATCTAAGCTCTTAAGGAGCGGAGCGGCTGAAAAAGCGTCATGCGGACAGGGCGCTAGACAGCTGGAGCGCTGTTGGAAATGGGATTAAACTCCCTCTGTATAAAAAGCTCTCATTTCTGTTGGAAAAAAAACATATCGCCTCTGACCCCAGTAACGGCTACTACCACCACCACCGCCACCACCACCACCGCCGCCACCGCCGCCGCCGCCGCCGCCACCGCCGCTGCCGCCGCCGCCAAGACGAGACGAGATGGCTCAAGCTATTCCACTTTCAAGCTCGCCTTCACCGCCCGGTGCGCCTGAAAAAAAGTTAATGCGGCTTGACGACGTGAGACGCGGCGCGAGGCAGCAGACCGATGATGGGGAGACCCGACAGGTAGGACAGCGGCGGTTAGCCTATAGCGACGCCTTGCTTCGTCAACTAGGTAAAGAGTTGAGCGGCTGTTGGAGAGAGTTGGGCAGTAGCTTAAAAGTCAGCGCCGCCCGTATGGATGCTCTAGTAGAGCGCAGTGTCAAGACACCGGAGGAGCTGTGTACGGCGATGTTCCGAGTGTGGTGGGGTGAAACCCCGCATCGTCATAGATGGGGCGAGCTCGGTCGCGTCTTCACCCGCATTAGACGCATGGAACTGTTGGCTCAGTGGATGGCCCTTCTCCACAGACAGGGGTTGGATTTCGAAAACCCCGACTCGCGCGCGATGCATAAGCACTTGGGCACCCTCGGCAGACGTCTGGGTAGCAGGTGGAAAGAGGTGGGGGACCATTTAAAATTGTCGCCTGAGAGGTTAGATAAGATCGCTGAAGAATGCGAATACGGAGGAAGTCCCGCTGAGTGGGCCTTCCGAGTGTTGAAAATGTGGCAAGATGAAGCTGACGGCGCCGGCGGTACGCCTTTTGAACTCCTTCGAGTGTTGACTGAGGACATGGGAAAGTTTGGCCTCGGCATCGCGATATTACTTGACTTTATCAAGCAAGAAACAACGAGAACGACGGACATGTGAATTGTTGTGTTTTATTTTCATACGTCTTCTTTATTAGTAAGTAAAAAAAAAAAAAAAAAAAAAAAATATATATATATATCATAACAATTAAGACGCGCGATCTCTTAAAGTGTCACTTCCTCCAGTCACAGCTGATCACCTCATCGCAGCACGTGATAAACAAAAAAAAAACACGAAGAGACACGCTTCTTCCTCTCGAGAGGAAGAAGCGTGTCTCTCGATTGAAAATCTTTTTCTTTCTTAAAAGAGACAAACGCGCCCCTTAGAGTGCCCCCCCCCCCTAGAGTGCCCCCCTCCCCCCCCTCCCCCCCTCCCCCACTCGCCCCATGCATCCTAAAAGCGCCCCCCTCCCCATGCATGTTAAAAGAGTGCCCCCCTCCCCCCCTCCCCTCCCCTCCTTCCCCTCCTTCCCCCTTATACACTCTAAAGAACGCTTCTAACTAGTTCAATAAGTCACTTCCAGTCGCTCGTAAAACAATAAAAAATGAAAAAAAAACTTATATCGTGGTGTTTTTTATTAGTTTACCAAAAAAAAATAAGAGACTCGCCTCCTCCTCCAAAAAAAAAAGATATCACATTTTAAAGCCCGTGACCCCTTAAAGACGCTCATCTCTTCATTAAGTCGCGTGACGTCACTTCTTCTTCTTCTTCTTCTTCTTCTTCTTCTTCTTCTTCCGGTCACGTGATCAATCAGGTCACTTCCGGTCACGTGATCCTCAATGAGGTCACTTCTGGTTGGCCATTAGGTCATGTGACGTCACTTCCGGTCCCCTAAGTAGGTCAGTAGGTTACCCAGAATGCACCATCCCCTAAGTAGGTCATTTCCGGTCACCCAATGGAGGCCTCTGATTGGCTGCAGGGTTACCCAGAATGCACCGCTAATCCCCTAAGTAGGTCACTTCCGGTCACGTGACCCAATGGCGGCCTCTGATTGGCTAACTAGGTCACGTGACGTCACCACTAATCCCCTAAGTAGGTCACTTCCGGTCACGTGACCAAATGGAGGCCTCTGATTGGCTGCATGTCGATTGAGTAATAAACAGTACTTAACTATAGTCCCGTTCCGATACATACTATACTACTTATATTCAATATGTTGCCATAAATTGATAGTCAGATGTGGAATGTCTACTAAGGAGACCGTAGATTCAGAGGAGACACTGTGGATTTAAATCATAAATATGTCAAACTACACATATATAAAGTATCTCTGGGACCTGCCACATAGAGCTTGTATGCAAACTTAGTTTCTCTAACTACCACAGGGGGTCAGTAGTGTGATGCTGAAGGCTTCTTTTGGTTCACTGTGCCTTATGACACAGCAGTTATGCATCGTTTTCCCTCCAGACAGCATGGCGGTCTTCACCTTCTGTTCCATGTGGCCTTAGGCTTAGGGAAATAGTCCATTCTGCTAACTCAAACTCCTCTTTTTTAATCAACATTATAGACAATCATATATCCCAGAATCCATTACCCCTTGTAATAAAGTGAAATATCCTAACCCAGTAAACAAAAATACGTTATTTGAGGTGCAGAAAACATTTGAAAAAACGGATATATAACGTTATATAATGTAAATTTGTTGACTCCAATTAACAAATGTTAACTTTATAGCATAACATGCAAATGTGCTACGATATTTAAACGTTATTTTCCTTTTTTTTTCGTTTTTCTTCCTTGGTGATTTGGTGAGTTGAATATCCAATAGCAACTGCATTTATCTCGGAAATATACCTGGATATATTCAGCCACATTTGTATGTATTTAATGATTAAAACGGACGGAAATTGTTGATGATTTTGTGAATATAATACATTTTGTATCTCTATATCAAGGTACATAGATTATGAGATTATGCCCCAATTCACGAAATTGTTTCCATGTGTTGTGCTAAGGATATACCACCACTGCTGGGGCCAGTGAGAGCCCTCATTATGTGTGTGAGTAGTGGGGCCACTGTAGGCCGTGTGGTGGACGTCCCTACTTAAAGATGGTATATCAGCTAATAGACTTCCCAAACCTTTTCTTCAAAATGGATATACTTTTAATGTCCAGGGTTTTGTCATTATTTTAGCTGATATGCAGTACTCAATGTTAAATATGTTTGTCTATAAATGCATAATTCGAGATAGAAAGCAATGTTGCTTAATCAACTCACCCAGCCAACACACCCTAGTGGGCCCTAGATGGGTCACAGATGGGCTGCCTTATGGGGCCCATATGGGCTGCCCATCTGGGGCCCGCTTCGTTTTGACCGGGGTATCAGGTGGGGCCCAGAAGGGCTTGCCCAGGTTTGAAGTGGGCTGGCCCTGTTCAGATCTAAGTGGGACCCAGGTGGGCTCCTTTATTTGGGGAACGCGTAATTGGGGGTGGTGGGTGGGGGCTGGGGGCACGGACACATTTTCTTTACCTATAAGCTTAGTTGTTATGTAGTTGATGACCATACATGTTAAGAGTAGTTACCAACAAGTATTCAAGTGGGTCAATTAATTTATCTGCATTTAGTGTCATCTCTTCCCTTTATTTAAGGAGGAGAAGCAAAATGCACCCTTTGATTAAGTACAACTCTGATCACATCGGTTGACACAGTCAGAGTTCCTGTGAGTCTGATAGTGATACCTGAGGGAGCCCTTGGATTATGTACTATGATCATATCCTGGGGAAAGGTGTCAGTAACGGAATGCTCCTCGTTTCTCTATTCATATACAAACTTGTGTAGACAATTTCGTATAATATGAATGTAATGTGAAAACTGTATCATTTCAATGGTTTTAAAAGAATTGTGAATTTATGGCTCATTTTAATGAAGACAAGAAAATGTCTATAGGATTTCAAATCCCATGTACTCTCAATGATGACATCTAGTGGTAAGCTCAGGAACAATACTTGCCCACTTAGCCCAGGCCTAGCCCAGGTGAACCCCACTCTTTTGGGGAAAGGTCTTTGAAACTTAATCATGAAAGTTGTGTTGGTAGAATTAACCCAGAAAGTGAAGTTGATGGGTTGGCCCACATGGGGCCCACCTGGCAGCCCACACCAAGCCCATGGAAAACCCATGCAGACCTCAGCCCACTTAGCCCAGCTCTAGCCCAGGTGACACCCAGGTAGACAACATAGCATGAGAAAAATAATTTGAACTTGCATTTTCTAGAAAAAAAGGTACAAGTGAGGATAAATTAAAATATCTGCAATGCAATATATCCATTAAAAACTAAGTTCAGTACATGGGCTCAGCCCACCTGGGCCCTATCTGGCTTCCCATGCTGAGCCCATGGGACACCCGGGGATACCTTTGCCAAGTTTGCCCATTTCCAACCCAGATAAAACCCACTTTTACAAAAACGCATATAATGTCAATTTAAAATGTGAATTAATTGAATATTTTCAGAAAAGAGTATGAATTGAAGGATTTGCAGTGCAAACATAACATGTTGATATTCTGGGCTGAGCCCAGATGGGCCCCATCTGGAAGCCCAGACAATTACCAGTTAATACCCAGATATGGGCTAGCCCATGGTGCCCAGGGACACGCTCATATGGGGCCCATTTGGGTGTGTTGGCTGGGCCTCCTATGTGAGCATACCGGGAACTAAGCTAATAGGGAAAGCACTGAGCCATGCAGTATAAACACATAGGGAGTTTTAGTGTTGACCTACAGTAAAGATTATGGCACTGCTTGTGCTAATTTCATATGTTTATATACTGGCAATCACCTTATAAGTTGAGGAATATGTGTAGAAGTTTATATACAATAGTGATATAGCATTAGTGAAAAGTCACCCAAATTTAGCTGATATGCCATCTTTAACTTTTTGCTTTGTACAAGACTAGCGCTCTTCTGAAGCCCAGTGCTTAAATGCAGTGATGCGGTGTGTGAATAACCTGTGGGTGCAATCCAATGATTCATAACTATTGCTCTCAAAGCTAATGTTCTCAGCTGTATTTGCTGTAATTAATGTGTTTTTTGACTGGTATGCAACACAATCTGTTTGGGGGTATTGATTTTTTCCTTTGGTAGCTATACTATATTTCACCATCAAACAGAGCTGCTGGCCTCTCTGACTGGACAAAATGCATTTACCACCATAAACCATCCCTGCATCCAATTTGCATCAAGCTACTGTCATCATTGGCAAACCCACAGTGTTATTCCTGTTTAATTCTCATCCAAAGATCTAGAAAAATATTGTAGGATAGAAACCAATCTGGTATATCACAATATGCAAAGGAGGACCATGAAATAATTGTTTACATTTTCGATGTAGAATCTACATCAGGTGAATAGGCTTAGTACTGCCCCATAGAATATCTGTGGTACCATCGAACATGTTTTCCTGCATCAGCTACATTTTAGCAGCCACCACACTGGCTTTGTGTCTAAATTGCATTTTGGCTGTGGAAACTTCCACAAGAGGTAAGCTTATTAAACTTGTACACTTTTTATTAATTACTTCACAGCCTACTTACAGTTGTATTAATCTAATGTTATCCTAAAACAGAATATTAACATCTCCATCTAAAAGGAAACTCTTGACAGATACTCTCAAATCAATATTGCTTTGGAATGAAATTTAAAAAAGACTGTTTTTGTTGGGAGTAATATACACATTCAAAAGGTAATCTATTGAGAAGTTCTGAAAAGATCAATCAGAAGATCATTATACAAAGTACTTGAATTGCATTATATGACTTTCATGAGTGTTTTGTCCTATTAGGTGCTTATTGGAGCTCACAGAAAAGGAGGAACACCATTATCACAGCATCACGGATGCTGCACTTTAAAGGCCTGGTTTTGATGGGAAAGTATTTTTCTACATATCTACTTACAAAATAATATTGTTCATTAAAGGCTTTTTTTCTAGAAGATTTTCTACAAAAAGTGATATATATACATATATATATAGACAAATGCCAACGCCCATTGATACCGTCTCTGCTGTATTTCACGAGTGGGGGCTGTTTCATTATCCCACGAAGCCGAAGGCTGAGTGGTATGCGCCCCAGCTCCCACAAGTGAAATACAGCAGAGCGGTATCAATGTAGTTGGCATTTGTGTTTATTTTTTATTTGAAGCCATTTAATGAAGGGAAAACAGCTTTTCTTTAGGCCATTGAATACGGCCACCTTGTATTCAATGGGGGGCATTGAATACGGCCCTTCAGTGCTAAAGCATAGGAAATCTTGTATTCTAAATATATAAAGTGAGATATTTACATAATCTTACATTTATCAAAATTGATTATAGTTTACAACATGATGGGACTATTTTCTGGATTCAAATTATTTGTATGAATAGATAGAGTAGAAGTTTAAGTACTGAATGAAATATACATCATAATGTATTTCTAGGAGATGGTATCAATGATTTGGAAAACTCCTTAAATGACTTGGACTATGCACGAATAATATGCAGTGCCTTGCAACGCTTATCAACTCTGCAAGAACTTAAATCATTTCTGGGGTCCGGCGTCTACAGAAACATAGCTTTGGATTGCAAATTAGAACAAACAAAAGAGGTATGTGAATAACTATGATTAAAATAGGAAAAAACATAATTCCCCTACCCAATTTTGGATCTGATAATTTGTGGACCAATGTTGAGTGGGAGACCCAAAAGATTACACACTTTTTATAGAAAATGAGCGTGCACCTAGTATGGCTTGAAGCTGTTGAGCACAATAAATTTGAACCATGAATCAGGGGTTCAGAGAAAAATCTTAACCACCTGCATTGAGATACGCTATAGCTATACACTTTTATTTTTGGTTGGTATCTCTGGTTTATCTCATTAAAATTTGGCAATGCTGTGAACTGAGACCTTAGTGATTAAGCAGATTCTGGAATCTATCTGTAACTCATTTTATTAGACCTAACTCTGAAAACAGAATCTCAAGTGGAACTTGTGCCATTCTAAAGTCATTACTTGTGATCCCTACAAGAATTTCAAAATGTTTTCTAGACATTTTCTTGAACAGGTGAAACTTGAGAAATTCACATTATCATACTACTTGTTGAATTTCTTGTTGTTTGCATGAATAAAACTTCACATCACTATTGAACATGTCGCAAGGAATGTTTACTATTTTTGAGGATCTTCTGTGTATATACATCTTGTGCTTTTCCTGAGAAGTACACAAGATACAAACTTGTGTCATTCTTGAGTTCTGTTTGGAGGGTAACCTTGGTTATATGATTAAAGGTACCCCATTGGTCTTCCAGATACTCAAAACACTGAACCACATCAAATACAATGCATCTCAACTAGAACTTCCCCGGGTCAACATCATCATGTTTGATGAACTGGCTGAATTATCACAGCACGAATTACGTGAATCGGCAACTTTAGTTCAGTTTGTAGTTACCATCACAATAGGAGCCTTGCCAAAACACAACACTAGGGTATGTATGGCATGTTCTTTTATATCAGTACAACCAAACATTGTTCCTTTCAGTAATTAAAACAGAAATTCTCTGACACTTTTCCTGTTCTCTCTATTCGCGTACTTAAAGTGACAAAGCTAGTTTGAATGTGTTATATATTTATAACCATTTGCAAACTATTGCTTTCAGTGTGAACAGAGAATTGACAGCTTGATATTGTTTTATCTACAGTGTATGCATTGCTGTGTACCCAGCATAGTTACAGTCCATACACCAATGATCAGGTCATCAGTAGAAGTAGGATCTCTGTCAGACTCATGTACCTATCAACTCCAACACAGTTTTTCTCTTGATCCAATGGATGCTTTAAAGGGAGTTCACATCACAATCGCATTTGAATCAGTGAGTATTTTGTACAATTATTATCCAATAGGGGGCGAAAGCCTACCCGTTTACATTCAGTTGTGCGGGTGACGAAAACCCTCGAATCAGGACAGGAAGCCATGGCCCAGTACGCTTTAAGTATGGGGGCTTGGAAAAACATCCAAATTTCTCCTTCCATGTAAATTTCTTATGTAAACCATGATATGGACGGGGAGGATACATGTCTGACACACAAATATGTGAAAGGATTTCCAGTAGAAATCCATATTCGCTGAGAAATAATATTTTTCCCAAAAACTCCCATTGCGTGACATCGCTTCCTGTCCTGATTCGGGGTTATTTCAACACCCGTTTTTTGCGTGGTATCGGGTTACTCACACACCCTATTGGAATTATCAAAGGCGTCCAATATAAGTAAACTCTTTCCATTTGAATCTACAACATCATGGGTGTGCACACAAAGATGGCAATTTTCCTTTAATAATTTTTAGAAAAATCTTTATATCTATGAAAGTGAAAGTATGAGATACTGGTTACAGACTGCACTCTTTTCTTCCTTTTTTATGATAATCCTGATATGAACGGAAATAAAAATGTTAATATGAAATGAGATTTCTAACACTTCAGTACTTCCCATTTGTTGAATGGTACAAAGAAAATGGAGTGACCCATATCAAAGGATTTTGCAATGAGATTCTTCAATATTTGGCAGAGCGTTTCAGCTTCAAGTAGGTATACCTTCAATCATCATATACAATGCCTTGGACAACAATCTATGAATGAATGAAAGAGGTATATGTAGTATACTGATAGCTACTCACAGAATGTGGTTTTGGTTTAGGCTTGGACCCATGATAGGATAGAACAGGGTTTGGTTAACCTCACTGTTTAGAGTGCTAAGTGATAAATAGACAGAGGTCCATAATGATCTGTCTAAATGACAGGTTTCTCTATGAGTGACACCTTGGATCATATCACATGAGGTAGAGCCAAGTGTGATATGATCTAAGGAACCATAAGTGGAGAACCAAAGAATTCAGACTGATAAGAGTGGATCTTTGTCTTTATGTCATGCAATTATTGATAAATTATGTCTAAAAACAACATTCAAAGATTAGTTTCATAGCTATTTTAGTAACGTCATCAAGGAGGAACACCCTATTGGGAATGAACTTCTCTGTTTGGAGAACGGCCATTCTAATGATTACGCAAATAACTCTGTGTCTCCGCATGAAATAATGTATCTTATGAACAGTAGATAAGAAGACAGTCAGTGGTATATATATATGTTCCTTTTTATCCTAGCTATACACTGGTACGTTCCTATGATGGAGGATGGGGGAGCAGAGATAAGACGGGTAGATGGAATGGTATGGTGGGAATGCTTGTAAGAAAGGCAAGTCCATTGCTATTACTATGTTAATTCTCACATAGAAGGTACAACTTGCCCAGCTAACAAAAAAAACATTATTTTACATCAAAATAACGTTTTAAAACTTTATATAACGTTATGCCATGGAAAGGAGCCTTAGAGAAACGCTATATAACGTTATAAAATGTTGTATAACGTTTTTTGTTACTGGTTGTGGGCTAGTCAGACTCAGCTGTAATTTTATACCAAACATACCTATATATGGTGCAGCTCATATGCAAGTTAGGCTTATATGCTATTATAGATCATGTTATATTGCAGTTTTGAAATTTAGCCTTCAGTAGGGGGGGGTGATAAATCTACTTTTCTTCGGGGACAGGCTCAAACTATGCATTTGGGTCCAAAAACACAGGAAATCACAAAAATATATTTTTTGGACCCCCGTGACCCCCCTGTACATAGGGTCCGAAGATCAACCAAATAGTGAGAAAACAGCCAAAATTCAGACTTTCAGATTCCTTCTAAAATCAAATCATGACTTCATGAAAATGGTCAGAAACCTTCATATGGGACCCAAAGAGACCATTTAAAGTCATATTGTTGTGATTATAGGGGTGTTTCCCCCTCTGGGGAGGTGGTTCATCCTCGATAAAATACTGATAAATCAGCTATTTTGAAGGCATTTGCTTCCTTACAATCACATCACTATACTGCCATGAAAGATCCTTAGGACACCTAATCAGGCAGATTATACCCTTCTGGAGGGTCCCCTCTCTCTGTTAACTCCCCTCTATGACCCCCCCCCCCCCTCCCAGCATGCACCAATAGACATCAGATAACTCTCCCCCCCCCCTCGCCTCTATATTACCCTATACTGAAATAATGTATTAACCTAAGACCTGTCTGATAGTTTGAACCTTTCTTGAGGGCTCCCTGTTCCTGTTAACCACCCCCTGTGACCCCCTTCACCCCATCCCCACCCTCATCCCAAACTAATAGCCATGAAATACCTCCCCCCCCCTCACCTCCATATTACGCAGTACAACCATCAGCCCAACCATCAGCCCAACCCTCCCTCCATGTGGCACAGTGCACAGCATTGCCTCTCATGGTATGTATCATACCTGGGAGTGGGACAGTGATGTGGTTAAAAGAGGCCCACCCCCCCCCCCCCCCCCCAAAAAAAAAAAAAAAAAAAAAAAAATAATGAGTGAGCTGGGTCCTTGAGATCACCCTGGTAGGTGTATCTACTACAGCTGGTGGAGGGATACTGTACTTCAAGTCAAATTTGGGTTCAATATTTGGTCTAGTATCAAGATGTTATGTATTTATCTGTCCTAAAAGTTTGATATTAGGTTCTACCAACTTACCCTTTACCCCATATAGGGGATGGCATAGGTTTACCAAGCACCATGCCTATGTTATATTTTCATATATCTGAATATTATAGCAGCACCCTCAGATGTTGCATGTATGCCCGTCTTTGACAAAATCTGATCTTTAGCATTGCAAATGAGGTATCAGGGTTACCTACCTCTCCCCATGATATATTGAAGGGTTTATTATTGGCTCCAATAGTATTTAGGGTTCAGAGTATTTATCTAACACCTCAGAGAATGGAATTAAATAATTATCTCTTGTCTTATGTCTAGGATACTAACCATGCAAGGTGTAGACTTATTTGGAGTCATTTGCAGCCCCCCCCCCCCCTCACCCCTCTACCATCCATCGTTCTATGCATTTAACCACTTGGTTAAGGAGGAGAGTCAGGGTTTTTATTTATTGTTGTATCAGGTTATTAGTGATGTTGATATTAGATCTCTGCTAAAACTACTATAGAATTACTATGTATAATAAGTGTAACAACATGGAGCAGTCATCTTGACTATGAATACACATGGGGTGAGGTACTAGGCATATAATGGAGGGGGGGAGGGTGGCTGTGATCATTGGTAGGGTAACTCAAGATGAATATAGAGACCTTTGAAAAGGGTATTATCTATCTGATCTAAACTCATTTTAATATGTTGACAGTTCAAATATATTGAAGCAAAGGCCCTCCAAAATTAGGGTTATATTCATGCAATCACAAGAATATAACCTGTAATAGTCTCATTGGGTCCCTTATTAGTTTCCTGTTGAGGTGGTAAAGCCATTCATGCATGTATGATAAATATATTATAAGAGGTCTGTTCAAAGATCCTGACATTCTGAGTACAGTGTAATGTAGAGGCGAGGGCGGGGGGGGGAGTTATCTGAAGGCTATTGGTGCATGCTATAGGGGGGGGGGGGTAAGGGTCATAGGAGGTAGTTAACAGAAACAGGGGGCCCTCCAGAATGGTTCATGATGATGTTTTATGGCAGTATAGGGACCTGTTTGTATAGGAGCAAATGCCTTCAAAAAAGCTGATTTATCGGTATTTTACCATGGGCGCACCCCCTACCCAGAGGGGGAAACACCCCTGTAATCACAACAATATGACTTTAAATGGTCTCTTTGGGTCCCAAATGAAGGTTTCTGACCATTTTCATGAAGGCATGGTGAGGTTTGAGTAGGAATCTGAAAGCCTGAACTTGGGCTGTTTTCTCACTATTTGGCCGATCTTCGGACCCTATGTACGAGGGGGTTACGGGGGTCTGAAAAAAATATTTTTGTGATTTCCAGTGTTTTGGATCCCAAATGCATAGTTTGAGCCTGTCCCTGAAACCGTACGACAAAATTAGCGATTTAACACCCCCCCCCCTACCTTCAGGTACCAACTAAATCTTGTACTAGCAACCATCTAAACAGATATCCTCATGCATCATAGTTCATTTATAGTGCAAACACTTTATGTAGGGATATTTTTACAATTTGTAATACTATTACATGAATTTCAGCAAGCTGACATGATCCTGACTGGGCTGACCATTAGTAAGTCTAGGTCTGAGGTAGTACAGTTCACGTACCCATTCTGGGTGGAACCATCGGCTGTTGTCATCCGTGTGTTTGACAAATATGACTCCTACTTCGATAAACCATTCCAATGGCAGGTAATCACATTTATCAAACATAATCATTTTGAATTATGACTGTTTCTTTGATACTACATTAATCAACAGTAAGTGATAGTTTCAATTTTATTTCATCAGCACCCTATATTGACACCTTTCAACCTCCTTTCAATTTACACAAGTACGAGTTTACTTTGGGGTAAAGAAATGTGTGCTCTGGTTGTGTTTATTAAATTTGATTTACAATAGCTTAATCATAGAACTGTGAACCATGACTTAAGTGCATATTTATCGATCAGTCTATTGATCTAAAAATCAATATGCAATTCAATTTTCTTACTTATCCATATCAATTTAATCAAACCTTTTGTATGTTATTATTCTGCAGGTCTGGATAGTCACATGTTCCTGTCTGATAGCAACAACAGTTACAGTTTGGCTGCTAAACCGATTACAGGGGTCAACAGTTAAGGGTTCCCAAGCACATAGACTTCCATACACGGTAACGGATATCTTCATGGTACTGCTTTCAACTGCTATTCTCAGAGGTAGGCCTAATAATGCTTGAGGGGATGAACTTTCCCCTCAAGAACCCTCTAGGCAATGCAGGTATTATGCAAATATTCTGCAAAAGAGATCCACTGAATAATTGTGTCTTTAAGAAAAGATGAGAATATGTAAGTCTGTACCTCTGACTGCAAAGGCTGCCAAGTCTATCACGTCCGTTACATTTCATGTCTTGGTATCTACGATTCCCTTCCGATTTTGTTTGGGGTGTTGTTTTTGCTTGTCACGGGTGTTTCCTACTTTTCCATCTTATATAATTATATATGTATTCTGAACTGATACTGCATGGATGGGTATTCAAGCAAACTGGCTAAAGTCACACTTCAAGTAGCTTTAAGTCCCATAAATGCCACTTAAAGTCACTTAATTGTTATTGTGAACTATCTTTGAAACTTACATGGCATTAACTAAACTTAAAGCCACTTGAGGAGTGAGCAGTAAAACGTTTGCTTTTAAAATGCTAATGTTCATCATCTGAGCAGGTCAAAGTGTCCTCATGAGAGGGAGAGCAGCTCAGGTACTCTGGGTGAGCTTCTGGCTGGTATCCCTGGTCATAGTGACCTCCTACACTGGTAACCTAGTGGCTGCACTGACATCAAGCAGCACAAAACTGCCTTTTATGACCCTGGATGAATTAGCAGATGATACTACGTACAAATTAATTGTGACAGACGCTACTGCCCAAATGGATCTCCTACAGGTCCATAGTATGCATTTCTCTCTATATCCACATCTCCTTGTCTCTGTCTTTGTCTGCCTCTGCCACTCATAGTTTCCAAGATGAATTTTTAACAAAGTAAGTGTAGTAAGTAAGTGAATCAATAAAAATGATTACAATGATAATTGACTCAAACTTGAACAATGTGGTTATATCTATATGTAGATTTAATATTCTATCTGAATTTTAGCTTTCAGGATTTCTTGGCATTCTTTTGAAAAACTTCATATGTAATAAGATTATTTTGCTAAAATAAAATATCAACAGCAACAAGCTTCACCAAGGACCCTTTTTGGCATTTTTTACTGATGTGAATCACTCATTTCAATTCAGAATGCAAAAGGAGCCGTATTTGCACGTCTATATCAGAAATACCTTTCACTAAATGAGACATTCAAAAATGGATACGTGGGCTTGGATCGTCTTGTGGCTACTCCATCACCATATGCCCTGATGGGAGATCTAACCTCCTTAGAGCAGGAACTGAGGCTCAGAGGGTTTTGTGGATGGAGGAGGTTACCTGAAACATTCCTGCCATCTGGGTTTGGAATAGCATTACCCAAAGGATCTCCTTATGAGGAGTATGTATCCAGGGTGTAAGTGATCAATACCCTTGTTTTTGTCATGATTAATTACAATTGACACCATTACACTATAGATTAGATAGCAATTAATGACCCCCAAAAAAAGCCTGGGATTCAGAACAGCATTGCCAAGCCCAGTGACAGATTATGTTTTTGCATAATAATTGTATTATTATTTTCAATTAAAACACTTTAAAAAAAGAAATAAAAGCATTTAAGAGTATAGCCATCAGCTTTTGAAGTGTAGGAACATTATCTGAACTAAAATGAGATTAGGCAATTACCTATGTGTCCAGACTTGACTTGAATATCACATGACTGTGTCTCCGTGATCACAAACTTTCTCTTATCATTCTAGATTGAAAACACACTAACTAACTAAAAGTAACTTATCTCAATCCTCCATTTCTTTCAGATTGATTTCAATGGATCAGGCTGGCTTGTTCAAACGCTGGCAAAAGATGTATTTTCTCCAGTCTAAATGTCACTCTAATGCTAACTATGGCTCAGGGTCAATCACTATTTGCCACATGCAGCTATTCTTTCTAATCATGTCTGGATGCCTTGGAATGTCCCTTCTTGTCCTCTGTGTAGAATTATGTCTAGGAACAACGACGAGAGAACTTCATGAGAACATCTTTGAGCAGCTCCCAGCAGTGTATATGAGAACTTTTGTCAAATGAGGGAATAATTAAACTCAAGCTCTACAATAAAAGACAAGAATCAGGGGGTCTTGGATATATGCTGAACGAACTTGTAAACAAAATTATTAGTTGCTGTGATGTATCACCCGAGAAACAGATAATAAACTTTATGAGGCTATGAAATCTGAAACACTAGGGTTTGAGAAAAGTATTTCAAGGAGTTTAGATATATACTTCTCAATATAATGGACTTGTTTAGACATATTAAGAACTTGATTTGTCCATCCTCAGCCCCCAACCTACCGGAGTCTGTACCATATAATTAACAAAGTAATGTCCCTTCCCACACTGCAGATCCACAATAATTGTATATAATGATTAGATTAACAACATCAGCACTGTTTTGTATGGAAAGGGCTGTTTTCCACACCCCCTCGCAGAAATAAAAATGAATCTCTTTCTCCACGTCTCCATTCTCAACTGTGATGTCATCAAAACAACTATGAACCAAATCTTTCAATGCTTTGTTTGATAGAAAAATCGATAATTCACATGAAATAAATACTCAACAATCTGTCTGAAGGACAGGTTTCTCAGTGAGTCATGTCGTCCACATATTTCATGCCGGATACGAGCAGTACAATGCTTAAGTACTAGAATTCTTGTATCCCATATATTAAATTCTGTTTATATATGTGCACGGTCAAATTAGGTACAATTTAACATGTTTTTTTTAGCAATAATGGCATGAAATAAAGGCAAAGTCCCGTGTTAGAGGGTCATTTTGTATTGTTACCCCCTAAGTGAGATTGGGGCTGCATCCTACTGAGCTTGCGGCTTCATGGAATACTGCCCCAGTCTCACGGAGAGGGGCATGGTACAAAGTACCCTCTTGCAATGGGGCTTAGGGAGTGATCACAGGTGGTGGGTTTCCACGCGGAGCGTGCACAATCTTTTACACCCCCCCGGTCAAGGGGTCAACATTTTTTACCCCCCACATGCATCATTGATGACCCAATATAATGTGAAAGTACTTTATTTCGCCGGGTTTATATTTTCGCGATTTTCGTAGAAATTTAAGATTGCAAACAGTAGGCTACATATGAAAAATTGTGTTACACCTGTAATACTTGGTTATAGACCAATGCAGCAAGAAAGGGTGACTTTTACTTTTTCATAATAAATGTGGGTTTACATTGATTTCAGCAGATCCCTCATAACATTGTCTGTAATGGCTATTTTTGCAAACATCCCATATTAGGAGATTCACAATAATCTTTTAAGAGTATAATTAGGATACAGGATTTTGAGGTAATATTTATCTATTTGCCAGTCATGCTTCAGAAATGTTCAAAAATTTTATCAAAAACCTTTCTGAAAAGTCACCCTTTCTTGCTGCATTGGTCTATAGTAGAATGGTGTTTTATGGTATGCTTGTGTACCTCTCATCTCAATAACAATACTGTGTAGCTGATGGAAGCCGCCGGAAGAGGAGGCGCCAGGTAGCAGTGGCACTAGTAGCCAGGACTGCATGACTACACTATTAGTATTAGTCCCACAGTGAGGTGGAATACATGCCCACGGTCAGAAGTCGAAATGCTATGTTGAGTACTGACTTACATGCCACATTGGTAGTCATGTGGATGGTATATGTCGGTGTACACCCCCTCAGGGTGACTATGGGGATACACTGTCATGGTAGCGTGAGCTGCTCATGGGTAGTTCTAGTGTTGATCACGTACAATATGGTTGCCTGTAGTGTCCAACAGGATGCAATACACCAAACAGGTATAGTAGTGTTGATATTCCAATGTATAAATCCTTACATGCTGTTTCTCATATCTCGTCAAGGCATTATTCTTGTGCAGAATTTTAATGATAAAAATGCAAGTATACCGTAATTTCACACATACTACTGTAGGCAAACCAAACTCAGCTTTCATTTGATACCAAACATGTATATATGAGTTACAGATTATACAAGGGTTTTTATTACCATAGAACAGTACTGAAGTATAAATTTTCAGATCCAGAAACAGGTTCAAAGATTCTCCTATATTGGGGGTTCAACATGTGGGTAGTACGTGGGAATTCATAGTACTTAAATTGAAAGTTTATGGATTATTTTTCCAGTATGGCATAGTAATCAACCATCATAACTTTGCTGTAACCAAGTATCTCATTATGATGCCCAGGGAAATTGCTACAGTGAAGCTTAACATTATACATTATAGTACATCAGCTACAATCTGTGAACAAATAGTGGAAATGCACTGAACCAAGTGCAGATATAAACCGTAGGGATCAATCATTATAAAGTTGATTTATTCAGTCAGTAAATGTGTCTGCCTGCCCAACAAATATTCAGGGATCTCCCAGATGTCAAAGAGACACTATGGATTCTGCCATTGATTTTAGGTTGGCTTACCTTCAGTTTCAGGTGTGACATCAGCTGGACAACGCAGACAAAACACACTTATCTCTGTGGCTCAGAATCTACATTTTCAGGAATTGATGGTCATAGGAGAGTATAATAATCCATATTTCAGATTAACTGACACAGGATAGTAATGATATTTGATTATGTTCATGCAGATATTAGCCCTGACATGCGTTATCTTTCTCATTATGTGTTTTGCAGCTACATAATGCATTCCATGATAGTAATATATAAATTAATAAATTAACATATTATTCCACATCTAGAGATAGAGGTACTTTTAGGATCCTACAATTATTCTCCATGTAATGAAACATCCTACATGCTTTTTCGAACAGGTAAGGGTGACATTCAAGTTATACCTTATAACCTTAGTCACGTGAACCATCAGCAGATAAATTGTGATGCTATCCCCCAGATGAGATCTCTTCAGAGTGTCAAGTCTTTTCTGGGGACAAATGTAATATACAAGAACATAGCTATTGATTGTGATGTTACGCAGGCTAAAACGGTAAGCCTATTTAATGGAACATTATTTTCACATGATGTTTGTGTATAGTCAGAAAAAAATATTCACATCTGCATCCTTACTATAAAGTACAATTACAGGAATTATGACAAGTTACTGTTATTACTTATAGTTTACAGAAATAACACAAATTAAGTCTTGCTAAATATGATGACACCAATGGTCCGTCTGAATGGATGAATCTAGATGATGGCTGTGTCTCACCAGATCTGGCCAATGTGAACATCTTTGACCAGATGCCATCTTTGACTGGGTGCCATCTTTGACTGGCCACTATGAAAAAGGACACCCTCCAAAAAAAACTCCATTTATATCTTCACCTGCCTTAAACTGTTAAATAAACTGTCAGACGGTCAAAGATGGCACCCAGTCAAAGACGGCTCTCGCCAAAGATGGCACCTGGTCAAAGATAATACCTCGTCAAAGACTTTCACATTGGCCCGATCTGATGAGACACAGCCTGATGCCTGATTTCTCTTTTGTGATCACTGTTGGTACTGTAGATGCTGGCTTCCCTGGACTTCATAAAGCACAATGCCTCTCAGCTCTAACTCCCGAGGGTGAACCTCATCTTATTTGAGGACTTAGCTCTGTCCCTTCATCCTGAATTACACAAGTCATCAGGTCTTGTTCAGGTTTTTGTTACACTGATAAATAGAGCAATGGATATTACGAATAGTAGGGTAAGTCTAATTTCTTTTACATCAAATTTAAGAGTCAGCTCAAATTCTGGGAATTCTGAGAATTCAGGGTAGTGGCTATTAACACGTGATGTTACTTGAACATGGACAATTTTGAAAACCTAGCCATATGCTTGGGGAAGCAATTTTAAATCTATAGTCTATTCAACACCATGAAATGGTCATTTTCTATAGCCATTAGAATAGATAACTGATCTATTCTCTATAAATGCAACAAAACATTCTTATTTAATGATATGAGGGGTGGCAATATGATATAAACCACTGAATGTGGCAGATCATGACACAATGGAATACAAAGTATAGGGACAGTGCTACCCCTACTCATCAGATGTATAGCATATTCAAAGCACCTGTTTTCCATTTTCTATCCATTTTGAATGATTGCCATAAAAGGCAATAGTCCCCAGGTGACAGTTCCTCACACGTAACAATTGCACCAGTGTGCACAATTCCTCTATGTAAAGCATGCCATGTAGACTGATATTGGTCTTGGCATGCTATGCCAATACTAAAAACAGGTGTGCTGCATTTATCAATAAGCAGGATATTAGCACTAGACCTGCCGCCGGGGAATATACTTTTATAGCTATTGTCAACTTAAGCATCCTACTCCCATGTTGATTGCCCTATTGTCTGCCATATCTGAGCAAAATAGATAGCTGTGACAAATTGATATTAATAACACTCTGTATAGGGTTTGTCATATTGTATAGGCCCCCAATAAGGATTTACTTCCTACAAACATAGACTATAAAAAGTATGGTTTCATAGCTAATCCCAATTACATGAAATAATGATAAGTATTGTTTTTCCCTTTTTCGTTTATGAATGATGTGATTACTGCATTCTTCATAAGCTATGATATGAATAAATGAATAAATAGACAAGGGTTCACAAGTTTTGATCTGTTGACAAGGTCATTTCATGAGTTCACCAAGGGGCCGTGTTCCTGAGTGGAAAGTGGCCCCTTGATTAATAAGTGAAATAACCCTGCCTCCAGACGAAAGTGAGTGCTCCTTTGTGTTGTTTTTTTACCTTTTCAAATAAAATTATCACGGGGGCAGTAGAGCCTAAGTTAGTGGAAATGGCTTATTTTTAAGCCATGCAAATGTAAAAAAACAGCCATTTTGATGACGTTACAGGGCCATGAAATACAGACATGGGTCAATTCACAGAGGGAGTGAAATACGCCCCTCCTCGGTTAAATCCATGGCACTGCCATATTTCATAAAAAATAAATGCCCATCTATATTGGTTCATATTGACTTCCAGTTGTACATATCTGTTAAAATACCGTTGTAATTGCAGCCATATCAGTGTACTGACTGTTTTGTTATGGTTCATCATCCACGGATCAGGTCTTCAGTAGAAGTGGGAGTGATCTCCCCATCATGTAGATACACATCAAGACACAACTGGTCTCTGAGTGCTCACCGGGCATTGGAGGGAGTACATCTGGTAATAGCTGCTGAACCGGTAAGGGTGAGAAGATCTAAAGCAGGGAGTTATTTCGTTCTGCATACATTATATTTTTAGAGGTTGATTCCAGGATGATCGGAGTTGACGACAAGTTAGTTATGCAATATAAATTTGAAGTAACAGACAAGCTCTAAAATATAGGGGACAAAATGATAGACAGTGGGGAAGAACCAATGAAGAGCCAAGAAGTTAGTTTGATCTGAAATTGTTCTTTCTCATAATGATTGGGCAATTGTACTGCTATTCTTAAAGTGGCATAGTCCAATGATCAGGGCTCAAAGATAGATTTTGCTAAAAATGAACCAGAATATTCAATATGGCCATACTTCATGTCCTACATAATTTATTAAACAATATTCCCCTTAATCCAGCTTAAATTTCAGCTAATTATCAGTTTTATGCTCAACTCAAGACTTTTGGAGTGCAAGCTTTAAGTCCAACCATTGATAAATACACTGTGAAAGGCTAAACTTGTGTACATGGGACCCTCTTAAAGCCTCTTATTGCCCATCAATTATATTTTATTGTGCCCCACCCTCCAAATATGATATTATTTGGATGACGGATAATGCACCCACACTGCACTAATTATAGTGACAGATAAGGCCCCCCATCATTCACTGGGCCTATATGATATTCACACAATTTCTCCTAAGTCCTAAACATCTGCTCTAAGATAGTTTCCCATATTAGGAAGTCCAACAACACTCTGCTAGGAGAGTGATTGTAGGAAGTGATGTCACAGACTAAATCCCTGGACTCTGATTGGCCAGAGCCATTGGGTAACCATGGTACACATCAGCATAGTGAGCCTTGTCAACAAGGCATTCAGTGGTTGTGAAAGGTAGGGACAAGAAGTCCTTGATCCGTTTTTCCCCAAATATGATATTATAATGACGTTTTGAACACATTTAAGTAGAATTCAAAATATGGCAAAAATCGGACCATGCCACTTTAACTTGTTAACAAATGTTCTGCAGAATGAAACTGTAAACATAGACATGTTGCATGTTTTGTTATTCCGATAGTGTTTTTTTTCATAGCTGTGATTACATTAATTGAGGAAAGTCTCTCTCTTTCAGACTTTCCCATTTGTTATTCCCTACATGGCAAATGGTACCTCAAAGATAAAGGGCTACTGTGGTGAAATCCTCCAAGCTCTCGTGGAGCGATTTCATTTCAAGTAAGTTCTATACTCTTGGGATCTGGTGTAACAGACTCTTCTGTACCCAGTGAGGGCCATATAATGAAACACACATTGACATTTTTTAGCCCTCTCATAATATTAGGTTGAGGTTGGACCAGGCAGATACTCACAGCTCCACTTAACATTAGAAAAATCAATGGCAATCCTTGAGATTTAAAATACATTATAGAACATGAAACGAATACAGCAATTCCTATTGTATATACCGTAAAACCTTGCGTAGAAGCTGCGGCTAGTATGTAAGTCAGATCGCAGGTGCTGCTTATAGGATTGGCCCAGTGTCGGGGTGCAGCTTAAACACTTGATTTTGCTCCGATAGAACAGTACTAAAATAGGAATCTCCAGACCCCCATTCAGGTGATAAGATTCCTCTAACTTAGGGGGCGGCTTATATGCGAGTTAGGCTAATAGGTGAGGTTTTACAGTATTCTTGATTTTGGTCAACCTTTGTTTCTTAGCTACACCATAGTGAGGTCCATTGACGGGGCCTGGGGCGCCAGGGATAAGAAAACGAAGAAATGGAATGGTTTGGTAGGAATGCTTATTCAAAGGGTAAGTGGATATAAACCCCTACACATGTATTTTTTTAGGAGGAGACACCTTGTGAGATTCATCAATTTCATTTTGTATATACATCTCTTCTCTAGATCATACCGCTGTTTCTAGTTGATGTGATACATAGACAAAGGTTCACGAGTTTTGTTCTGTTGGCTGGGTTATTTCACAAGTTGAAGGTGGGGCCCCATGACCTAAATGAGTGTGCCTTTGTGTTTATTTTTTATGTTTTTCAATTCAAATTAAATCATTATAGGGGGAGGGCCTAAAATAAGGAAATCGGTTATTTCACGGGGAGTGTGAAATACGGCATTCTTTGGTTAAACCAATGGCATGGCCATATTTCATAACAAATAAAAAGGGATCAGTTTATCGCTCTCTCAACTCTAATACGATATATAGATACTCTACCGTGGTGTGGAAAAATTGAATAAAGCATGTAGGCTAGCTGACTCTAAGGAAGTGTTCAGATCAAAAGCCAAAGTTAAAGTGCTGGAGCTCTATGAGCTAAAGATGAAGCAGTAGGCCCAACATATCACATAATATCATGCTAATTTACTGGTAGTACAGAAATCCTAGTGAGTCTAATCGGAGCTTGTGGTTGAGGTCTGTAATGTAGGGTTGTTATATATTGTCATGTGCATGTTTTGCTCAAGTGATGTCTGCATATGGCCTTACAACTATGCACTCTAATGGCTGGGAAGCTATACAATTAAGACATTCAGATGTATTAATATTGAAAAATATTAAACGGTTTTGTTGGCATAGTTAGAAAGGCTATGCTAGCAATGCACGCTACACACAATAGTACAGAAACATACAGTATGTATTGTTATAAAGTGTGATACATATGTTTTATAATCATGGCCGTAATACAACCAGTAGCAGCTATCACACGTAATGTGGCTCACATATGACAGATCCATCATGACCAGTATATGCCATTTAATTATGTAACTAACCTGTATATTTATTGTTCACTTAATACTGTTCAATACTGCTTTATGATGGGAAGTGCGGTGATGATCCATTGCAGTTCTATGTTATCTCCCAGGTGCCTAAATGTAACTAGTTGAGAATATATCATACTGCTACTCTGCTCAGCCTGCATACTTTTGGGGTCTTGTACCAATTTGAATGTACCGTATTCTTTAGAAAATCACTTTGTGCAATAAAGATACTTTATAAACTAAAAAAATTGATGTGATTCTAATTCACTGTTTCTCAGCAAGCAGACATGGTGCTAACAGGTCTTACCATCAGCAAGGCCAGGTCAGAAGTGGTCGACTTCAGCTTCCCCTTTTGGGAGGAACCCTCGGCTATTATTGTTCGGACATGGGATAAAAAGGAATCATACTTCTACAAGTCATTTCAGGGCCAGGTAACAATCCCAATATTTTTGTTACAAATATATATTTAGATACCACTTTACCACTTGACATAGGTCTGTGTACCTTATGTGTTTTTTTGTTGTTCTAGAGTTTAAACAGATTCACTGCATAATCCTGCTCACCCCTTTTAAAGTAATTTTGGTCTCCCAGACATGAACCCATGCACTATGTGTCCTTCATAAACTCTATTATGTCTATTATAGGTGTGGCTGGTGACTTGTGCCTGTTTTGCAGCAACTACAATCTTCACTTGGTTCTTTGACATATTGTCTACAAAAGTCAATAAGGCCTCCCTTGGCTCCTCAGTGTCCTACACCTTCATGGAAATCCTGTTGGTGATGTTTTCTACAACACTTCTAAAGGGTAAGAGGCTTAATTGATTTGATGGGCAAAGATCTTCATGCAATGATAAATAATATGTAACATGATTCCCTTTTGATATCAGATATAGAGGGGAAGAAAAATCCCTGTTATATGATATATCTTGATAGTTATCATCTTGATGAAATGTTATCCCACTAATCATAAGTATGCCTAAATGCAATGAGGAATTGGAAATACATTTCAAGTCACACTATAAATTGGATCACAATTAGAAAGTTAAGACATCTACATTAATTATGATATCAAATGTTGATAACATGCTTTATTTTTTCGGAATACAACATTTCCTATGCTTTAGCATTGAAGGGCCATATTCACTGCCCCCCATTGAATGCAATATGGCTGTATTCAATGGGCTAGGAAAAGATTGTTTTTTTCTTCATAAAATAGCTTCAAATAAGAAATAAACACAAATGCCAACTACATTGATACCATCTCTGATGTTTTTCACTTGTGGGGGCTGGGGCATATCCCACTCAGCCTGCGGCTTCATGGGACATGGCCCCAGCCCCCACTCATGAAATACAACAGAGATGGTATCAATGGGCGCTGGCATTTGTCTATTTATGTTAGCATGCAAACATGAAACAGTTTTCAAGTCTCTGACATACTGCCAGAACCATGGCACATAAAATATTGTACTATATTGCATAATGATATATTTATAACTGTGGTTTAAAATACACGTTTTGAACATAATCAGCTGGGCTACTTACATTACAGCAGAGCAGTCTGTGCTGAAGGGCCGGGCTGTCCGGGTTCTCTGGGTGAGTTTCTGGCTGGTCTCCCTGGTCATAGTGACCTCCTACACTGGTAACCTGGTGGCTGCACTGACTGCTAAGGACATCAGACTGCCCTTTAGGACCCTGGAGGAACTGGCTGAGAACCCTCAGTACACCTTACAGGTCCCGAAAGGTACCGTACATATGAACCTCTTACAGGTAAGATTATCATGATCTTCTCCAGTTTTTCAATCTCAATGCCAAAATTTCAGGACCCATTTCAAGATCTAATTTTACAGCTACTTCCAGCTGGCAAGATATTATTCATGACATATCATAGAGGGGTCCAAAATGATAGAAGAATGTCACAGAGTAGTCTGTGGCTTTAGGAGACATTTTAAAGGGAATATCAAATAAAACATGATAGTAACATTATTTCTCTCTCAGGAAGCAAAAACTGGTGTTTTTGCCAGATTGTGGCAGAAGATTCTCTCCAGGAACTCCACAGTAAAGAGTAGAAGATTGGGGGTTTTAAAGCTCATGAACAGCCCCCAGCCCATAGCACATATAGGTGGGTCTATTCACATACAATTACTGTAATAATCTTTCATTAATTGCATGGAATAGTTAAAGGGATATTTTATGTATGACGCCTATTCAATCAGTTATAAAATTTAAGTTATTAAGTAGGATGGGTTTCCTTTCCAAGGGCAATCTTAGAAAGATTTTCCATAATCTAACCTTTATTAATATGTTAAAGCTACTATGTCAGCTAATTCTACAGCCTTCCATCTCTTCCTAAGTCTACTTTACAATAAGGAGAATATTTATATCATAAAGAATGATGTCAAGCAATAGGAAAATAGTTGATGAAAATAATTGCACAGTTATCTAATTTTTATTATGAAAACAATTGTATTTTCAATAACCAGGTGATAAAACAGGCATAGTACAGCAACTGTACCAGTTAGGTCGCTGTGACTGGACTCTGATACCCGAGGAGTATCTACCATCCGGCTACGGCATGGCACTACCAAAAGGGAGCCCATACGAGAAATTGTTCTCAAAAGAGTAGGTGCAAATAGCTAATTTTTTTTGCTTTAATGGAGAATTGAAGCAGCAGGGCTATTTGTAAGAATCGGGATATCAAACAACTTTTGCACAAAGAAGAGTATGGTAACCTATCAAACCTATTATCTTTCTGTACTTCCCCGCCCTTTTTCTGCACACACTTAATTATGTTATATGTAAAAATATACAGAGCTATACTAATCCTTACTCAAGTCTACTGTGGAGAAACGTGAGCAGAATCAAAAGGCATATCACTTTCCCAGAGTCTTTTCTTTTAAAAAACAAAGTGTAGATATTTTGTCAAATATTTGACACTGTAGACGGTTCTGTGAGCCAAAGGCATCCCAAAGTTGGTCCATGAATATATAATAATCATTTAATCTCAAACTTCAGATTGATGTCTATGGCTCAGCATGGACTATACAAACATTGGAAGCAGAAGAACTTTCTCCAGTCCCGGTGTGAACAATCTAAAAACTATGGGTCTGCTTCCATAACAGTTGCACACATAACACTCTTCTTCCTCATCATCATTGGCTGCCTTGGAGTGTCACTGGTCATTCTGTGTGTGGAAATAGTTCTCGGACAAACAGGCATAAACGCTACAAAACAAACCTACCTCATACAGTAATTCCTTTGTAATATAGCCTGATGGGTGTTGTATTCAAACAAAGGGTTGACTTGATGCAGCAACGCAGGACCGACAAGTTTCTTTGCGAAAACATGCCAGACAGTGGCAATGTTCTCCTAAAATGCCAGCGGCCCAGCAGATTCACAAGTGTACCAGAACCGAATGTTCAGTCACATGTTGGACTTCTCTGAACTGAAATAATTTAGTTGGTCTCTAAACCTGATATATGTTGGTCAATATACTGTGTAAATCTATGTATTTATGCTGATTTAGCTATAGATGATTACAAATAAAGATTACAAATAAAATGTACTTTCAATCAAATCATATGCTTAAAGCACATAAATTGTCAGATATGTGGCTATCCGGTCCTTTGAAAATGTAGCGGGTCCTGCAACATTGAAAATTTGCAGGACCGAATGTCCTGGTTACTAATAGGCACTGTTTTGGAGCAACATGATGTTAAAGAGTTTGTATGCATTAAGGGTCTCTACCACGGTCTTTACCTATATGACTACCAAAGCCAGGTTGTCAGCACACATGTAGCGCCAGGTGAAATCATGGATGCAATTGCTTAGATCAATAGTGTATGTCAGAAAAATAAACAGCAGAACTTCTGTAATAACACAGAATGGCTAACTGTGTCAAAGCCCTTGTGGATACACTACCACAGTGGGCAACCCACCATCAATAGAGTCATAGAGGGCAGTCACCCCGTGATGCATGCATGCCCGGGATAGCTCTCCGAGGTGCGCTGACAAACGTTAACAGGGCAATCTTAACACAGAATGAAGATTGTCTTAATTATCTTCAAATTAGTACTGTAATTCCTTAAATATTCTGAGCGCAATCCTAATCTTATCTTAATCTATCTTAAATACTTGTATGTAACGGGAGACTCTGCCCCCCAACCCTTGTTTTTTTTCTTCTTTTTTTTTTCTTTTAGATATTTATGTTGTCTCATCTGGGCTGCCTTAGATTAAGACATTTAAGATGTAAGATTAAGATTGCGCTGTTAACGTTTGTCCGCACACCTGGGAGAGCTATCCCGTATTTGCATGATGCATGGCATCACCTGCTACTCATCCAAGTGTAAATCAGGAGTACATGTATATATAATAAAGTGACACATACACCAAGCTGATCTCAAACATAACTAATGCTTTATTGCTCTTTATCTGTACCTCCCTTGGGTTATCTCATTAATATTCATTAGGCTCCTTGACGATAGAGTCCTCATGCATAACATATCATTACACCATAGGTTTAGCATCACATAAACACTGTTTCACTGTTTCTTCAGGACATAGATTGAGATGCTAAGAGAAGAATAACATAAAAAGGTATTCTCCATGGTTTTTCTATCTATGAACAAAGAATAAGAATCAATTCAGGATTTAACCAAAGTGAACACCATTTTCTTGGACTTTTCTGTATGTTTAAACACATTTTTCAACATGCTTTTTGCATGCTACACTATTTTGTGAATATGAGGTACATTACTTTGGACGTGGATTCTACACCTCCAACATACCACTGACGTTTTTGACAATATTCCCAATTTCAATGTCCTTTAAATCATAATATGTACTTCCTTTTTGTGTAACAGCCTCCAACTTGGCTCACATCACATGTTAAGGACTCTCAGCACCCAAATTGCACTAAAACAGTTTGAGGGGTATACTTCTAAGGAAATGTGTTCAACCTGTACATATTATACATCAATTGAACCATCTATATTAGCTTTATCAAATTCCTTCGATTATTTCTCATTTTAGTAGCCATGGAATGTGGATGGAACAAAAACGTTCCATTTTCAGCCTCTTTTTTTTCCAACAGCATTATGGGATGGAAATTGGACAAAATTCGTGAATTTCTCAATTGAAAACTAAAATTCATGTCTATACCTGGGGTCCTTTTTTCTCTTTTCCGGATATTCCAATTATAAAGGCCTACACAGCTCTTCAAAGTTGCATAGTAAGCTAAAAAGTGGGTGATAATAGGGGTAAATAGCCATTTTTACAATTTTTTAGTAACTATGCAACTTTGAAGAGCTCTGTAGGCCTTAATAATTGGAATATCAAGAAAAGAAAAAAAAGATAAAAATCATAGATGGTTCAAATGATGTATAACATGTAGAGGTGTAACACACGTACTTGGAATTAAACCTTCAAAACCGTTTTAGTGCAATATGGGTGCTGAGAGTCCTTAACATAAACCTTTACTTATAATTCACATCAATGGTTTCCCAACCTATATATTGATTCTTCCCCTCAAGCATAATAGAAGTTCTCTTGTGGTTCTTCCTTCTAAAAATACCTCTATACAGAGCACAAGAACAGACAGTCCTAGACATCTAAGGATTATTAGAAAAAACAGCTGCATATGGGACACAGTGATAGACCCTGAACCATGTTTAGCTGTAGTCCAACATCTGGATTGAAGAAAGTACATCTGTTCCCAACGTTTGAACAAGCCTGTCTGATCTAGCATCATCAACCTAGAAATCAAAGAATGATTTCATTTAATATAAATAGTCTACAAAGAATAGAGAGCACATTCAGGATGATAAAATGATACTACTCTAGTAGCAACCTGAAAACCATAATACCAGATGGCATTGTAGGTACTGTAAATGTATATATTTCGCATATATATATATTTCCAGGAATTGACTACAAAGCACAATTTCGCTTATTATTAAATTTGTGTATTTTGGAATATGGTAATTATATAACAATACTGGATGAATATTCATGCTGTACATATTTTCATAAATGAAAATCGTGAAAATATGTACGGCGCGAAATAAAGTACATTTACAGTATACTGTCAGTAAGGCTCATTTAGTATGGTACAACATGCTATTTATATATGACACCACTCACATATAGTGCTGAGTATTACAGTTGTACAATCATAAAAAGTTTGACAATTATAAAATCGACTCAAACTTGGTAATGTATGGAATTGAGTGCTCAGTATCAACATATTGTCATACTTAATTATACTTACTCCTTTGATAGGGCCGACCCTAGAAATTTTTATCCAATTTCTTAAATTATATTTCATGTAATTTTTGGGCTATTTCAGAGTTGATTGATAGCCTGTGAGTCAACACTGTTGTTGGCGAGTCAGCGCTGAATTTTGTGAGCCAACTTTTTTACCCTACCTAGCAAAAAAGGGCTGACCCTAGAAATTGTTATCCAATTTTGAAAAAATAAAAATAAATTTTCAATTAATTTTTGGGCTATTTCAGAGTCAATTTGATAGTCTATGAGTGGACGCTGTTGTCAGCAAGTGGGTGCTTAACTTTGTGAGTCAGTTTTTTGGCTACTTTTCAGGCCTACCCTACCTAGATTTTCAGGCTATGTAACCTAAAATACATCTTTTTTTGCCCTAATCAAATAACAAATATAACTTGATCAGGAACCAACGTGTAATAAAAAAGGTTAATACTGCATGAGACGATTGAATCTAATTTGATTCAAAGAGTGTTATGTGAATTAATCCAATAATCCTACCCTTTATAAAATCATCTTGTTGTTCAGCACAGATGCAATCCAGATGTAGAACCACTGCAGCAGCAGCAGTTAACCCATAGAGGATCGGCTGGGAAAACATTGCTGTTAGTGATGCAGATATTCCTAGTAAGCCTTTTCATGACGACTTCAAAGAATAAGCGCTATCTCAGGGATTATAACATTTCCCTCCATCACTGACCTGAATGAAGCAAATCAACCGGTACCACAAAACTGATCTCCAAACCTGTAGGGATTTTCATTCCACAGTCCAGGCATGTCCCTACAGGTGTTTAAACACATTGGTAAAGTCCACATCTAACTGATCTGAGCAAACACTGCGGCTAAGTCTCACCAGATCGGTACAAGTTGATAGTCTATGACTGGGTGACCTCTATGAGCGGGTGGCCTCTACACGCCCGGGATAGCTCTCTGAGGTGCGTGGACAAACGTTAACAGCGCAATGTTAACACAGAATTAAGATCCTCTTAATTATCTTAAAATTAGTCTTAAGCTTATCTTAACCTATCTTAATCCTATCTTAAACTACACAGTCCGTTGTAGGATAGGCTAGTCAACTAGTATGTAATGGGGGCTCTGCCCCCCAACCCCCGTCTTTTTTTTCTGCCTTAGATTAAGACATTTTAAGATGTAAGATTAAGATTGTACTGTTAATGTTTGTGCGCGCACCTGGGAGAGCTATCCCGTATTTGTGTGACCTCTATGACTGGCACATGGTAAAATTGAAATAGTTAATACCAACTCGAAAAAGAATTAGTAATCTAAAGTGTGAAAATATTTCCCCTCTATTTCCTTCTACATATGCCCCATTTAGCCCTTTTCATCGTTGGTGGTCATAGAGGTCACCCGGTCATAGAGGTCACCTGGTCATAGAGGTCACCCGGTCATAGAGGTCACCCGGTCATAGAGGTAACCCGGTCATAGAGGTAACCCGGTCATAGAGGTAACCCGGTCATAGAGGTCACCCGGTCATAGAGGTCACCCGGTCATAGAGGTCAGACCGGTCATGAACTATCAACTTGTATTGATGTGGTGAGACTTAGCCTGTATACAAAATGCGTACTGACATGAACCCTAAATATGGGATGAGGGAGATCTTGCAGCATCCACCTGTTAAAATGATCCATCAAT
Source organism: Harmothoe impar (assembly GCA_947462335.1). Lineage (NCBI taxonomy): Eukaryota > Metazoa > Annelida > Polychaeta > Phyllodocida > Polynoidae > Harmothoe > Harmothoe impar. Next base: position 12,143,408 of record OX381718.1, on the reverse strand, counting down.
GCATATTACCAAATATTTATTTGAGACTATTCATCATGGGACTAATTGTTATGTCTGGCTAGCTACAGTCAAGACTTGAGATTATTTTGGTTTAATATCATTTATTTGTCAATATAAAGATTTTGACATGAGTTCCTCGTTGTTGTTCTTTTACATTTTCAACTTGGCTTTTGAGGACCATTTTGTCATACTTTTAACATGATCCTACTCGTTAGAAGGCACATTTCATACCATAGACATATCTGGTGACGCTATAATATATAAGAACATACAGGATAACATTTAATTAAATTAAAACCATCATGGATAATTATGACAAAAATGAAAGAAAGGACACTCATATTAGATCCCAACAAATCCCAGCTAACAAAAAATACATTATTTTACTTCAAAATATCATTTTTAACATCATATAACGTTTTGCCAGAATAAGGAGCCATAGAGAAATGTTATATAATGTTGTATAACGTTTTTGTTGTTGTTTACTGGGGTTTACCTGCTAACTTTTCGGGGGGGGAGCAAATATTTTATCTTAGGTTGGACAGGTTTTTATTCTCTTACACATTATGCAAAGTGATTGTGAACAAATTACAACATCAGTTTCAATTCAATGGATTGTTACTTACTTAATTAACTACAAACACAGTAATTAGCAAATGATTTAAAACATAATCATAACAGTATGATTAAAAACACTATTTATCAGATGGACAAAAAACAAGATGCACAATAAATTAGAAACATCGTGAGCAGAATGGGAACAGCAAGGCAAAGCAATGACCGTGACGTCATGCGCAGCTAGAAACACCGCTCCTACTAGGGCTCCCACTATAACAGGAATATTTATGTGTTCTGGATAAGTACTAGGCCTATCTTTGGAACAGAGTGCCTATAAACGCTCTATGAACATTACTCGCCTGTACAAGTGAAGTAAACCGAGCACAATTGATCGTATACGAGCCTTACTGTTCCGCCGTCAAACTCCAAGGGCTTACAACATGGCGGCGGTCCAATGCGCAGAGACTGCCAGTGTCAACAACAACAACAATGACTGCGGCAGTGACGTTCAACGGAAGACTACCCCCACCGCACCTAGTGCATCGGAGGTAGACACTAGCATCCCTAACCCTGGTGAGTCAATTAATAGTGACTCTGATGATGACCAGTATGTGGATGTCGACACAGCGCTTGAAGACGCCGACACGGACGACAATATTCCGCTGTCACAGCTCGACGGTGTCAGCGGCCCCTCGCTGTCACAATCGGACTGCACTAAAGATGTTCCTACGGCCGAGACCACTACGTACGACACTCCACCGACCACACGCCGACCCAAGGCCTCCAATAAAAGGTTAAATTCATCATTACCTTTAACTCGTGCTGAAATAACGACCCTTAAAGTTGCTCTTAAAACCAAAGGGACCCCCAAGCCAGTGAAGCCCCGCCCTAGGGGCCGCCCACCAAAGAGTAAAAGTGTTAAGAGGCCTAGGACCAGTAGTGATGATTGTACGCCTGGTAAATCTTTGAAACAAGTTGCAAAGAAACTGCACTTAACTGGGACCCCTATGTCTACCCCTGTGGTCCCCGCCCCCTCTATCACTGATCAGCTTGAGGCCATGAAGTTGTTCTTCCAAGCTGGTATGGATGCCAGCAGGGATGATCTTATGAAAACTATTAATGACAGCACCATTATGTCTACGGGCAAAATGGAAACGTGTGTGAAAAGTGTCAAAGATGAAATGCTTTCTGAGGTTGCCAGTCTGAAGACGTCCATGGACATTGCTAACAATGAGGTCAGGAGAGACCTTGAAGCTGTGGAGACTATGGCTAAAAACAACCATACTGAAGTTCTTAATAAGTTCAACACACATCAGTCTGACATTGAAATCCTCACGCAATTTATGAATGATACAAAGGAGGCTGCTAAGAATAGCACCCCCAATCAGCAAAATAATCAGCTGAACGCTCTTACAAAATTCATGAACGACACCAAAGATAAAGAAAATGTACCCAGTGTACTTGACTCTCAAGTGAAGACTCTTAACGAGTTTATGCGTGACTCTTTGGCCGCCTCTGCTACCCCGACTTCTACTGATCCCCGGCTTGATATTCTAACCAAATTTATGGAGGATACTAGAGAGGCTGAAAGGAAGAGGTTGCTCAACCAACCTCCCCCAACTGCCCCCACTGGTGCAACCCGCAATGAACACACTGATAGTAATAAGTCACCCAGGTATCTCAACATCCTGGTTGACGGACTTGAAGAAAAAGATGATGAAGATCTCTATGTTGAATGCTACAAACTACTCCAGAAACTGTGTATCAAGTTCAATGACAACTCCATCTCATATGCTTTGAGATTGGAAAAACGAGCAAATCAAACTGGCCCCAGAACTATACTGTTATGTTTTGCTACAATGCACACTCGACGCGCCGCCCTTCAAGCTAAATGGGGTCTTCAAAATGTGGACGGTTACAGAAATGTATATCTCAATGCAGATGAGGACCCTGAAACCCGCAAGAGAAATATGAAAGCTAGGCTAGTTGTAAATTTCTGTCGTAATAACAAGATTGAGGCCGGTATCAAAAAGGACAAGGTCATTATTGGACGTGAAGAATTCTCTATCTTCGATCTTGGGAGTATTCCGGCCACCCATCAGCCACCCCCTGGGTATAGATTCATCAAGCTGCCCTGGAATAGGCCCTTAAGGCCACAACAAGCCTGGGGGAGGCCCCCTACTCAGCTGCCTCCCCCACCCCCTCCACCTGTGTCTCAACCCGCTGCTGCAGGTGGAGCAGCAGCTGCAGCCAGCACTGCATCTCTAGACATTGATGATCAACGTGAAACTAGAGCTGGTCTGATTATCACCGGCTCTAAGTCCATACTTAGTGTGCTCCACCTGATCCCAATCAAAGATGATTTTGAAGACATTGTGTACAAGAGTGCTGAACATATGTTTCAGTACCGTAAAGCCGTGTCCAATCGTAGTCGTGATGATGTCAAAACTGCAATTCTGAACGCCCCTGATGCCTTGAGTGCACACAACATTGGCCAACGGAAAATCCTGGAAAATAGGTCATGGATGAAGGATGAAATCCCCACTATGAAAAGTGTACAAGAAACCAAGTTCATGATTCCTGAAGCAAGAGCTGCACTCCTCGCCACACACCCCCATGACATAGTATTTGCGTATAAAGAGTCGTTCTGGGGAGGAGGTGACGGTCTTCATGATGAGTGCTATGATGAGGGATATTATGAAGGCCGTAATATACTTGGCAACCTACTGATGGAAATTAGGGCCCATCTCAAATACAAGGAGAAATATCCCGACAGAGTCTGACTGTCCGTGCCCTATGCGGAGTAATCATAAATCCCCAAAGAGGGCGCTCAATCTCACCATGTATTATAATGTGCTCACGGCCTATCTGCGCCAATAACTGGCTCTCGACCTACACCGTCCGTCAGCTGACTGCCACAGCCCCTCATAACTAGGTCAGTGGAGCGGCACTCTGAATATATTGACTAGCTGACCCTTAGTGTGGCGCGCTTTGCCGGGAACAGGCTACAGTCTACAGCTGGTTCTCGGCGCGTGCAACACTAACCCCACTACAAGCAAAACATGCTTCCTGATTACAACTGATTCTATCTGTGTTACTGGAAACTGTGGCATTTAATATCCTAACAGGACAAAATAGTATACATGTGAATTTACACTACATCGGTGTCTATGTCAATCCACCCACCCTGTGTATCTGTGTGTGGATGATGGTTATTCAAATTGTGTGGATCTACGATGACTGTCAACATTATACAGTGAACCTGTGTGTGGACCACTTCACTTGACGTTATACCTCGGAGTGATATGGAGTAGTGTGGTCAATGGACCCTTAAACATGTGTACATTCATGGATAACTGTGATGTGCGTGCACGGTACATTGCACTATCTACGGAGTCGCAACATGAATTATGTTTGCGGATCAACACACATGACCCTATACCTTGGAGAATATTAATTAGTGTGTTCAATGGACCTTCTAAAGTGTGTATATATATGGATGCGGTGATGTGTGTGTATGGAACATTGCACTATCTACGCAGTGGCAACATGGATCATTATTGCCACTATAAAGGGTTTAATGGTTGTGTGTTGCTAGCATCGTCTACCTGCCTGTCCATTATACATATTAATAATTTAAATGTTGAGCAACTTGAGTGTGGGAGCCCATCAAACTCAACACTGAACTACAAGTCACGCGCTCATCAGCCCTACTACAAGGATTGCTTGTTGCTGCATAGCAACCACCAGTTGTTAACTTATTCAGCACCCTGCACTGTTAACTGTCACTGAAACCACTGTGATGCAACCGGCTTGGCCCCTTTGGGCCTTTGGACCTGTGTCACGCCCAATGCCCATCGATTTTGCGCATTGGGCACTCGTCTGCACCTTTCTTCACTGCACCCCCTCGTTGAGAACTTTGTGTTGGTATTATTATGACCATGTAACAGGAAAATACCGCGTAATGCTGATTGAGAATTGTGATGTGAACTTTGTTTGGCTGAGCAGCCTTAATTGTGATGACGAGACCACACTGCCGATATGTCTTCTTTCTTAACAGCTGAGGAGCTGGGGAATGAAAAAGGAATGATTCTAGTATGTCATAACTCACGCAGTCTATTATCTAAAATCAGTGAAATGCGTCGCCTGCTGAGGAATATTGACTATTTGTGTATATCAGAATCCTGGCTGCAACCGGCGCAACCCGACCACTTAGCTGAATTGCCTGGTATGGTTATCTTTAGACAGGATCGTATTGATGTTGATGAGGAATCTGGAGGGGGAGTTGCATGCTATGTAAGCAATAAATATGCCCCCTATACAACCAGAGTTGACAAACACTGCAAAGTAAATAGAGATATTGAGGTAGTTACTATAATCACCTCACCTCCTGAGAGTCGGCATCGTGCTGTGGTGTCTATGTACAAGCCACCTCGAGGTAGGGTGGCTGAGTTTATCAGTGAACTGTCTACAATTGTCAAAAGTGATGAATTGAAGGGGAAGGAGATCTGGATAGCCGGCGACACAAATGTGGACTTTAAAAAGCGCAACAGTAACAAAAGTAGGAAAGTGTCGAAGTTTACAAAGAAACATAATCTGAAGCATTTACCTACAGCTCCTACACGCCTTCACCCCCGCGGCTCTACCAAAATAGATCATATCTATACCAACGCTGCATTTAGTATCAAGTCTGGGAATGTGAATGAGTATTTAAGTGACCATATCCCCATATATGCTATACTTAAGAAGGAGCGTAACCAACATCAAACAGTTGAAGTCGTTGGCCGTAGTTACAAGAACTATAACAAAGAAGCCTTGTGTGAACACATCGATGGTCTGGCTCGTGATGAAAACATTGCGGGTCTGGATGCTGAGGAATTAAGTTCGCTCCTGGTGAGTGGTATTGAGGGGTATCTTAATTTGGACTGCCCTATCAAGAATCTTACTGTACCACTCAGAGATGACCCATGCTTCACACCTGAGGAACGTGATGAAGTATCACAACGTCACAGGGCACTTAAAGATGCCCTACACTATACAGGACCAGGACGCAACCCTCACCTTAAAAGAGCTATTAATCTACGCCGCAGCATAAACAAGAAAGTTAGGATCAATGAGTCTAAATTTATCAAAGACAAATTGACCATCTACAAAAAAGACCCACGTAGGTTCTGGTCTGTGGTAAATGAACTGTGGAAAGGAGGGAAGACAACACCGAAAATCAGTCTATTACATGAAACTGATGGGAGTGAAATTGATCATGAAGATACAGCAAATCACATAAACACCTATTTCTCGTCGATAGGTCCAAGGCTGGCTGCTCAGTATGAACATTTACCTGGAAATTACCCACGTGACCAAGCCTGCCGTGAACTTTTGGATATTGAGAATGCCACTGCTGCTGAACCCGACACTCCTGAAAATGGCTTATTGAGGTTTGATGAGATCAGTGAGCAGAGTATGGGTTATTTTGTTGATGACATCCAGACCTCTAAGTCATCCGGCTTCCAGGATATCAGAGCAAGGGTAGTGAAGGACACAATGACCGGTAATGTGGGTGTCTGGACATTGCTAATTAATATGTGTATTCGTACCATGACCTTCCCTAGATGCTTCAAACTTGGATCTATCGTACCCCTACCCAAGGCAGGAAGTCTGAGATCGGTGCTCAACTGGAGGCCCATAACATTATTGCCGATTATCGGTAAAATCCTGGAAAAGGTGATCTATAGGCAGTTACTATATTATTGTGAAGAGAGAGAATTAATCTGCCCTGAGCAGTTTGGCTTTCTCCCAAACAAGTCGACAGCCCAGGCTGTACTATATCTGCTTAATTCTATATACAGTGCCCGCAACAGAAAGGAACTAGCTCTGGTGACTTATTTGGACGTAATGAAGGCTTTTGATGTGGTCCACCATGGCCGTCTCCTAATGAAGCTGAAGGACTTAGGACTTTGTTACTCTGCCCTAAAACTTGTGGCAAGTTACTTAGACTCTAGAAAAAGTTGTGCACTGGCCAATAACACCCGATCGGGAGTTAAGGATGTAACTTTCGGGGTACCTCAGGGTAGTGTACTCGGGCCTCTTCTCTTCCTCCTCTACGTGAACGACTTGCCAAAACATGTAAAAAACTGTCAATTAGTCCTTTATGCTGACGACCTTGTATTACTAAGCCATGGTAAGGACCCCGCCCGCGTTGCTGCGCTGATGCAGAGCAACCTTGACTCAGTCGCCTCTTGGCTACGTCTGAACAGGCTGACACCTAACATCAACAAGACAAAGTGTATGTGGTTCTGCCACTTTACAAAAGTGCCCATAACAAGGAACCTTCACCTGACTATAAATGGAAACGTCCTAGGTTCAGTCCACCAATACAAGTACCTGGGAATGTGGCTCGATAGAGAACTCAAGTTTGAGAAACAATTGGAAGAAACCTGCAATAAAACCGAGGGTAAATTGACTATTCTTCGTGCCATAAGGAAATCAATTGACAATGAGACATGTATCCTGGTGTACAAAACTGCAGTATTACCGCTGCTTGAATACGGAGACTTCTTGGTTGAGTCAGGCCCTGCTGACAGTGTGAAGCGTTTACAAACTGTTCAAAATAATGGCCTCCGTATATGCTTGCGGAAAAAACCTGATGAAATATCGACGAACAGACTACATACAAAATGTAAGGCAGAAAGATTGTTGGCACGTAGAAAACAACATCTAGCCTGTCTCATCTACCGGTATGCTGCAAATCCGGCATGCCGTGTTCTTCAGAGGAACCGAACCCGTTCGGACAAAAAAGTGAAACTAAAAGTTGACCGTCCAAAATCCGCGAAGTATCGTAGGAGTCCACTCTACCGAGGGATGCAAATTTGGGATGAACTTGACCCTGAACTTCAAAAATCTGAGACGATTGAGTTATTCAAAAATGGAATCAAGAAACTCAAGTTGTAGACTATCATTTACCTGGAGTAATATTAATCTGTGCTTATTAATTTTTACCATTGGAAGGTCTACCGTAACATTGAGCTTTCCCTTTTCTAAGCTCCTCTCATATATATAATATCATTCAAATGGACTCTGGTCTTGGATTTCACAAACTTTTAATGGCTGCTCTCTATCAACTAAACCAATCACAATTTCACTAGAAATGTTAATTGTACCGGTAATCTATTAACTAGAGACTATTCCACTGTAACATGTAAAAGGACACCTTACCTAGACGCAAACAACCACAAGGACTTAATCGTTATAACATTTATTTCTGTTCTATGTTTTCACAATTGTGTCGTCTTTTCCTGACCGAACCGGAGGAGCGTGATTATTTCATGAGTTTTGGTCAATAAATCTATTTTTTTTTAAAATGATGCAATGAGACAGTTATTATCATATTCTATGACAGTTTCATCCATCTATGTCACCCATCATTTGTATACTTTGAATATGAATAAAAACCGGTTAAATCAAACATTGCCGCCTGCTACATTAGTATAAGCTTTTAATATTAAAAGCTCTATAATAATATCTCCCATGATGAGAGATTCATCATGTATGTCCGTAATTTTAAGATTTGTTTTTTTCATGCCTAGATCCACACATTGCCATATATTCATTGTTTTAATTTTAATTGGGCTTTATTATTTTGATACCATTTTTATTTTATTTTGATCTAATCTATCCCATGATACACTTCCTTTATAAAGTGGGGACTTTGCAAACAATGCCGAGTTATGACGCTGGGTACTGAATTTAACCTTATTAAAGGTGTCAGGAGTGACTGTGACTATACATGTGTTAAAATTTGACACGTTCGCCACAGCTACACGGCACTTTTAGAATTCAACACTGAATTGACGAACACGGGAACATAGAGGGGAATGTATGATATAAAAATCAAAACGGCCCTCTTGCTAAAAATAGACATGGTCAGAAATCTGTGTACCCATGTCACCTGACTGCTATTTGTCTTTGTAAGTTGCCTCTATGGTCAAGCTTCTGCAGCTGTCTGTAGATACTGACTCGCTGACAGAAAATGAGCTTTGGAAAGAAGTTGTAAGTTGGTCAGTATCATGATTTTCATGTGGCTAAAGTACATGTGGCAAAACTGCATGTGGCCCAGACAGGGGATCCTATTGAACTTTTATTGACCATGAATAAAATTGGAAAAAAATCACCTAGTATACCTGTTAGGTGTTGAACACTGCATGATACAATCAATGTTGCTGAGCACCACTAGAAGTCCCCTTGAGCAGTTCATGTGTAACCACAGTGTATCCACATTATCACCCTGAAAGGATGTATACTGGGGCGCAAAATAGGAACCAGCTCAGGTCCTGAATTGCCCATGTATAATTCCGGAACTGCGCAGGGCAATTCCGGAATTGCTCTCTACTTACATTGGGCAGTTTCAGAATTCTGACCTGTTTTACACATAAAATATTTAGATATATTTGTCAATGTTGTTTAAGTATGATGTGCCACACCTTGGAGGTGTAACGACATTCAGTAGGAAGTCCCCATCCATCCCACACCTCACTGTATGTGTGAGTAAGGTGTGGCAGTAATGTCTCTTGTGTGATAAAACAATGGGAGTTCAGTTGCCTGTTACCCCAACAAAGAGCTAGCTAATACAGACAAATGTCTTTGCAAATACTTTTTTAATCCTACCTTTCTATTTATGTGGCACACTAACTTATTTTAAAAGAATTGTTATTGAGATGTTTAAGTTCCGATATTGCGCAAATTCAGATACTGCATGTGACATATATACCATCCACCTGGCAACTATACTCTGATGTTTAACCAACGTGAGTTGTAAGTCGTTACTCAACAGAGCTTTTTAACATTGACAATGAGCATTGATTTTCCTTTGCTGTGGCTACAATAGTGCAGTCTATAATGTATCCTGTCTGCTACTATACCTAATGTAAGGCCAAAAAAACTACCGACCGACCCTATCTAAACAGGGCCGACCCAACGTTTTTTTATGCAAATTTGAAGAAACTTTCACATTTTTACCCTTTTTTGGTCAATTTTAGGATATATAAAAAAGTTGGCTAGCACATTCATGTTTAGAAAAAAAAGATCCGACCTACCGACATTTTCCTCCCATGTTACCTGAAACAAACCTTTTTTTGGCCTAATGGTACCTTCTTACTGGTACGCCCAGTGTTATAGGGACAAGAGGGACACATGCAGACAATAGGACACTATTCTTGTCACCATGGCATATGGATGTCAATGGTATGACACACTTTCACCACAGCGGGCACAGAGAACAAAGCATTTCACACCTCTTGTATACTGCATTCAGATAGTGGTATGAATAAGTGAAGCTATTAGGCTCCCTTCACTGTATTTCACATACAGCTTGGTACTCGTCCTATAACCACTACATATATTGATATGTCTGATACTGTTGCTTCTGGCTTTTGTATATGTATCACAGAAGTTAAGAACTGATGACGAGGAACCCCACCTGCTCTAGAGTATAGAAATTAGATCTCATTGGTCATAAATGAATTCTCCATAAACGCAACATATGTATACCATGTGCATGCATAACATAACAAAATATCTGTAGTATCTGTTGCCATAGAAACATAGAAACGGGGTCGGGGGGTCGGATGGAGAGGTGTGTTCCAGCAGCCCCTCCCCCTCTAGATTTACGTAGTAGTTATAGAACGAGTACCAAGCTGTATGCAAAATACAGTGAAAGGAGCCTTATACTAAGTTATAGGCTCCTTTCACTGAATACTCCTACAGCTTGGTACAAGACCTATAACTTATTCGGTTAAAGTTCTGTTACAGTTTCAAAAAAGAAAAAGAGAAAAATGTCTGAATAAGGCAGAGAAAACATAGATTTATTACGTTTATCTATGTCTGAATGAGGTAAATAAATGTAAATAAAACATAAATGTTTGTAGATGTGAGTAAACCTTAATGTTTTGACGTTCATAAACCTATCAAAATTACGTAGTTCCTACCCCAAATGAATGTAAATTTATGTCTGACAAACATAGTTGTGTCTACTGGGTTCTTTTGTTACATAGATAGATGCATTTGTATCGTCACTGCAGTCTTTGGAAAAACCTTTTCATCCCACAGGACATTTGGTCCTGCAAATTTTCAATGTTGAAGGACCGGCTACATTTTTGGAGGACCGGATAGCCATTAAAGTATAAAAGAGTTTCGTCCAAAAATACATTTTTTGGTTATCACATATGGTCATATCGTTTTTATATTGACATTCATATTTCAGCTTTAGAAGCCCAACTGAATTCTTCTAGGCCAGAAAAGCCCAACATACGACTGGACATTCGGTCCTGCTTCACCTGTGAATCTGCTGGACCGGTAGCATTTTAGAAGAAGATTGCCACTGTCCTGCATGTTTTGCAAAGACTTGTAGAATGAAGTACTCATTCTAGAGTATAAAGTG